>CM039127.1:3360680-3434474 GCA_022036555.1 Microstegium vimineum
GACGCCTTCAACAAGATGCTAGACACAGTGAGTACCACCGTCACCGGTCCGACGTAAGATGCCAGACAGGGTTTTCACCCAAATTGTCGCCCCGTGAATCGGCCGCCAGGCGTTGGAACATGTCGTCGTCCAGATCATCCGCCGCAAGGGATCAAGGAGGGTGTTGGCGGCCAGATCCAGATCTAGCCGCCGTCACCCAAGAAGCCTTGCCGCAGACGCTGCCCACACGGCTGACCTAGGCCGGAGCCACCTGAACCGCCCGCCGAAGAACCAGATCCTCTCACCTGGCCAACCGCCGCAGCCGCCAATGGAGATGGATAATAGGAGGGAACGACTGTGGGAGAGCCAGAGGAGGACGAGAAGGGGGGGAAGGATGGGGCTGAGGAAGGAAGCGGGTCGCCGCCGCCGCAAGCCAGGGAGGAGCGGCGACGGCGGCCGGGGTGGCCCTCCGAGAGGCCCCGAGGGGCGGCGGCGGCGGGATCCCCGTGTCGCCAAGGAGACGACGCGGGGGTCGGGTGGGTTCGCGAGAGGAATTTCTAATTAAGGTATAGTTATGTCGTATTATTCATCTCTGAAACTAGCTATATGCATAATATACACCAGTTGCATATTCTAGGCGTTGGGTTTTGCCGACATGGCAATAAACACGCACACAATTATACCAGAAACAAATAATGGCATTTTTGTTAAACTGTAGCTTCTCTGTAAAGTTTTTTTTTTACTTGCATCATCTTATAGTATCAGGCCAAACAAAAAACATCTTGCTAAAAATCCGCAGCAATCAGTAGCAAACTAAAAAAAAAAAATCGCTTGACCCTGCAACAGCTACCTTTGAAACACTGACCCTTCAAGAGACGAATAATTGGGGAACTGGAGAGTAGAAGTCTGATTCAACGCGTCGAATGGCTCCAAAATATTATTGTCCTAGTACCATGGTAAAAGAACATTTAGTGCTCAGACAGTTTGTCCAAACTGAACAAGAACTTGGCCTCTTCGAGGAATAGAAGACTACAATTGAACACTGTTCTCGTACGTTTACTGAGGAGTACGTACAAAGCAACCGATTTGTAAACAGATTAATTGACTAGGATCAAGGAATAATAATTATGATGTATCAGCAATTAGATTAGACTTGGAGAGATTTGTTTTCTGGTTTATAAAAAACTAAAGTAGTAAAAAAATCACCTTGCTGACAATTATGCCTACTAGCTCCAAGCCTAGACACTCGGCATGCAAAGGGAATGGATCTCCTGCATCATTCGTGTCCAAAACATACTGAGGAAAGGAAGTCATGCATGGCGAATGTTATGGAGGCTTATTTACACAAGAAAATAGCTACTGCAAAGTTTTGAAACCGAAACGTGGTGCCACATGCAATTAACTACGGGAGTACAACAGAAATGAAGGGCAATTTGCTGCAAATTAAATGTAGAAAGCTATATTAATATGAACCGATGTTTATGATTTACCTGGAAAACTCTTTTGATAGTCTCAAAATATGAACCATTCTTCTGTGATCCACCGGTAAACAGCACGCCATTCACCAAGCCCAGTTTCTGCGTGCAGGAAAGGGGGGCGAAGAACAAAAGGAATATGAGCAAACAGTGCAGGACAGGACTGCACAGAGAAAAAAAAAATGGAAGGCATGCACAGCTTCCGAAGCACGCACGCACCTCGAGGAGGCGCTCCTCGGGCTCGTCGTAGAGGAGCGGGATGACGCGGGCGCCGGCGGACTGGACGAACCTGACGTAGGAGGCGGCGATGTAGGAGCCGGGGCCGTGGGTGCGCCTCTCCTAAGTGCCGTCGCCCGGGTGCGTCACGATGCCAATGACCGGCCGGTCGTTCACGGCGGGGTTCGCCGCCGGCGCGGTGGCGCAGGCCTGCTGCGCGTGCCCCGTTGTCGGCGTCGGGGAAGAGCGCACGGCGCAGGTCTCGGCGTGCCCCGCCGCGCTCGGCAGTTCGATGGCATCCGGCGTCGGGGAAGACCGCACGGTCACGGCAGAGACGGCGAGGAGGACGACGAGGAGGAAAGTGGGTAGCCGGGGAGACTCCAACTCCATTGGGAGGCCGGCGTAGCGAGCTCGGCTCCTGTCTGGTGATCACTGACGAGAGAGTACAGTACGTGTCAAAGAGGTAGAGAGATTGCAGCCTCGATCAGAACTTGGAGTTGTCCTATTGGCTCATCACGCTGTATATACTTAAAAAAAACATCACTTTCAGATTTGATTTTATAATTCGCTCCTCTGCACGCGCCTGATTAAATACTACGTAATCACTTCCTCTTCTTGATAAAATACTGCACTCCTACGTGCGTAGCACGTTGATGAGAGGAAATAGGGGAAATTCCGCTGTCCGTTTGTTCTCACCGTTGCAGCAGCTAGAAGCACAGGGCACAACGGTATCGATTTGGAGACACCTTCAAATTTAGAAAATCTCCATACAAGCAGTTTTCAGTTCATTACATTATTATTCCTGCTTGTATACATTTATTGTAGAGCCACCCATTACGCGTTGCACATACGGTGGAAGGTTACTGCAATACAGGAAGTCGAAGTACAATTTCAGGTTACCATGGGTGATACTAATACACATTCACAGTACAGTACCAATGTATTGCTGATTCCTGGAGACTTGAGTCCACTTCAGTCTCAGGAGAAGATGTAGATCTCCTCAAACGATTTCCTACCAATAAATACATGCATTAGTCTAGCTCATGAATGGATTGAAGGTGCATTGGTTATGTCTTGTTTGGATGTGCATGTATCTCGAGAGACGAGCATGTGAAGCACGCACCTCGAGGAGGCGCTCCTGGGGCTCGTTATAGACGAGCGGGATGATGTGCGCGCCGGCGGCCTCGACGAACTTGACGTAGGAGGCGCCGATGTAGGAGGTCGAGGTGGTGTTGCTGATCCTGCCGCCCACGCCGTCCCCCGGGTGCGAGACGATGACGATAACGGGGCGGTCGTACACGGCGGGGTCCGGCGGCGCGCAGGCCAGGGCCGCCCCCGCTCTCCCGTCCGTCAGCAGCCGGATGACCCCCGCCGCCTCCGCCGCCGCCGCCCCGACGACGGCAGGGGGAGGAGCACGGCCAGGAGGAGGGGGAGGAGCAGGAGCACGTGGTTGCTGCGTGAGTCCATTGGTAACACTGGCGTGCCGCGTGCGTCGCGCGCCTGTGTGGGGGTGAGGCTAGCACCGAAACCTTCAAATCACATCACATGGGCCCAAATCACATCACATGGGCCAGAATAAATAAATCGAAAACGGTGCTACGGTAATGGAAAAAGTCTATTTTTTCTACCGCATCTCCAAGAAATATGCTATATATTATATATATACTACCTCCGTCCCCAAAAAAATGCAATTATCACTTTTTGAGAAGTCAAACAGTTTGAACTTTGACTGAATTTATATAAAAAAATAATAAGATTCGTGATATAAAACTAGTATCATTAGATTAGTTATCGAATATATTTTCATAATAAAATTATTTAGAGACATAAATATTAATTGTATTTAATATAAAGTTGGTGAAATATGAGTAACTTTGATCGACACGATTCCCACAATTACATCCTTTTAAGGACGGAGATAGTAGATTTTTACAAGGACAATTGAACTCTAACAGATTTTTTATTTGGTTTTGTATAATAGTAAGTATGCTATCCCTGAAATCTCGTTGGGCATAAATAGCAAACGAACCTGGCTTGCCATCTTGTGAAATAGCTTGTCACTGTGGATGCCCCGTATGCCAGGGGGACCCTAAACCCTAAACCCTAAACCCTAGACGTTGCTGCTAGTTGGTGACCTACAAGATTTTTAATATACAAGATGAGAAATAGCAAGTATATTGAAAAATTCTTTTTTTAGGACTTCTATATTTTACAAAAGAGCTAAACTATGTAATTTAGCTATTTATTTTACCACATCTGTTGGAGATGCTCTTCAACCTATGCTATTTTTGACTATTTTGTTACGAGAGAAAAATATCGTATCTTGACTGATAAGTTAGTCTGATAAGTCAAACGAGCATATTATCAATTTTGAGAAAGTCCGTTTTTTCTTTCTAGTCTAAAACCAAAGAAAACATCTTTCTAAAATTTTGAAACTGTGCATTTTACTTCCCTGACCCGATTAAAAGCGGTTTTTAAGATGGTTTTGTCTTTTTCTTGTTTATTTATTTCGGCTAAATATTTGAAAAGTCATAGTAAATTATAAAATAGAAATTCTATTTTTTTTATTCTACACGACTGTATATCTACATAGTGAACATATGATATTTATGCTTTGATACAATTTTTTTTGTATATTTAGATCTGTTTTTTTTCTATAATTAATTAAAATAATTTATAATTGCAGTTTCTATAGTTTAATTAAAATAAAAAATGTTTGGTGGCCAAAATACTATATGCTTGAACTATAGTAAAAATTTAATACTTAAATTAGTTATATAGCGGCTCTTCACGCGGTATATACTTAAAAAAAACATCACTTTTAGATTTATATAATTCGCTCACTCTTCACGCGACTGATAAAATACTATGTAATCACATCCTCTTCTTGATAAAATAAAATATTGTACGTGCGTAGCACGTTCAAGGGCGGAAATTCCGATGTCCGTTTGTTCTCACCGTGTGCAGCAGCTACAACTACAACGGTTGGTTCAGCTGATGCCTGGTGACCAGCGTATTGTCCTCAGGACTACTATTGCTGTTGCAGACAAGCCCAAGCTGGACGCCGGCGACGGCGCGTACTGCGTCGTCCCGCTCCCAAAACTACTGAACCAGTAGCACGAAAACGGACGGGAGCATGTGGGACGCTCACTCTAAACAAGGATCTCTGCAACACATGCCCAACTCCTTAACCTAAACAAAAAGAACACATGCACAATTACCCGTACATTCAACTTCAGCTTCGATGCTGAAAAAAAACCCTTCAGTTTCGATGGATTTCATGAATCAGATCGAGGAACATCCAACCTTCACTTGATTTGGAGACACATTCAGATTCAGAAAATCTCCATACAAGTAGTTTTCAGTTCATTACATTATTATTCCTGCATGTATACATATATTGTAGTGATACGTTGGAAGGTTACTGCAATACATGCAGTCCAAGAAATATGTACAATATCAGGTACCACGGATATACTAATACACAATCACAATACAGTAGCAATGTATTGCTGATTCCTGGAGACACCCAGGAGTCCACTTTCAATCTCAGGAGAAGATGTAGACCTCCTCAAACGATTTCCTACCAAAAATATGCATTAGTCTACCTGATGAATGGACTGATTGTACGTACATCGGTTAGGGGGTAGAGACTCACGATTTTTTCCCGCTAAATGTCGGGATGTAGTTGTAAATTAAGTTATCCAGCACTTTGTCGGCAGGAGGCCTGTTTGGAGACTTGCGTGCTTGGCTGTTTCAAGACACAAAGAAGGGTGAGATAAGCATGAACTCCATTTTTATTTAGAAAACAAAATTTTCAAAGGTAAGAGAAAAACATAGCGATTGATAGCCAAAGAACAGGAGTGTAGTGTTTGATCAATTTCCGGTACATTTCCACAAAAGAATGATAAAGTTGATGGGTAGATCCTGAAATAACTAGCTGAAGTATTGCCAGCTTGAAATGTATAATACAGGTTACGACCTACAACAACAAACCTGATGAAATGGTTGGCAAAATGTTGAGTAACCTGTACTGCATCTTCACTGTGTGGAATCATTGGTTTCCTCCACTCAAAAATAGCTTTCTGCATTAAGTGAGGACAATTTTATAGATGTTTAAAGCCATTCGTATTTGGCGACTGGCCACAATTTGATATGTTGTGAACATTAATTTTAGAAAAAAAAATGCAGTGCACAAGAAAAAAGGTAGAGCCAATAAGAACATATTATGTATGGAACTCCAAAAAACAACTACAACTAAAATACCTCAGGATGCCATTGCGTGCTAGTGATTGGATAGTTATTAGCTTGTACAGTTGAGACATAGACCTGATTTGACAGAAAAGAATGTTAATCTGTGCAGTGGAAGAATTAGAGAGCATAAACCCAAAGAAAAAACTCGGCCGGTGGGGGGAAAGACCGGCCCATAGTTTTTATATTAAGAAGAAGCTCTGAATACACCAGCTGAGAAAATCCCCAAACCCCTGCCTCATCCTAGGAACATAGGGCCGGCAACCACTGCCACAACCACCCGGGTAGGCTGCACTGTTACCTAGGCCGGCGAGCACTGCCACAGCCCCCTGGTTGGGCTGCACCGTTACATAGGCCAGTGGCCACCGCCACAACCCCTGGTTGGTCCGCACCGTTACCACATGTTGGGGTGTCCACAGCGGGGAGACACAGTGAGGAGATTTTTTTTATCATTTATGACAAATTGTGCAGCACCCAGATCACCTACTTTGGAAATATTTGCAGATTTCATCAAGGCTGTTCCATTTATACTAATCACATACCACCTTCCGGATAGATTAGTATGTAGGAGCACAAGTGTGACATACCTTGCCGTTTTCATCAGGCGATGTAGTCAAGATTTTGAAGAAACTTGATAGTGCACCATTCTCTCGATATCGCTTTGGTGATATACCATACTTCAACCAAATAATAAATCAGACTTGTTAGGATAAAGATGTTATCAGAATCACTAGACATAATAGGATTGAGCCCAGTGCATTAAAGTAGGTTGGTGTTCAAATTTAAAAATGGATGAAGAAGTAATCAGAATCAGTGGTGGGTGGTACTTACTCTATGATTTTGCATGACAAGACAGCTGGTGCTGACTTTCTTGATGAGGTCAGGGTCAAACCTGTGAGCAATTGCCAGTCAGTTGTCACAACAACTGGAATTCATGAAACCACAAGTAAAACAATAATTTCGAATATACTAGCCACATCTTCTCATGAGAAATTTATTTCCAGACATTCTTTTAAATTAACTGCGCTCTATTGGAGTGCATTTGGTCATGCAGTCCCCTGCCTTTTAGGTACCCATTGTAGATAAAATTAGTATTTTAGTAGTCATTTATGAAGCTATCTGAATGCATAAATACGGCAGCTTAACTCATTTGCATATTCTACAGTTGGTAACACAGTAATAAAAAGATGTTATTCCATGGGAACCATGCTATAACATTTACTTGCCTCATATCACACTACAAGATAACTTATCTATATTCTAAATGTCCCCATCAAACAGTAGAAAAATAAAGACTTGCTTAGCATGAAGCAGACACCTTTGAAACACTGAGCCCTCCAAAGCATAGCTGGGAAACTGAAGAGTGGATGCTTGATCCTGGGCGTCAAACGTCTCCAAGATATTATTGTCCTAGCACAATGGCGAGAGAACAATTAGTGCCCACTTCTGGCAAAGCAAACAGGAATGAATCATGGTGCCTTCAAAAGGCTGCAGCACTTTGCTCCAGTACCTAACAACAGGCAAACAAATGATATTCTAACTTCAAACTAAGCATTACTCTTCCAGCATGTGTATAGTTTTTATCAATTTCATTGTTGACAATAATTAATAAGCTATCATATTATCTTTCATATTTTAGTAATTAAATCGGCAATATGGTAATTTTCTGAGATATTAAATTACCTTGCTGACAATCATGCTTACAAGCTCAAAGCCAAGACATTGGGCAAACAAAGGAAATGGTTCACCTGCGTCATTCTTGTCCAAAACATACTGAAATGAAAAGGAGGAACTGTTAGAGTTAATCATGACAATTTGGTTCAATCAAGGGCGGATCTAGGATAATCCAAGGTTGTGATACTCAAGTGCTCTCATGCAATCCTCAACATCATTATATCAATTTCGAACAATGTTCATAATCACATTGTACCTGAAACACTTTTTTTATCGTCTCAAAATATACACCTTGCTTCTCTGATCCACCAGTGAACAGCACTCCATTCAACAAACTCAGTTTCTGCAGGGAAGAGTCAACAAGGTCATATGTTAAACGCAGGGCCTTACACAAGCAATTGTTTGTAAGGCAGTAGCCAGTGCGGTGACAAGTCGTGATTGAAGAATCGTCAGTAGCTTGGGGTCCTGGGGACCCATTTTCAGATCTAAAATATACAAATACTCCTGATGAGTAGGTTGCTTGTGTTTGAAACAATTTACTCCAACAACTATCTCGATTTGTGATTGGTGACCCCACTAGTGAAAGTCTCCCGGACATGTTCATCAAACAATTTTGACACTTGGGACTTGGGAGAGATTTCCTAAATTACCAGGACTACAGTACCACTATACGTTCAGGGGCAACAGCCGAGAGAGATTGCAAAAACACTATAACGAACAGTGTGAATTGACCAGAGCCGTGGTGAGAAACCGGCGGAGCCGAGCGTGTGAAGCACGCACGCACCTCGAGGAGGCGCTCCTCGGGCTCGTTGTAGACGAGCGGGATGACGCGCGCGCCGGCGGCCTCGACGAACTTGACGTAGGAGGCGCCGATGTAGGAGGTCGCGGTGGTGTTGCTGATCCTGCCGCCCGCGCCGTCCCCCGGGTGCGAGACGATGCCGATGACGGGGCGGTCGTACACGGCGGTGTCCGGCGGCGCGCAGGCCAGGGCCTCCCCCGCTCTCCCGCCCGTCGGCAGCCGGATGACCCCCGCCCCCGACGACGGCGGGGGCAGGAGCGCGGCCAGGAGGAGGAGGGGGAGGAGCAGGAGCAGGTGGGGGCAGCGCGACTCCATTGTCAACACTCGCGTGCGTCGCCCGCTTGTGTCTGTGTGACTGTCTGACGGACGCGAGACGGCGGACCGGTTATTTTGGCCGTCGGCTCCAGACGTCACCCGATTATTTTGGAACGTCAGCGGCCTTGGGCCGGATTGGGCCCTAGCCGGGGAGCATCGTTTCTGAAGCAGTCAGGCCATGCTTATCCCGAATCCTTCCCCGGATTGGGCCCTAGATGACTACTCTCAGCCTAAGCGTTTTTTAACCGCAAACCCAACCGAACCGAGCCGAATTATTGGTTTTTCTGGTGTTTGGTTTACGGTTCGGTTTCTGGTTTCGTACTGTTAGGTGTACGGCTTCGGATTCAGTTTTATACTCAAACCGAACCGATTAACCGAACAAACTGATGTACTCAGAAAGTAGAGTATCGATGTACTCGCTCTCACTCTCCAGACCCCAGCCCACCACGGTCCACAACCGTCGCCCGTCGTCCCATCCTGGCGATTTGGCGAATCAGAATCCCCAACCCTAAGTCCAGAGCCCCGAATCCCCAACCCCACGTCCCCACATCCGGCGCGGCGACGGCTCAGCAGCGGCGCTAGCGGACGGCCCAGCCCCCAGCAGGCAGCATCAGACAGTAGAAGTAGAGCACGGCGGCGACGCTAGCGGACGGCCCCAGCCCCCCACGCAGACAGCAGAGCGCGGTGGTGACGCTACCAGACGGCCCCAGCAGACTGCAGAGCTCGGCGACGGGCAACTGGAGCAGGTCGCGGCGACGAGCAGGGAGCCCGAAGGCGCTTGCAGTCGCAGGGAGGAGGCAACCGGCACCAGCCCACCCTCGTGAAGTTCTCCGACCAAGGCAACGACGACGTGGAGTCGTGGACCGAGCACTGCAGGTCACTGGAAGAATGTTTCGGTTAATTCGGTTAAAACCGAAAACCGAAATACAAAACCGAAACCGAATTATGCGGTTTTCAGTTTTCTGTAGAACCGAAAGGGTGCTCTAGGCTAGAAACCAAAGTTTTTTTATAACCGAATAAACCAAACCGAATTGTCGGTTAAAACCGAAACTCCGGGCTGAGACTACTCCCTCCATCCAAAAAAAGAGTCGTTATGAAAAGCGTGCTGGTCAAACTTTCTTAACTTTGACTAAGTTTGTAGAAAATGTGTGCAACATTTATATCTCTAAATAAATTTATTATTAAAGTATATTTAAAAATCTATTTAATGATATTAATTACGTATCATAAATATTAATATTTTGTTAAATATAGTTGGTTAAAGTTAAGATTTGTTGACTTTTTAGGAAGCAAGAAGAACATTTTTTTTTTGGTACGGAGGGAGTAGATGCACATCTACTGTACATGGTTTGTCTGTTGTCGCGTCGCACACAGAAAGGACTAGCCACAGCCTACAGCGTTCATGGCGCATTGCCGTGTTGCACGGTTGCACCGTGGGCTGCCACTCGTTAACCTTTTTTTTTTTTCATTTTTCCAGTCTACTAGTGATGACATGGCTTTGACCCCCTGGACACTTTTAAATCCTTTTCTTCATCTCAGGTGCAAAATGGAGAAACGTGTTCCTTCTGGCAAGATAGTTGGCTACAGCAGCCCCTCAAAGTTTAATTTCCAGAATTATACTCCTTTGCCAACCAGAAATTTATCTGAGTGGACAAATTCTGTGCAGTAACAAAGATGTTTTGGTCTGCTCCTTTTAGAAATTGCTTATAATCAACAGCAGAAAGTATGCACTATTATTCAGCATCGACCTCTAGCCTCAGAGCAGGACATCTGGACATGCTTGGGAGAACTTTTAGCAGCAGTAACAGAGATTCACATATGTTTTGACCTGCTTGCGTGTTTCACTTTGGGCCTTCATGTGTCTACATGCTCTTTAAGGCCCATCTGGGCTACAAGAACGTTGTTTTAGTTCACTTACAAAAAAGTGCCGATTTAAACATATTTTCATGCAATTTAGTAACATATATATGCTTCATAAAACACAAGATGTTGTTCCATTGGGTCAATGCTAGTATGAAGTGGTATAAAAGTGTCACTCCATTTATCTGTCTTAACCCAATGGTTGCATGGCAAAACTGTTATGAGTGCAAAGGAAAACCATTACTCCTGAGAGGATCTCATATTTTCCCATGAACTAACCTTCCCAAAAAGAGTATTTTAAAAAAATTACCCCCAAACACATCAACAATACCATCATTATTGTCATGAGTGAAGATATAATCATGAGCATCATCCGAGCACCCCCAGAAGAACCATCTTAAGGCACATGATTCAACTCTTGCCATGCTGCTCTTAATACTCTTCGGATAATGTTCCTCGACATCTCCATTATCCTTGCTTCACTTAATACTTTTTGGATAATGTTCCTCAACCCTTCCATTATCTTTGCTTCGATACATCCTCCTCCTTATTTAGTCTCTTACAATGATGTAGTTAATTCAACACTTACAAGTTCCATAAGGTTGGAAGCATGTTTCTTAGTAATGGTCACCATATCTAAGGACATTTCCATCACACCATCATCAAAGACTTCTTCAGTAACAAATGTTGGCCTCACCTGAAATTGTAACACATTACTAAGTAAGAAGTGTGCATAATTCATCAGATTAATAATAAAACCATATCACATATGCAAATGTTAATCCACAACATAATATGAAATTGGTAGGATTTGTAGAAGTCGTTAACTAGATGATAATAATGATAAAAAGGAAGTAAACTTGCATTAACCAACATAGTTTATGCCTAACTAGAGCCATACCTTGGGCCAATAGGTCAAATAAATATATCATTCTTTCTATGTGAAATAATATAGTTTCTAGGCCACACAAATACTTCTCGCTAATATAGAAGTACCACTAACTATGAATAAAAAAAATACCAAAGTATACCTTAAGGTTATGGACAAAAAGTAATGCTTCCAAAACTGACAACAGTGGAAACCATGATGCGGAGGAATATAAAAAATTCTAAGTATGAGATCACTAAAAATTTGCAAACTTTCTCACTGATTTAATATCAATACAACTAGGAAAACAAATGCTCTGCAAAAACATGAGGAAAATACTAGAAGACTTTTTTGTCGAGGGTATACGCATAGAACATAAATATTGTCATAGAGTAATCGTTAATTCCTTCATTTTATGTGCTTTAAACTACTCTCTTCGTTTCAGTTTATAATTCGTTTGACTTTTTTGACCCCAACTTTGACCACTCGTCTTATTGAAAAAATTTGTGCAAATATAGTTAAATTTAAGTCATTCATGTAGACTATTTATTAAATAAATAAGCCACACCAAAAGAATTGATATTTTGCACAAAAATTTGAATAAGACGAGTGGTCAAACTTAGGGTTGAAAAAGTCAAACGAACTATAATTTGAAACAAATTAAGGACCATATAAGTTGAAAAGGTAGACTAAGGATTTAGTAAAAATCAAACTAGAAAACACTAAAACTGTATTATTATTTCAACCAAATAATACAATAATTAAATCATAGTTGAATAAGAAGTGCCTACATACTAAATTGAGTTGCCATGATTTTAAGCATCATTCTTGTAATGAATGTCAAAGAAAATGGAATTTCTATTGATATTGAAATAAAATAATTGTCATTCCAGGTCAAATATCAAAGGAAATAAACTACATCTACATGTTTGGTGAGGTAAAAAACACCCCTCACTCCATGAAGAAATTGAAAAAAAAGTAGAACTATGGACCCATGTTGTTCTGTTTGTAAACAAAAAAACTAAGAAACAAAACAACTAGAATGAAAATACTAATAGATCTAATGGCAGATTCAGTACCAATTAATCAATATTTTCTAAAATAGAGCATCCTTATAGTAGTGCAACTTGATGATGTCACTCTACTTTTTTGTCACTTTTTTAGTGTATCGAGCATAAAGCATTAAAAGTTTAGGTTCCAACAAATATGTTCATTGATGAATTCCTTGGCATAATATATTTCAACATGTTGTTTGCACTTATGAACCGTCAAATGCTTGCTATGTCACCCATAGGATTTTCCCATGTTGTAATCCATGACCCACTTTAATTTTTTCTCTTTCCATATGCATTGACCAAAAAATGATACTCCACCAAATCATACTTATTAAGCAACTATTCCCAAATAGCTTCAAATCCACTAATGGTTTTAGATTTCTCTAGTTACCATGTGGAACTCATCTCACAAGGTCCATCCTCCATATAGAGTTGTCCTAAATTATTCTTGCATCATAGAACACATGCCATACTTTTTTATCTATATGGTCATGGTCTAAAAAGGCAAATCATTAGTTTTATACAACAATCAACCATTGAACAAAACTTTTTTAATAATCTAAAACTGTTGCAGAAGATCATGGAAACTAGTTGTTCCTATTGTTTATGATGCAGCACAACCCATCAGTATCAAGAATCCTTTGAACACCAACTCATAATTCCTAACTTTTAATCATGCATTAACACATTCCCACAAATATTAGTCTAAAATACATGCATTCCAAATGGCATTTTGTATAAGTTTGTGTAACATATGGTTTCAATTGTCATGACATCATGAAAAATGACTATAGTTGTGTTAGTTCATTTCACTTGTCCAAATCAAGGATTAAATTTTGGTCCATGCTATGTATCAAGATCAGCCCAATCTGGAGTCTTGGGTATTTAGATGTCATAATAAAAAAGTTCTTGTGATGTCTTTCTTTTATAATTGTATATCTTCTCTATGGCGCATAATGACCTTAAAGGTATGTTGGCGATGCTCCACAATACACATGCCATTTTATGCAATGAATCTTGCTTAGTGTGGTATTATTCTCAAATAAGTACTTGAGTAGTTCTCATGTGCATGATCTATCTCCATATGAGAATTCTATGACCTTTTTCACCATTTGTGGTTCTGATAGATTATATATGGTTGTGTTCATTTGACATGTACTAAAATAAATCAACCATCAACATTAGTTTGTTGCAGACTGATCATTGTCACAAGTTAGAACCTTTGTTATTGATTTTGGTTTGTATTTCAAAGACTCACATGCCAAAAAGACATGTTACACATTGAGTGATGGTTTAAACTAGTCTATTTAATACTATGGTTGTATTATGATGTAACATTAAGAGTTAAACATAACTATCAACCTATATAAACAACATCTCTCATATATAGTTTTATAACCATCATCATTCTTGTTAATGTTTAATTTCCTTTGACAATACAAAAAAACACCTCTTACCAGTAAAGTTTGTAGAACCGTGAGTCACTTCAACCTTGGAATAATATATTAAATCAAGAGTGGCAAAAAAGTGACATACACTTAGACCATCTGCATTTGAATTAATCATAGTACTTCCTTATTGTCCTCTCAAGTTCACCCATCCTCAATGTTGACTACATTTTGCATGTTGGGCACCATCTTTGATTCTCCTCCATAAAAATAAGGAATTTTAGTTGTATTTTTTGTACACATACAATGATTCACATTATGCATGACGTGAATTTGGATACTAAATGTGTGGACACAAGGTTCAATTCGTACAATACATATGGCTAGTGTTGTAAGATGAATGTTAATGTAAATAGTTACATCGAATTCAAATATTTTCTTCCATCCTTGCATGCCTGGTGTTGCATCATTTATTGGCATGTGTCCATTGTCGTCAATGCAAGTAAGTTGCAAAACTTGGTTATTACTTCATGGGGCATTTTGGTTCCTAAATTGCCTTCATCTCCTACGCTGATCAATTCAACAGTTAAATTAAATATGTATTTTTGATCAATTTCTGCTATTATTTTTTGTTAGGTATGCTAATATTATCGATTAAGCATCATATACCTCTTGAAATTATGAAATTCCATCTTCAAACTTGAGTTTCTGACATCTCTTTTTCAATTTCCTTGTAATCATTATCCTATTATCTTTTCAAATTCATGCCAGGGCAAGCAATAGAGAAAAAGTATGTTTTCTCTATAAACTCAACAGTTAAATCACTTCAAAGGCAGTTTGGATGCCTCAATAGACTTTTTCGCCTCTACGAATCAAGTGGTTGTCCAAACGCCTCACTAGAAATAGAACTCATCTCTAGAAATTTTGATCCGTCTCTGCAAATTCTTGTCCATAAGTTGTTAGATCATCTCTAGCAACTCACCAATGTGGTTAGTCCCTAATAAAGTGGTATTGGTGGCCACCAATAGCACATTTGAAGTGTATTGAGTAAGATGCTCTAGCATATCACCAATAATCTTCCCTAAGACATGGAAGCCACATGTCAAAATAGAAGATGTGGGAGCAAAAAATATGACAATTGTTGTGGTCCCAACACTATTGTGGGAGATGCAACTCTCCCTTTATTTGAGGGAATCAAGATGAGAGGTTTTTTGGTGACTACCAAAAAAGAGAGAGCTATTGGGGAACTGCTAGAATAAAATTATTGCCTCATCTCCCCAATAAGACAATTTTATGGAGATGAGGGATGATATTGGGGAGCTCCTAGAGATGCTCTAATTAAGTCACATAATTTTTTACGTGAAGCCTCGCGGCAGCGGTGGTTTGAACCCATTCAGAGCTCATGTGTTCCCCTCTAACCACTCCACCCATAAAACCCTTGTGTCCATTTAGGATTTTCATCCTCCTCATTTTATCTTCATCCAATTTGGCAATGAGTATTTGGGACACTAAATGAATTCAAATGCAAATGTTTTCAACTATAAAGTTGTATTACTTTTCAAGATCTACAACTTTGGTTTTGGTCGTTTTTCCATCGAAGGTCATTTAATTTTTTTAATTTATATGTGAGAAATTTAAACGTATTTTTTTTGCATACATGATTTTAATGAAAAAATTGTCAACTATAAAGTTGCATAACTCTCTGAGATCTATAAATTTTTTTGGGCCATTTCTCCACGTGAGCTCGTTGAAAAAGATTCAAATTGGTCCTATTTTTAGACATATCTCTATTTCTAGCTGCCTCTAGAAATCAATTTGTAGAGGCGACTAGAAATAGAGCCACCTAAAAATGGGGCATTTGTTGAGGCGGCTAGAAATAGAGTTGCTTTTAAAAATGATTTTTTAGAGGCAACTGAAAATAAAGCTGCCTCTATATATATTTCCAGATGTGACTAGCTTTGGACATCACTCTAGAGGTGGCTGCAAATCGAGCTATCTCTAAAAACCTCCCATTGTTATCAATTCTGTAGTGATGATATAACGTAATGCTAGTACTATTTTCTATAAACCTTATCAAAGTTCAGATAGTTTGACTTAGACAAATTCAAAAATTTTATTCTTTTTTTGATGGAGTTAGTACAAAAATTAAGTTCGGACTATCAATCTTATATAAAAAACATAGAAGGATGTTATAAATAATGTATGCACATAATCGACTATATTGAATGAAATTTAACATACATTGTGTACCATGCAATCTAGTTGCCCAACTAATTTACTACACCCAATTCTTAGAAAAATTGTATCAATCCCCATGACTAGGCATTATCAACAGGATGTAGGTTGAAGTATTCACAAATAGGGGGCTTCCACTATTTAGACTGTCTCCAACATGAGATTTTATTGGGGTAGCCAAACACAAAATAGATCTCCAGCAGGATACCTATAGCCTCCAATAGAGTATCACAGAAGACTCATTTTTGGTGCTAGTAGGAGAGGTATAACCTAAATCTAAATTTGAGTATCCTCTCTACTAGAAACTCATTTGCAGAGAGAGTTGTCTTTTGGATCGTGTTGTTGGGAGAGATTAAAAATATGTATTGAATCTTTTGATTGTAGCACTACCTAAAGGACAAATGGATGTTGTATTTGGGGTTTTGTTTGTTGGAGATATAGTCTATACTATCACCAGTAATCGGCATTTTCATTGACAACCCTATAGTAGGGACAAATTTTTCAGATACATCAGTGTAAAACATGGACTCTCCACTATTGTGTACTACCCACCGGTGACTGGACATTTTCATTCATAATCCTACGATACGGGTAGCTAGCTGTTCCCGTTAGTAGCATTGCACATTTCTTGATATTTTTCCCCAACCGAATTAACTTCGATGACCCATGCTCCTCTTATTTTTTTTCGTTCAGTTTTGGTTCCACATTACCAAGAACGAAGCAACAAAGTGTACTAGCGGCCTCAATAAGTTGATGACATAACCCCTCTGGTCACAGGAATTGAAGGGGCGCATTCAGTATAGATTCCCCAGTATCACTAAGAATACCCAACAATTTAGACAACACATTATGTATGTATATATTATTAGGTGCATAAATGTGTATAGGTTAGTTGTGCTTCGTTTTCTTTATTTTCTTGTATTATTTTAATGGAAAAAAACTGTTTCCTCCAGCCTCCTTCCACCATAAAAATTGCCACTCGCCAACAGGCTCACAGTAATCTTCTTCGCCTTAGACCATCAATCACACATGGTGGTATATATCTGCATCGTGCCCGTAATCACACCTAATCTTTTGTTGCCTCTTCCAAATCGCAATCCCCAGAGAGGAATACTAGCTGCTGCAGGCCGGTTAGTTGCTAGACACACCGACATATATATGCATATAAGCGTGATATCATGCGTGTGAAGACAATGGTAGACGGCTTTGGTCTAGGACAATGGACAACACTGAAATCCTAGATCCACAACTAGTCACCGGGTTTAGATTTGTAAAGAAATCCACTCTAGAGTCTGTGTTCGAAATTTTGATGTTTGACTCCGCCTGTCACAAAATTGAAGTTGTTTGATCGATGTAACACCAATCAAGAACGTACACTCTTTAGATTGCGAGATATTGAGAGATCGAAAATGGAATCTGCTCAAAAAGTTAACTCGCAGGAATTCGTCGCTTATGCGTTGAAGGGTAACTGGGTAAATCTTATATTATCATATCCTGGCCGGCCAACAAGCCAGTACATCACCTGGATACAAGGGACTCAAGAAACAAGTCCTACGGCAACGCCGCAACGATAACTGTGATGTCCTGTCCACCAGCCTCTTACATTCGATCTACTAGGAAGAAAATATTGGGGGGAAAAAACGATGCGAAACCTAGGAAATATGTTGTTGTTGACTGCTGTTTCTCTCATGCATGACACCGCTGGGGCGTTTTTGCTCTCTTTTGTCTGTAGTTGAGTGAGATGAGGCGAGGAGCTCAAGGCGTCGGCAGCTGCAGCCGGAGGCCGCTCGACCCGGTCTGGTCGCCGCCCGACGCCCTCGGCTGCTGCCTGACGACCGGCACCGGGTCGAACCCAAGCGTGAGCTCCAGCCCGACCTCCTCTTTTGCCTCCTGATACGCTGCCAGCACCTGCCCGCCGACTGGCGGCTCGGCCTCGTCCACGGCTTGGATCACGTGGGAGGCCGCCTCGACGTCGGTGTTCTCCTTCTTCAGGTGGTAGTCGTGGCTGCCCACAAACTCCTCAGCGCGGCCGCCGTCGTGCTCGAGCTCCATCACCATCACCATCGGCACCGGTTCCAGCTCCAGCTCCTTCTCCGCCTCCTGTTGTTTCCCCAAAGTAGGGCTAGCAATAGCAGGCGATGCGCGCACGTTCTTGGTGGCCTTGCCCTTGCCTTTGAAAAGCTTAGCCTTGCCCTTGAAAAGCTTGTTGGCCTTGGAAGCGTTGGAAGACGAACCTGCGGCGCGCTTGAACAGGGTGCGTGCACGGCCGGCGCGAGCGAAGCGGAGGAGGTCGGCCGCGACGGCGGCGTCAGAATTCTTGGCGAAGTGGCGGATGTCGTAGACAGCCGCCGGCCCACCTGCTGGCTTGGAGCCGAGCGGCGTCGCCGCGTCGTCTTCCTCGGACGCGGCGGCGACGTCGGCCGGCACGCCGAGTTCCCCCTTGAACATGGCGTCGACGGCGTCGACGCACTTCTGCCACTGGTCCGACCAGATCAGGCCGACGGCGCCGTACACGGGGTTGACGATGCGGCCGCACGCCTCGTAGATGAGGGAGCGGAAGACGGCGGGGCGGGCGGCGTCGTCGGGCGCGGCGGCGATCAGGTTCTGCAGCCCCGCCCGGCCGTAGAACTTGGCGAGGAAGTGCGTGGCGTTGCCCTGCGCCTTGGGTGTCTCGATCCACTCCAGGCACGGGCGGATGAGGCAGTCGTCGCTGCAGCCCTTGCGCAGCGCGCGGCAGCCGTTGCAGCTCACCGCCATCCGCACCTTCGCCGCTCCGCCGGCGGTGGAGGTGGATCCGCCGATCGGAAGCATGTTTATACGAACCTGGCCGCGCGCGCCCACGTTGTTGGAGAGGGGGAGGGAGCGCGTGGCGTGGGTGGTTTTATAAGCGGAGACCGCAGGTCGGACTGAGAGTGGCAGTGGGCTGCTGTCTGCGCAGGGCGCCAGTGGTTTTGCAGGGTGGATTCGGCGTCCGAGGAATGGATGGATTTCCACTGCAGTAGTAGCGAGGAATTTAATAATAATAACCCAACGGCAAGATACGACCTGGATGTGCCACGCGGAAGAAGAATCCAAAAGCGGGTATGTGGCTGCACGCGACATCTTTTATATTTAATGTAGTGTAACAACTGAGAAGCCTAAGTCGGATTTCATAGTATTGATTGTTAAAGATTAGGTTTCTTCATTTCCATTGTACATTGTAAAATAGTCCCTGTAGTATAGTCGATTCACCGTTTGTGTTTTCTTTTCACATAAGTTCGAATCTTTGTCTTAAGAAAAATACAATTATTCTAGGTGTGTTTTTTTTTTTGAAATGCATGCCTAAAGTTTGACTAAAATATAACTAAGAATATTAATAATTATGACACTATATATTTATATATAAATACACTCCATGACAAATCTAAAGATATATTTATTTATTTAGCTTGGTACCGTGTTAGAGTTGTATTCTTTATTTCTTTTCTAGACAAAGGGAGTAGTTGGTAATTTTTGTTTTGGTCCAAGCAAAATGGTGGATGGTTTTTGACAAGTCTTTCTATTAGAGTTAGAGAAAAAAATTGAACTATTTTCATTCATTGATAACCTTAAGAAGGTGGCGAAATAGTTTGTGGCGAGGCACATTTTTAGGTTCAAAGAACAAACACACAACAGGGATATAAAAATGGAATGCTAGGCAGACTTTTAGGAAACCTTAGATAAGTCAATGATAGGTTTTAGAGGTGGGTAAGTCAGTGATAGGTTCTAGGGGTGGAAATGAAAATATTGGGATCATACAAGTCCGTATTTGCTAAAAAGATCAGTATGGATATCAGTATATGCATTCGTATTATTAATAGGGATAACAAGTAGATATATTCCAATTGACTTTTCATCATTTCATTATTTGAATTCAAATCCTCGTCAAAATAAGTGTAGATCTAGATGGATACTCTGCATTTATTCCTATTCATGTAGAACAAAGCACTTAAATAAGGCATATGATAATATTTTGTTTTTCTTAAATTGATATATTTTATACAACTTATTACCAAATATTCTATTTTACTTATTTTATTAATATAACTTGTATTTGTATTCTTTATTATTAGCACAATATTCATTTAAGATATGTTATGGTTACCTAACAATCTTTGGTGTGCATGCATCATATACTCATATTTGATCCCTAATTGAGTGTTTTATCATAATTTCATTTTTCCACATAAACCATTTATAAGCAAATGGATAAGCTATCACCCAAAATCAAGGAAATATATGAATTGAACCCAAACTCAAACTACATGGTTGTTAGCACTGACTATCACTGGTAACACCAGGTAGGCTTGCCTAGGTAATGGCAAATAGGTTGTCATGGTCTGTCATTGTATTTGAGTTAGCATGCGCATCATATGCATAATTATCATCTAGGAAGCTCAGAAACAACCGTCCTCTCTATCTATCAGTCATCCTTTCATTGTTGATGTTAATTACTTATGTTCATATAGTAATCCTAGCTACTCAAGTTTTCGTTGTATTGTGCTAAGGGTTTGAGCCTTACTACAATATGATTAGTGTTATCTAATAAACATTGTTCACTAATTCCGCACACACACACATGGCAACTAAATTGTCTTCTTTGAAAAACTAGGTGCAACAGTTTAGCAAACCAAACATTACTTCTAAGACCTCAGATCTTGAAACCAAATGTAGACAACCTATAAAAAATTTGTAGCTCTCAATGTCATCTATAGATTTGTAATTGATAATTTTTTGTTTGAGATTATTTAGAGACCCGAATATTCTTTTTAACAACCCATATTTTTTTTTTTTTAAATTTGTTCAAACAAACTTAGATGGAAACACACTCTATATCAAATTTGTAGCCTCAATGTGTTCTACAACTTTGTAGTTGACTATCTTTTTATTTGAGATTGTTTAGAGATACAAATATTAATTTTAAGTCATCGTATTTTGAAACTTATTTTTTTAAAAAAAATTGAAGACTTTGGATGCAAACTCATTGTTAACACCAAAATTTGGTAAGGATTCTTTCATAGATTTAGTTTAAGAAGAATCGTAAAGACCACAACATGGTTTAAAGGCGTGACAAGGTTGGACTTTGCCAGAAAGGAAATTGCAGAGTCCTTATTGTTTTATATTAGTCTTGTTTACCTTTTATCTACAGATTGACTAGTCGTATTTTTTTAAAACCATTTGTCTGCTCGGGGTTTAAATATAAACCCTAATTATTGTATCAAGGTACCTCTCAACAATATACAATCTTTCTTTCGACTTTCATGCCAACCCTTAGAAGTAGGATGTAACGTAGACCTCGATGAGTTCTTTGGCTAGACATGGTTGCATATATTTGACCTCCGACTGTCATAGTCTTCATCAAATCAGGTGATCTAGGCTTTAATAACCAATGCATCCCTATGGTTTTGTCTAGTCTGCCTAGTTATCGATCCTACTGTGTCTGATAAGGCTGCATCTTATGACCTCTTAATTGATTTGGTAGAATCATCTCGCCTTGATTAAGATCATTGGCCATGTCATACAAGGTTGTTGTCTTGTTGTCTTCAAAGTTGATTATATTTTTGTTGGCATCAAATCAATAATCTAGCTTGTTGTATCTTAACATGGCCTTGAGTAGTATGCCATTAAGATCTTGTTTTATGATAGCTAGATCTATTAGCTTTCACTTTTAGTCTGTCGCCCTGCTACTAACGTTGCATCTCATTAACCCGATCAATGGTGATGGTAGATTAGTTTTTGTTAAACTTATAGTTCTGGTTATAGTTTTACTTGTGATTGCTTGCATGCTACAACCTAGCCAATATCCAATGAGCTCCATGTTAATATCTTGATATATATATATATGCCCATCGGCTCCTTAGACGATAGCGAAGTATCCTTTTACATATTGGCTATTTCACTTGCAGTTATCAGTTTTGTCTTTCATGTCGGAATCTTATAGCCAATAATACTGTTATCATATCAATCTCCTATCAAATGCGACGACTATTTGAGATGATTGTTTATATCCACATTCTTATAACTTGTTTTTATGATACTATTGAAGTATAAATAGATCTAACGACTTTTAAGATTTAATCTACTGCCTTTATCATAGTTGTACGCCTCGACCCTCACTAATAAAACAATAGATAAAATATGTCTTGTTTATAAGTATATCTGTATTAAATAATTGAATTGCTTACATGTTATACCTTTAACCTTTTTGTATTGGTTGTTATCATACCGGTCTCCTACCAAAGGTATCGGCTCTCTAGTCGATTGGATTTCTAGAAATGTTGAACTTGGAAGCCAATACGTTTCATCATGAGGTACTAACCATCCTATCCCTTGTCAGTCTTGAGATTAAAATGACTAACACGCCCGCAAACTCAAAACTGACTTGTTCTGCATTGAAGATAACAAGATCTTGGAGGCTTGTTGTTTGATGACGAGGGATCTCCATCGGTCAAGTCCCAATCGGCTAGTGGCCGAGATTTTTTGGTGTCAACACACACTTTATACCCATTTGTATCAATTTGATGAGATCTAAAAAAGTTAGTTTTTATTTGAGATCATTAAGGAGACCAAATATTCAATAATGATGACATGGCTAAAAACTGGTGACGTTAGTATAAGCTAGTAAACTAGATGATAATAGTAAAAAAAAGAAGAACACTTGTATCAATGAACACACTTTAACTCCAACAAGAGCCAGATCTTTGGGCAATAGGACAAACAAATAGTACAATCTATGTCAAACAACACATATATTTTTTAGCAAGAAGCAAGTAACCGACAACAATGAACTATAATATAGAAATGAAATAACCTAGGTGCGGCGGCAATATAAATTTGTAATGCCTCCTACTAATTTCAATACAGCTAGGAACATTAATGATTAACCAAAAGAAAAG
This sequence comes from Microstegium vimineum, assembly GCA_022036555.1. Taxonomy (NCBI): domain Eukaryota; kingdom Viridiplantae; phylum Streptophyta; class Magnoliopsida; order Poales; family Poaceae; genus Microstegium; species Microstegium vimineum. The sequence continues at coordinate 3,383,710 of CM039127.1, forward strand.
AATGACTACAAAAATTTTGTGTATGACGTAAGCATTGAACAAAAATGATGTCATGGTCATCATGGTCTCTTCACTTTATGTGCTTGAAAACTACCAAATAAATTTGAAATAATTAATTGTACTACGGATTTAGTAACAATCAAAGTGGAAAATGATTAAGAAGCCTAATTATCCAACCATATTGGCCTTGCAAACACATGTTTGGCCTTCTTTGACAAACATATATTGTCACTAACAAGGTTATTCTTGTCGTATTATCTAATTTATGACTTCTCAATGAAGGCCACGTCGATCTTTAAGCATCTTCCATGACAAAACATTAAACATCATGTATTTTATGACAAACACATTTTCATAAAACAATTATGACACTCTAAATCATCATAGAAAATTCATAATTTGTTGTCTATGATGTTGCCACGTGGATGGTGGCATGGCAATTGATGTGTCAGTGATGTGGCACAAATATTGTGACAAAGTGTTGGCACCAAGAATGGTCCACTTTTACATAACTAAAATGTTGCCAACAACCTCAGGATCAAGGATAAATAAACACATCATGAGCATACTTTATCAAATAACAAGTTCCACATGTCCATGGAGTGTTTGAATGCAAGAATAAAAAAATGGAGCAAAGGAGAGCCAGTGGGATCCACATAGGGGCTCGGTCAACCACCCTATTGGCCCACCAGCTCTCCTCCCTCGGCTAGGATCCAGAAGAAGCATCTCAGAGTGATTTCCAACCTTTGGATCACTCTGTGCTTTCTCCCAACGGCTCATATGCATAGCACATGGATCCATGGGCCCACACCAAGGAGATAAACGTGACAACTACCTCAGGACCAACATCCAACACCTATGACAAGTGGGACCATCACCTGGGAGACCGAGGTGGGTTAGAGCCCCCAAAGGGGGGTCGACCGACCCCCATCTGGGCCCACCAGGTCCCCACTTGGTCCCTGTTGATGTTTTACCACCGGCAAACCGTCACGGGGTAACCCGGGACGGTGTTTTGTTCGGAGGGGTGTCGGCGCATTGCAGGAACTCGATGGTAAACGCAAGGAGACAATGATTTATACTAGTTCGACACGCTAGAAAGTCACGGCGCCCTACATCCAGTTTGAAGTAGATAGTATGTTGGCGCCCTGCGCTCTTTGTTGTGTTGCCAGGTATGAGCTATGGTGAGCTCAGATGTCGTGCCGATCTAGGGACCCTTGCCCTCCTTTATATAGTCCAGGAGAGGCAAGAGTCCTAGTCAGTTACAAAGTAGAGATCCTAGTAGGATTATGTGTAACTACTCCTAGTAGGATTGCATGTATGAAATCCTAATAGGAGTAGGACTTCTTCTAGTCCTAGTAGGATTACATGTAGGGAATCCTATTTGGACTAGGTCTTCTTCTCTCTTCTCTCTTCTCCATGGGGAACCCTATGGGTCCCGCGTCGACAAGCCCCCGAGCCTTTCATGATTTTGCTTCAAGAGGCTGAGTTGTTGGTGATCAAAAGCGAGTTCTTCTTGGAGCGAAATCTTGAGATGGTCTTCTGTGCTTCCTTTTTGGGTTGTTGAGGTTGGTTTGAACTTTTCACGAAAAGTGCACTCAATGAGTGTAGCCCCCAAGCCTCTTGCCGTTTGGCACAAACGGCAAGAGGGTCTTGATTTTGAAAGGGTATTTTCCGGGGTAGGTATCTCCAGCCCCCGAGCCTTCTCTGAGTTCTTTTATTTAGAAAAGAAATCGGATGAAGGGTCTTGATGTGTTGTCATCGTTGTAATCTTGAGTTTTTGTATTCTTGTCCTTCGAGTGTAGCTGAAGCAAAAGCGAGCCCCCGAGCTTTCTGCTGAAAAGAAGTCGATAGAGGGGTCTTGAAATAGTCTTTTTTGTCTTTCTTTGTCAGAGGCGAGTTCTATGTATCCGGAATCTTGCTTTTTTGTCTCCGTCCTTTCACTTGTTTGCTTTATGTAGTCTTGTTCTTTTCGTAGCTTTTTCGTCTTTTGATTGCTTCTTTTCCTTAAGATCTTTGGGTTTTTGCGCTTAGTGTGTTGTTGTGCGAGGCTAAGAAGCCCCCGGGCATAGTTGAAGCGAATGTCGAGCCCCGAGCTTAGTGTCCGATCAAGCTGTGAAGCTCTTCCGAGTTGTTGTTGATTCATCGAGGTTGTTTTTAATCTTTTCTGGGTTTTGATGTACCTCATCCGGGTTGTTTGCACTTTGTTCACGTTCTTTCTTGAACTTGTATGTACCTCATCCGGGTTCTTTCTTGACCACTCTGGATTTTTTCTGAATTTATCTTGATCTGTCTTGCAACTTGTCAGGGTTCTTTTTTGATCAATCCGAGTTCTTTCTGAACTTGTCTTGGTTTTTTTTCTCTTTGTCAGGGTTCTTTCTTGTGGTAGGCGACCAAGATGTAGAAGTTTGTTTGCACTGTTCTTGAGGCGAAGTAGTCGGTTGTGCGCTCTTGGAGTAGGCGGCCGGGTCGTAGAAGTTACCTACATCATTCTTGAGGCGAAGTATTCGATCGTACCACTCTTGGGGTAGACGACCGGGTTATATTGATACATATTTAAGAAAAGCGTTACTTAGCTTGGTTCATGACTGAGTTGTAGAAGTCTTTGTGCCGCTCTTAGGGCGAAGTAGTCGATCGCACCGCTCATGGGGTAGGCGACCGAGTAGAAGTTATTTGTGCCACTCTTGGGGCGAGGTAGTCGATCGTACCGCACTTGGGGCAGGCAACCGAGTTGTAGAGGTTGTCCGCGTTGTTCTTTGGGAGAAATAGTCGATCGTATCGCTCTTGGATAGACGACTGAGTTGTATTAGTATATTAAAAATTAAAGCATCACTTAGCTTGGTTTTGTGGTCGAGTTGTAGGAGTCTTTGCGCCTCTCTTGGGGCGAAGTAGTTGACTTGTAGATATATGAACCAGACTGTGCCGCTCATGGTGCAAAGCAGTCGGTTTGTCAAGTTGTCCGATCGTCTGTAGACTTTATATATATATATATATACCAGACTGTGCCGCTCATGGTGCAAAGCAGTCGGTTTGTTGAGTTGTCTTTCGAAAAAAAGTGCAAGATAGTGCCGCTCATGGTGCAAAGCTGTCAGCTAGTCATGCCGCCTCTCGAAATTGTAGACTTTTTATATGAACCAGACTGTGCCGCTCATGGTGCAAAGCAGTCGGTTAGTCAAGTTGCCTCACGAAACAACTGACTTCGGGCAGTGCCTCTCATTGTGCAAAGCCGGTAAATTTTAGATATATAAACCAGACTGTGCCGCTCATGGTGCAAAGCAGTCGGTTAGTCAAGTTGCCTCACGAAACAACTGACTCCGGGCAGTGCCTCTCATTGTGCAAAACCGGTAAATTTTGGATATATGAACCAGACTGTGTCGCTCATGGTGCAAAGCAGTCGGTTAGTCAAGTTGTCTCACGAAACAACTGACTCCGGGCGGTGTCTCTTATTGTGCAAAACCGGTAGATTTTAGATATATGAATCAGACTGTGCCGCTCATGGTGCAAAGCAGTCGGGTTTGTCAAGTTGCCTCACGAAACAACTCAACTCCGGACAGTGTCTCTCATTGTGCAACTGTCGGTTTGTTTTTTATGTCTTGTATCTTGCACTTTTAGTTGTAGAATTTCTTGAGTTTGTAGACGTATCATCTTGTATGTTTTCATGGTCGATCCGACTTGGATCTTACGATTGGGAGTTCTTGATGTGCTGATGTTGACGTATCCGATTTGAATTTGGTCTTCTGCTTGTGTGCTTGTATGACGCCATGTATACGTTTATTGACGAGGGTTGATCTTGAGATAAGTCGGAGTAGAAACCGACGTAGTGAGGTGTCTTCTTTCTCTTCTTCTTCTTTTTTGCATGATCGTGAGCACTGAGTTGCTGACGAGGTTGACGAAGGTTGTGACGGAGGTCCACGGTTCGGGTTGTTGTGGATGTAACTGTCCCGATCTGTAAGTCTTCATGATTTCCAAAATTATCTTGTCATTTCTTTGTAGGCTTCAGTACGTCGTACGTCCTTCTATGCTTTTCCTTGTTAGCTTGTATGCAAATCATGTATGTGGGCGGTGATCCTTTTTCTTTCGGCCTTCTTTTTCCTTCAACTGAATAAATCTTGGACATATATACGATAGTTCTGATGATTCTGGGATTAACTTTCATCTTGCATGGCAGCTTTTGTTCTCTCTTTGTTTTCAAAAATCGAGCTTTGTTGAGTCACGTGTTGCATCATCCATATTGTAGCATCTTGATCCCGTGGCTTGCATGTGTTCTCATAATTAGCTAGCATAGCATGGCTCTTGATGGATGCGTATATACATATATGCACGTGTATATCATGGTCTTGTTTTGCTTGCTTGCTTGCATGTCGCTAGTTGGTGTAGGAGTTAGGCTCGGCTTGTCCGAATTGTTTCTGAATCTGCATGGAGTCGAATTGTAGTCGGCTTCCTTCCTGCTGATTGGCTCCGTATTGTAGTCGGCTTGCTTTCTGGTGTAATCTTGTTCAAATCCCGTAGCTTGTACGTCTTCCACAAAATCAAGTCGTGTAGCTGCATGAGCTTGCATGGTTCCGAGTCCTATCACTACTACAGAAACGGTAAATAGTGCTACTATAGAAACGGCAAACAGTGTTAGTTCAAAACCTCTCTTCAGTGGCGGTTTTTGAACCGGCACTGGCAATTCGGCAGTGATGATGTCAAGTCATCGTTGTCGGTTATGCCAAACCGGCAGTGATGGCTCAAGCATCACTGCCGGTTCATTTAACCAACCGACAGTGAATGTAGGATATCACTGTCGGTTCTAAGTGATCCGACCGTGATTTAATTTTTATAATTTATATTTATTACAGAAACCATCAACATTATATTACAGAAACCATCAACATTATATTACAGAAATTCATAGATGTGTCTTAAACTTATTGTACATTATAATAGTTCAACGATTTAGTACTACCAAATCGGAGAAGTGTAAGTCACCTATCTTGTAACCAATAATCTCATCGATGAACAACAACGTATTAAATAGTACACTCTCTGTTGCTTCACACTTACGAGCACATGGTGTGCTAACTACGTTTAACGGTGGTCGAGTAGTTGGTGGGTCTCCCTTCTTAGTCGCAACCAACTTTGCTTGAAAGCCTGCAGTAGTTAGTGTTGGCTTTTCATCAGCATATTGTCAGTCATAACCCAATGCATCCATTACTTGGTTCAGAATGGCTTCAAAACTACACCCTGCGTAGGTCATGTCATACTCCTCTACCTATAAGTATTGGCACAAGGTAGTGTTAATTATAAGAACAATATTGACAACATACAAGAACAAATCTAGGTATAAGCTACAAGTCTTTGACTTACCATTGGTGAGTTCTGAGCCATTCGTTCATTGAACCCTCGAAGATCATGATACATGTTGTGATTAATACCTTGAATCTTCACTGATGACAGAGTAGGAAGTGTGATCCCATTTCTTGAGAGCGTAGTTGCACAAACATAGATGGCATATTTAATAGCAACACCCCGCTGGCTTGTCTGTATTCCCACCTCTGAGATTTGTAACACATTGCGCCCGCCAACACCACCCGCGGCCACGACCACTACCACGACCACGACCACGACCATGACCATGACCCATCCTAACGGCAATTGAAAATGAAATACAACATTAGAGTTTTGTACCATTGTTTACATGATTAATCTGAACATCCACATTGTCAACCCCAAAATAGGTGAGTGTTGATTTAAGCCAAACAACTGGATCAATCATCTACATTACATATAAGACATGTTAATTAATAACTTGGATGATCTAGTCGTATATATGAAACATATTTTGACTAACTTACTATGTTTGGAAAATTCCGTGGGGCTACTGGGAATACCGGATCGAAATCCATCCAAGTACAATAACCATTCCAACCAATTTCCTCCGGTGGTGGGAGATTACGACGTCCAGCCATCTATATATTAAATCACATATACTTAGATTATATTTTATCTCTATCTATCTATCTATCTATCTATCTATCTCTACCTATCTATCTATATCTATATTAAATTTCATATCACATATCAAATAGCATATACTAAGATTATCTATCCCTCTCTATCTATCTATCTCTCTATCTATCTCTACCTATCTATCTATATCTATATTAAATTTCATATCACATATCAAATAGCATATACTAAGATTATCTATCCCTCTCTATCTATTTATCTCTCTATCTATCTCTACCTATCTATCTATATCTATATTAAATTTCATATCACATATCAAATAGCATATACTAAGATTATCTATCCCTCTCTATCTATCTATCTCTCTATATATCTCTACCTATCTATATATATATATCTATATTAAATTTTATATCACATATCAAATAGCATATACTAAGATTATCTATCCCTCTCTATCTATCTCTCTATCTATCTTTCTCTACCTATCTATCTATCAAATCTATATATTATCCATATTAAATTTCATATAACATCTCAAATAGGCATTTCATCGAACACCATGGTACCGTCGAGGGAGGTGGACGGGCATCGTGGAGGAAGCTCCATCCTCCTGCGGCCTTCACCGTGGCGAGGACGGTGGCGTGGAGCGCCATCCTCCTGCGGCCTTCACACGGCGGCGGCGTGGAACGAAGGCGGCGTGCTACGGCGGCGTGCTGCGGTGTGGAGGGCGAGGCATGGCGGCGGCGTGGAGAGCGAGTGTAGGGTCGAGATGGCGGACTAGAGGGGGGTGAATAGTCTTTTCTAAAACTTAAGCGCTCTGGCTAACCGAATCAAATGCGAAATTAAAACTATCGGTCTAGCCAAGACTACACCCCTCTATCTATAACTCTAGCACCTAACAAATATGTCTATTATGCTAACTAAGGTACCAAGATAGGAGGCTCACCTAAACAAGTCTAGGTTGTAAGGTCACACAAACCTAAGCAACTAGTACTCTAAGCACACCGGAAGCTCCTACACATACTAGTAAGCAAAGCACAAAGCACCTAAGCTTACTAGCAACACTCAATAGCAAGGCTACACAAGCCTAACTAGAGAGCTCAACTTACTTAGCTACACAAACTAAGCAATGTGACTAACAAGGCTACACAAGCCAATTAGTCACTCAAGATCTTACTTCTAAGCTACACAAGCTAGAAGACAACTAGTTAAGCTACACAAGCTAACTAGTTACAAGAGCAACAACTAACCACTAGCACAAGTATGAATAAGTAAATACAAGCTAGTGATTTGGAGAATGCAAACCACCGAGAAGATGTACACGGTTGACACGGTGATTTTTCTCTCGAGGTTCACTTGGTCGTCAACAAGCTAGTCCCCGTTGTGTCGACCACACACTTGGTGATTCTGCAGCTAATAGGCGTTCACAAGCCTAGCCCACTAACTCGAGCGCCGCAAGAATCCACCCACAAGTGAGGGTAGCTCAATGACACGCTCAACTAGAGTTGCTCTTCGCGATCCCCGCGGGGCGAGCACAATACCCCTCACAAAGTATTCTCCGGAGCCACGCACAAGCTTCTTGCGTGCTTCGACGGAGCCACAATCACCAAGTCGTCTAGGAGGTGGAAACCTTCAAGAGTAACAAGCACCATGAGCTTGCAAGTCGATCACCTAGTGCCACACGATGCAATCTCTCAAAGCAACGCACTAGAAATCACTCTCTCACACAATCAGATGAACACTATCAATCATATGTGAGTTAGAGAGCTCCTATGCCAAGCACAACCAAGGGCAACACATCCCCAAGGTGCTCAACAAGCCCCAAGGGCCGGCCAAGGGCTATAAATAGCCACCCCATCGAAACTAGCCATTTTCCCCTTTCTAACGGCTCTCTGGACGGCTCCGGACGCAATGAATAGTCAGCTCCGGACCATTACAGACGCGTCCGAACCTACAAAGACGCACTCCGGACTGCTGCGTCCGGATCAGCACAGCCCGCACTGAAACGTCTGTATCTCTTAGCTCCGAACTCCGATTTCGATGATCTTGGACATTTTGAAAAGCTAACTCAGAGGCCTACACACCCCTCAACTCCATTTGATCCATATCACAATGAATCAAAGCAGTATACAATCCAAGATATTCTCTTCAGCGTGCTTTCTGCAGAGGGTCCGGACGCACGCAACAGTGCGGGTCCGGATCATGCCGCTTACGTCCGGTCCACTCCTCCGAGCGACAACAAAGAGATCCAACCTCTGGACACGCGTCCGGAGTCCCCGTCCGGATGACAAACAGCGTCTGGATCTTACTGTTCCCAAACAGGCACGCTAGGGTTAGCTTCCGGACGCATCCGCGATGGTCCGAACCAGCAGCACCCTTGCGTCCGGACCTGTTTCCTCAGCCAAATCGAGCTGCCACTTCTCCTTCGCTTCTCATGTGCTAACACAAATGTGTTCTTCACCTTGTGCAAGTGTGTTAGCATTTTCACAATCATTTTCAAAGCATTTTCACTTGCTCTTACCGCGCCACTCGATCCTAATGCATCGCAAAGTTAGATCACTCACTGTGGCACTAGATAACCGATATGCAAACGAGTTTGCTCCTCTTGATAGTACGGCTATCTATCCTAAACCCGGTCATAATCTTCTCTACACACCTATGACCGGTGAAATGAAATGCCCTATGGTTATACCTTTGCCTTGCGCATTCCATTCCATCTCCTTCTCCAATGTTGATGCAACACATGCACCAACCTATCACCAAATGATATGATCCACTCCATATCATCACATGATCGTGTTGGTTCATCGATCTTGACCTCACTTGCTCTTCACTGTTGCCTTGGTCCATCGGCGCCAAGCATCACCTGCTTGTCCTTCACACTTGCAACCGGTCCATCAAGCCAAGCCTCATCTTGATCTTCTCCACCTTGATCACATGACTCCATGTCATGTTTCATGTGCAATAAGCTCCTTCATTACACAATCATATATGAACTAATCTCCTGTGTATATATCACTTAAACACATATTAGTTCACCTAAGTTGTCACTTAATTACCAAAATCACATAGGAACTCTCAACGAGGCGCGGCGGCGGCGTGCTGCGGCGACGTGAAGGGCGTGGAGCGGCGGCTGAGTGGGCACTGGCGCGCGTCTGAACATTTCGGAGCGCGCCAGTGTCTGCTTAAATAAAAACCTAGCTGTATCACTATCGGTTCAAGCCACAAACCGGCGGTGAATCTCCTTATCACTGCCGGTTTGTGGCTTGAACCGGCAGTGATACGACAGAGAGACATCACTGCCGGTTCAAGCTACGAACCGGTAGAGATAAGGAGATTCACTGTCGGTTCTGCCCCAGCCCCCGATAATTGGGGGCCTGTCAGAGGAAGAACCGGCAGTGAAGAGACATCACTGCCGGCCCAAACAAAATCTGCAGTGATGGGCCGGCAGTGATTGTCGTTTCTGTAGTAGTGTATACGGCGTCCTTGTATGATTTGGTCGCGAAACAGGCCGGCGATCCGACTTGGGTTTGACTCGAGCCTTCCCATCAGATGCCAAGTGATCGTAGGAAATTAATTCCTTATCTCTTTGTTTTAGCATCATCGTAGGAGATTAATTCGGTCAAGGTGCATAGTGCGGATCGAGCTGAAATTCAATCACGTCACAGTTCACCGGAGAACGTCGTCTTGTGAGTCTGTATTGCCGCGGGAGTTGTTGATCGTATCGTAAGGGTCGACGAGAGACGCTGCAACTTGTCAATGAGGGCTGACGAGTGTCGTGTTGGATTTTGGTGTTGAGGTCCACCGAGCTCGCGAACGCAAAGCGCCGAGGTCCCCTACTTGGCGCACCAGCTGTCGATGTTTTACCACCGGCAACCCGACACGGGGTAACCCGGGACGGTGTTTTGTTCGGAGGTGTGTCGGCGCATTGCAGGAACTCGATGGTAAACGCAAGGAGACAATGATTTATACTGGTTCGGCACGCCGGAAAGTCACGGCGCCCTACGTTCGTTTGAAGTAGATAGTATGTTGGCGCCATGCGCTCTTTGTTGTGTTGCCAGGTATGAGCTATGGTGAGCTCAGATGTCGTGCCGATCTAGGGACCCTTGCCCTCCTTATATAGTCCAGGAGAGGTAAGAGTCCTAGTCAGTTACAAAGTAGAGATCCTAGTAGGATTATTTGTAACTACTCCTAATAGGATTGCATGTATGGAATCCTAATAGCAGTAGGACTTCTTCTAGTCCTAGTAGGATTACATGTAGGGAATCCTATTTGGACTAGGTCTTCTTCTCTCTTCTCTCTTCTCCATGGGGAATCCTATGGGTCCCGCATCGACAGTCCCTGACCAGTGGGACCACATCCAGAAGGCCAGAGGGTGGCCCACAGGCCATAGGGGGGGGTCGGTCGACCACCCCCTAGGTCGGTTCACCCTCTGCCAACCGCCATACCCACTCACACATGTTGGAAATCACAACTATCCATCCAAAGGCGGTTCAAGGTCGGTTGGATCCAAGGGTGGAGGATTGAAGCCCCCTAGATCGCTAACGTGGCGCTGGAGTAGCCCCTACTCCACCCCCCACTATAAATAGAGGCTCATACCCCCCCCCCTCTCTACACATGGTGAAGAAGCCTACAAGCTCTATTCCTTAGATTGTTCTAGTAGTTAGTCTAGAGTGGGAGTTAGAGTTGAGTCAATCTATGCTCGGGATTTCCGGAGTTGTCTTCTAGAAAGTCTAGTATAGCTCTTGTATCTTTTCTTCTTTGTAAGACTTTATCTTATTCAATATATATCTTTCTCTCTACTTTACTTAGTATTTAATTTGAGCATTACTATACTAGATATAGTCTTGTTATATGCTTTTGCTCTTTAATAGTCTTTACATCCATAGTCTGTGATCCTTGTGACCTTTCCCGTATGTGATCATTGCCTGTCATAGAGTGTTTTGATTATAGATCGTAGTCAAAATAGTAAGTTGTGTGTAGGCGTGGTGCTTATACATCATCTTATCCTTGGTTACCGCTTGCTGCACGGATTGTTTGTGGTAGCTAGCAAGAGGTGACAACCTTGTCTAGTCTTTGTATTCCACCACATGTTCTTAGGAAAGTTCTTAAAAGGTAAGGCCCCCATAAGAAGAGGGCGCGGTTCGGTAGGAGTTTTGTCCTCCTACTGATCTATCCCCTTGCCTAGCATACTTGTATTGAGGAGACAAACTATAGTGTTTAGACTAGTTAATTTGCTAAGTATATTGAAGTAGAGTGAAGTACATAGGAGTCCCTATACTCTCTCGTTGTCCTCCCACCTAGCTATTCTATCTAGTCCGTTATAAGTATCTTTTACCTTGGCTTATTCATTCATCAACCCTTCCTATCACATATATCGTTTACCCCCCTATACTAGTTGGTACTAAGTTGAGGTACTCACTAGGATCTCTATCCAATTATCATTTCTAGCCTAGCTTTCCCTTGAGAAAATATAAATTACGATACATTGAAATACTCCTAGGTGAAGTGCTACAACGGTATAATCTGTGCGCTTGCGGATTTGTCCAATAGTCATAAGAAATATCAACACAAAGTTAATCATAATGAATTAGATTATGACACAATTGGCCTAGTGTCACACATTTTTTGGATTTTTTAGAAAAGTAAGGTACATAGATGTGTGCATTCGGTGGTACTATGTGTTTCCCATGCAATGGAGGTCAGATAGCCTCTCAATATCTTTCTTTGTATGTGTACATACGCGCATGCGTGTGTGTGAATGTGATGTGAGTATGGAGTGTATGAGGTGTGTGCATTCAAATGTTTCCCAATAAAATTGAACAAAACTTATATAGGTAGTGGTCTACATACTAAACTGAGGAGTCAAGATTCTAAATGTCAATCCTGCTTGTGTATTGTGATAAATGTTGAGAAAAAAACATTGCGACTAATCTTGAGCTTAATTCCCATTCTAGGCCACATATCAAAAGAAACAAGCCATTGTTTCAAAAAAAAGAAACAAACTACATTTCCACGTTTAGTGAGGTAAAAGTAACACTCATTCCATGATGAAACTGAAACAACTAAAAAATTATTGGTCCATCTTATTTGTTTACAAAAAAATAAACTGAAAAACTAAACATGAATAGTGCAAATATTACAAGATCTAAAGTTAGATTCAATACCATTTGTTTAGTCTTTTGGTAGTGCATCTTGATGATGCCACTTTGCTAGTTTACCCTCTCATGTGTATAGAGCATGTAGATATTGCTTACCATGTTGTTTACACTTTAAGATATTTTGGTGCTTGTCATGTCACCACAACAATTGCCCTGTTGTAATCATTGTACCACCCATCTATCTCATCATATGCCTTTACCCATAAATAAATCTCCATCAAATCATACTTCTTAAGTAACTGCTCAAAAGGAGCTTCTAATTCACTAACGATTAATGTTTTATCGGTGACTTTATGAAACTCATCACACAAGGTCAATCTTATCATTGTTCCTAACTCTATTCTTGCATGATAAAACACATTCCATGTGCACCAAAGATGTAATGTTCCACATATAATTTATTTTATTTCCATCTTTGTGGCCATCATTTGATTTGGAAAGACAATTCATTAGTTTTACACATCCAAAATCAACCATTGAATAAAATTTGTTTCACTTATCTAAATTACTACAAAGGAATATGGAAATTGGCTAGTTACTATGGTTTGTGGATCTACACACAAATTAATATTAAAATCCTTTTATGTTCATTTTAGTTACATATTAAACACTTACAAAAATCTTTGTTAGAATGATGAGGACTAGGACAAATATTATTTGTGTAAGATTGGTAGTATGTGGTGTTAAATGTGCAACATCCCAAAACAATTATATTGGTGTTATTTCTTTCCAATTAACAAAATTAGGGGTTTAAATTGGTTCATAATATCAAGGTTAACTCAAACCGTAGTCTTAGGTATTAATACTATGCATGCATCTTCCTCAAAAGTTGTAACATCTTTATTCTACCAACGTCGGTTTTCTCTTACTGTTTGAATGACCTTATAGTGAAAGGTATGTTGCCAATATATGAAATGAATCTTGCTTTTGTCTCATTGTCAAACTCTCCAAACAAAAAATATATTTCATAGTGATGTTGTAAACAAGTCATGATTTTGCTGTCTCATTGTGTAACATTAATAGACAAATGTAATTAGTCACCATTAATAAACAACCTCCCTCATAGTTTGATAACCACCATCGCTCTTTTCAATCTTCTATTTTCTAATACCAAAATCACATTCTTATAGTGAAGTTTGTTGAACTATCAATTGCTTGAGCATTAGAATCAAATGTTAAATCAACATAAGCCAAAACTATGTGACCTATGATAAGACCACACTTATACCTAAGGGTTGTCTACATGTTGCACATTGATCCCCATCTTTGGTTCTACTAAGAATGATAAAGAATTTTATTTATATTTTGCACACACATACAATGAGTTACGTTATTAAAATATATTAACATGACATGCATGTGGATATTAAAAATGTTGACACATGTAAAGGCTCAATGATGTATGATACATATGATGACTGTAACAATATGAATGTTAATGAATATAATTACATTCATCTCTAACCTTTTTTCCATCCATGTGTGAGACGTCATCAATGTCAGTAAGGAATGGAACTTGATTATTATTTATGTGTCATGTGCTTCCTAGAACACACCATCATCTCCTACTTTGACCAATTCAACTATTCAATTAAACATATTCCATCATCTCCTTTATTTTGACGAAGTACACTAAACCATTAGTTATGTGCATATCATTGCTTATGTTATACTAAACAATTGGTTAAGCACATATCCCTCTCCTTATGTTTTGAAATACCATCTTGAAACTCTAATGAGTCATTTTTATAGCTTTATGTCAATGATTTTTTGATATCTCTTCTATTGTTTCCATGTAATCATATCCATATTATCATTCCAAATTCATGCCAATGAAAGCAGTAGACACAAAATATGTTTTCTGTATAAACTCAAGTAAGTTTCCCACTTCCACATTCCTGATGACATTCCCACATGCCACACTCACATGTTAAAGTAGTTATTGAAAAAAAAACCTCAATATTAACACAATCATATAGTAGTACTCCATTTAGCCTTGAGGGAATGTAATTCTACCATAGGGATAAGTCAAAATAGGTTAGTTTGACAAAATGTATAGAATGATATTGATATTATCATATAAAATGAGTACCATAATATTTCATCATTGAATATTTTTTTAACATAATATTTGAAGTCAGAAATGTTAATACTATTTTCTATGTAATTTTTAGATGGAGACAAGTAGTACAAAATAGGTTCTAGCAATCCTTTTATTCTTATATCAGAATCTTGGGGAAAATAAACGATGTATATACCTAAATACATAATCGATACCATGGGGTTCATGAGGCACAAAAAGCTTGACACGGTTTGGGGTCCTTTCGATGATGACGAGGCGACAGAAAAGCTTGGTGTCAGCGGCGGAGCTTTGGCAATGGTGGAAGGCGCGGCTAGGGCTAGGCGAAGCAGCGCAACGCTCGGGTTTGGGATAGGGAGAGGCGAGGGGCGCTATTTAAAGGGGTCGAGGAAAGGAGGCCTGCGTGCCCACGACTCGCGCAATAGAGATGGAGGCGGAGACAACTTCGTGCAAGCGGAGTCCTACTCGACTTCGGCCGAAGGTAGATGAAAGGAGGGCTGAAACGCGGGCCCGTTGCGTTAGTGGGAGAGGGAGGGAGTACCCGTGCGGGGGCGCTAGGCCGAGAGGCGAAGGTGAGCGCGTGAGCCGGCAGCTTGCCCATGCGAGGAGAGGGAAGAAGGGAGCACGTGGGCTAGGGAAGACTTAGCCCATGCAGGTGAAAGAGAGGGAAAGGAGGAGGGCCGGCTGGTTTGGACCAGCAGGCGGAAAGGAAGAAGGGGAGGGGGGAAAAGAGAGGAAGAGCTTTTCCATTTTCTTTTTCTTTTTTTCCTTTGTTTTTTCAAACCATTTTGAAAATTCCTTTTTAGCTTTTGCAAAACCATGCAACACAAAAATAAGATGCACAGACATGAATGCACAAATATGTTGCTAGGCTAAAGACAAATTTTAATTTGTGGGAAATGTTTTTATTTTCTTACATTTTCATGATCACCAAAATTCATAATTAATCAATTTGAAGTTATTTTCAAAATTCAAATTTTTGGGTGTTACATCTGCAGTCCTGCTCCCCGCGTCTCTCCTCTTTCGCATGGCCCCGCTTAGGACCTGAGGTCTGCTCTGCTCAACTCGGATGCTTCCCGCAAAGGCTCGAACACCTCTCGCCTCCCATTGTTGCATGCTAGCGCCTCGACCTTCTGGCCTTCTTTGTCCCCAATTCTTGCTAACACTATGTGTTCCCATTGTTAATGCTTCACCACCGATGCACATGGGTGTATGAGCGATGGCGCCATGTAGGATAGAGTCGCGATGGTTATAGTCGAGTGTGGGGCACCTATTGGGGCCCCACAACTTCAATCAAGGAGTATCCGGAGTAGGGGCAGAGAGCCGGGAAGATTTTAGAGATGTTTTAGAGATCGAGGATGTGGTATCACTCCCCTACCAGATGTGACGTCATCGCTACCTCTCTCTTGTGAATTTGTGACACATTTGGTAGAGACGACAAAATAGCTACAAAAGGTAATCAAGAATCTATACCAAAAGCGTCAGAGTAGGGGCAGGGAGCAGGAAAGATTTCAGAGATCGGGAACCAGGATGGAGTCACTTGGGGACGTGAAAGTCCCTGTTACCATCGTTACCTCTCTTGAATTTGTGATCCATTTGAGAGAGAGAGAGACGAACACATAACCGGCAGAGGTGATCCGAGAATCTCTACCAAAAAGCTTTTAGAACGTGTTGGGATACCCTATTTTTAGGTATCCGACACAACTCATCTCTGGATCCATCTCTGCCGCCAGTATTAGACTCATTCGGTCCCTCCATCGTAGACTCGCGCTACTCTTTTATGACCTCGGCCTTCTTTAGTTCCTCCATCGCTCGGCAGTCCTACTCCCCGTATATCTCCTCTTCCGCATGACCCGCTTAGGACCTGAGGTCCCCTCTGCTCAACTCGGCTGCTTCCCTAAAAGGCTCGAACACCTCTCGCCTCCCGTTGTTGCATGCAAGCACCTTGGCCTTTTGGCCTTCTCTGCCCCCTAATTCTTGCTGCTTCCCTAAAAGGCTGGAACACCTCTCGCCTCCCGTTGTTGCATGCAAGCACCTTGGCCTTTTGGCCTTCTCTGCCCCCTAATTCTTGCTGACGCTGGTTGTTCCCATTGTTGATGCTTCACCTCTGATGCACCTGGGTGTATGAGAGAGGACGCCATGCTCGATAGAGTCACAATGGTTATAGTCGTGTGTGGGACACCTGTTGGGGCCCCGCAACTTTAATCAAGGACGGGGACCGGAGAAAAGTATCCGGAGTAGGGGTAGAGAGTGAGAAAAGTATCCGGAGTAGGCCACGTTCGGTTTAGTTACTGGGAGTTCATTTCTAGCCCATCGATTTCTTCATAAATTTATATAACGTAAGAACTAATCCACGTAACGAGGGAACAACCCGTTCTTGAAGAAACGAAGGGAGCCACAAGGCCTCGTTCGTTTTGGTCTGGAACGGCCCGAAACCAGACCTCTTCCAGCCGGATCAATTTGGCCCGAATCGAATCTACGTACAGAATAGAAACGGCCCAGTTTTGAATGAACCACCAATATTGATCGGATCCGGCCCGGGAACAAAAACAGGCATCTTTTCGATCACAGCCGAACGAGGCCTAAGAGGGTAACGCTTCTCATATCTGGCCAACAAGCGAGTACATCACATGAATACAGGAGTACAGGACGCAAGAAAGAAGCAGAGGTACTACGACGACGCTAACTTTTGAGCCTTTACAATTACAGCCAAGAAAAAATGAAATGAAAAGGATAAAACGAAACCTAGGAAATCTGAAGTCCGCTAACACTGCAGGGTCGCAAAACTGCTCTCTTTGTTACAGGTGTGAGTGTGTGGCTTGTCACTTGTGAGATGAGAATGAGACTCGCTCTGCTCAGGCGGCTGGCCGCTGCAGCCGCAGGCCGATGAGGCTCGTCGATGCCGCACCGAAGCCGGTCCGGTCGCAGCACGACGACCTCGGCTGCTGCCGCCTGACGACCGGCTGGAACCCGAGCGTGAGCTCCAGCCCAACCTCCTCTTCCTCCTGATCCGCTACTAGCACCTGGCTGTGGCTGTGGCTGTGGCTGTGGCTGCTGACCGGCGGCTCGGCCTCGGCTTGGCTGACGTGGGAAGCCGCCTCCACATCGGTGTCCTCCTCCGACCCCTGCTGCAGCTGCAGGTGAAGATGGTCGTGGCTGCCAGCGGACTCCTCGCCGTGCTCAAGCTCGACGACCATCGGCACCGGTTCCATCTCCTCCTCCGCCTCCCGTTGCCGCTTCAGATGAGTCGGGCTGGGCGACGGCGACGGCGACGCGCGCTCGTTGCTGCCGGCCTCGCCCTTAAGGGGCAGGGGCTTGGGTTTGGAGGCATCGGAAGAGGAGCCGGCGCGCTTGAACCTCTTACGGCCGCCGCGCGCGACACGGAGAAGGGCAGCGGCGGCGGCGGCGTCGGGATCCCTGGAGACGTGGCGGATGTCGTAGGCAGCAGCCGGCGGCGCGGGTGGCCTGCCGGCGCCGCCGGCGGCGCCGGCAGCGCCGAGAAGCGGCGGGGCGGCGGCGGCATCGGAGCCGGCGTCGACCTGCACGACGGGATGGCCCTTGAGCACGGCGTCGACGGCGTCGACACACTTCTGCCACTGGCGCGACCAGAGGAGGCCGACGGAGCCGTAGACGGGGTTGACGATGCGGCCGCACGCCTCGTAGAGTAAGGAGCGGAAGACGGCCGGGCGCGCGGCGTCGTTTGGCGCGGCGGCGAGTAGGTTGAGTAGACCCGCTCGGCCGTAGAACTTGGCGAGGAAGACCGTGGCGTTGGCTTGCGCGTCTGGGGTGTCGATCCACTGTAGGCACGGCCGGATTGTGCAGGCGTCGTTGCAGCCCTTGCGTAGGACGCGGCAGCCGTTGCAGCTCATCCGCATCTTCGCTTTCGCTGGCTAGCTCCTCCTCCGGTGGTGAACTGGTGGTGGTGAGCGCACAGATCGTGAGCTTGGTGTGATGCTATTGCTGCTATGCTATGGCGAACAAATGCGAACCAGGCCGCGCCCAAGTTGTTGGAGAGGGAAGGAGTGGGTGGGGCTGTTTTATAAGCGGAGACCCGAGAGAGAGAGAGAGAGAGAGAGAGAGCAGTGGGCGGCTACTCTGCTCCTGCCTGCCTGGGTTGGGCGCCTGTGGTTTTGGAGAGGTGGGGGGAAGGCGGATTCGGCGCCGCGGGGCCGGAATGGTCGAATGGCGCGCCAGCCGCGTGGTGACCGGGTGCCGTGCCTCCCCTCGTGCCAGTGCCCGCCCTCCCTTTGCAGTGCAGCAAGCAAGCAAGAAGCCGCGTCCGAGGAAAGGATTCCATCGAAACTGGAGGCGGCAGAAGAATCCAAAAGTGGGAGGCGCCCGCAGGCCGCGGCGCGCGGCTTCCACGTCCCCGTCCCGTCCCGTGGGCAGGCAGCCGCGCGCGCCAAAGGCAGCGGAGAGCGCTATCGGCTATCGCGGTATCGCCGCATACCGGGGCAACCGGGGACGGACGTGGAAAAGGCTGGAAGAAACGTGGGGGCGGAAAGGAAACCGGGGCTGGACTGGACTGGAGGAGGGGCGGGGCTCCCGGTTTTGTGGAAATGGTACAGCGACGGCCCCTGTTTCGCTGCCTCTGTGGGCGGGAGCCAATACCGTGGGCGGGTTCCGGATTTGGTCCCCTCCCACCGTCTCTCTCCACTGCCCCCACGTTGACGTTGACGTTGACGTTGTCCAGCTCCAACCGGAGGGATGAGTCACCAACCCTCTTGCTATTGCTGTGATTATGGATGACTTGGGATATCCATTTTTTTTTCCATAGGCGTATATGGTGGATTTGGTACAAGTCAAGCTATTCTAATTTTAATTAGTTTTATTATAAAAAATATTTTTCATATACTATATATATAGGTATTTAATAATGCTTATTGAATATTATGGATATTTATTTTTATTTTAGGATTGATAAAGTTTTGATTTTTGATTTTTCCCTTTTTCATTCTAAAATGTTCTACAATGGGTTCTATGTGTGTTTGCTCTTTTTGAAATAAGGTTGGCAATTCTCTTTCCTTGACTCTCTAAAATAGATAACAAGTATATGGTTTTACGGATGATCTGGTTGATGTTGTTTTTTGTTGTTTTATTCTGTGTTGTTTTTTGTTGTTTTATTCTGAAACAAAAACATTGTATCATGACTTATAAGTCAGGTTGATAAGTTCAAACGAACAAGGCTAATATAATTTTCTTCTCCTAGATCATCGATAAATAGAATGAATATATAAACTATTATCAAATTTCAACTATCCATTTTGCATACAAATTTCAAATTAAATATGAAATTTGCCTATATCTTTACATTGCTAGGTTTTATCCCCTAACTATTTTCATGTTATTTGTGTTTTTTATCATGCGTTCTGTGAGACCCTTCAAATTGGTCAAAAAAAATTAAAAAAAAAACTCAAATTGCTCAATGGTTTTCTAAGCCTTTCGATGGAATATCGATAATTTTTGTTTGTATTCCAATAAGCAACATTTATGGATAATCATTTATTTCATATGTAGGCAACGGAATGACCGTGTCAGTGTCTGTTTTAATCGCTTGTAAAACAGGGTACTTGGAGAACTAATACACAACAAACAGAGATGATTCTGCGCTAGGCAAACTTTTGGAGTAAGGTCGAATTACGAATATATTATTTTTTTTATTAACGATCTTTTGTGTGCAAGTATGATCCCAAGTTGAGTGTCTTATAATTTTGTCCTTCTAAATCATCAGTAAAACCGATTGGATAAACTGTCAGTAAATTCTATCACCCAAATTGAGTAGATGTCCAACTTCGTACTATATGTTTTGCATCTGAATTTGGATTTAAATTTAAATAGTAAAGTAAATAGTGATATCCGATCCTTTTCCATTGCTAGGCTCTGTATCCCCTATCCATTTGCATATTGTCCGTATCATGTACCTACTGACCTATTTATACGCAACGGAGGGAAATTAAATTCATAGATACCAAAAGGACAGAGAGAAAAAAAACACGAGACGGAGCTCCTTAAGGTTTCAGAGTATGACCTATTTATTTTAGGCTTCTAAACAGTATGATCTGGGAATTTTCCTAAGAACAACGCTAGAACCTGCTGCTAATCTCCTGATAGAATCCACTGACCCAAAAGTGATTAGGGGCGTATTTGGTTAATCTACTCCGCTCCTCCTGCCGAGCCACATGCGTTTTTAGTTGGCTATATCTGCCTGTGTCAGCGGACATAATTATATGAATGAATACAGGCTGACGGGATACCTTTGAATCAAGCTTCTCTCCCAAGTCTAGCTCAGTGGATAGGTTCAAAGAATCAAGGTTCTCTCCTGCATTTGTATTAGGACAAGTACATTGGTGTTGTCTCATAGGTCATCTCGTATAATGCCACGTAATTTAAGACGACTTAATAGACCACATATACAATGGTTGATTTTTTAAGTTGACTCGTAGTAACTTATGATTCCTTAATTTATACATGGAATAAAAATTAATTAGTGAGGTGCATGACAACAACAACTCATACAATAGTGTAATAGTTGTCTCATAGTCCTAAATCCTAGCTCATGAGACAGGGCCGTCCCTAGGGGTGTGCAACCTGTGCGACGACACAGGGCCTTCAATTTTCACAGGCCTCCAAATATATATAGTACCCTACCCATAATAGCTATACTGTTATGCACAACAGCGTTGGTTCAATAGCATCGCTCATTAGCAAGCCTATTACTCTATTAGCCCAATAGAAAATGATTTTCTAGCTAGCAGCATGGATGTTGTCTCCGGATTGTTTCCATCCTAATTCCAAAACCTGATGCGGATGCCCTATCAACCTCATATTGGGAGCGTAACGAATTGACAGCCTTGACGACGTAATTCAAGTAAAAAATTATGTAACTTAGGGACCATTCTTGATATATATATATATATATATATATATAATATATATATATATATATATATATATATATATATATATATATATATATATATATATATATATATATATCTTATTGTAATGTAATGCATCATATCATACAACTTATTTTGGTCCTATTTTTTCTAGGCTAAGGCCTTGTTTAGTTGGATGCAAAATTCCAAAAGTTTTTAAGATTCCTCATCACATCGAATCTTTAAACATATGTATGGAGTATTAAAGATAAGTAAAAAAATATAACTAATTACATAATTTTTCTATAAATCCCGAAACGAATATTTTGAATCTAGTTGCGACATGATTGGACAATAATTATAAAATAAAGCCGAAAGTGCTACAGTGTCAAAATTTCTAAAGTTTTCAGAACTAAACAGGCCCTAATAGGCCTCATTTTTTTTTGTTTCGTACAAAGCCTCCAATTTCCAAGGGACGGCCCTGCATGAGGTGGTTGTTTCGCGAAACAACAACCTCTTTCTCTCTCACATTTCTCTTTCCTCCACCTAAGCAAAAATTCTACGTGACATTGCATGAGACGGTATATGAGACCACTGAGGTGCAGCAATATACCTGCCCTTAGTGGATGCAAGATGAGGATGGCAGGCACACACATCACTCTCAAAAACTTATGCAGAGATAACCAAACAAACACTCCATTTTTGTTTAATTCGATCCTACCAGAGCCGTTTGGCACGGTTGTAACTTCGGCAGAAGAGACGGAGGGCCTGCACAAAATACAAGCATACAAACACCCAGACCTTCCCACTCCTCGTAAACACACGATAAAATTCCGGTCGATCACAACAATTTAGCAGACATAACTACTTCCTAGTTTATTTCAGTTTATTCTCTCACAAAACACTATTCAATCAAGCCGAAATCAACAGGCATTTGTACCAGCCGATCAGTCGAACAAAGCCGAAACTACAAAACTAATCTTGCGTCCGCAAAAGATGCTGTTACAAAAATGGAAACATTAAACATGCTGAAATTCTCAGTTTACCCGCAACTCGCAAGCATCTTTACTGGAACAAGTTGCATTGTTTAAGAAGTAACATCTGTCGGAGGAGAAGCAACTGCATGGTCAATGGTCACTGCAACTGCGCCTCCAGGTCGACTGCAGTAGTCGAACCACTGCTGTAGACTGGGTGTAGAACATGACCAGCCACAGGGTCAACATGAACCCATTTCCTGCCAGTCAGCTTGTTGCGCTCGAACCGCACATTGCCTTCCTTAAGGCAGAAGAGAGTGTGATCCTTGCCCATGCCGACGTAGTTCCCAGGGTGGAAGCGAGTCCCCCTTTGGCGGACAATGATGTTTCCCGGTTCCACTTTCTGGAGAACACAGTTGTAGGCATTCAGTTAACAGACTCACACTATCATTTCAACTACATTGTTCTAGGTCTGACACATGAAAATAAGCATCAGCATGCTACCTAAACTCCAACTGGTAGCAATTTTTTATGGAGTTAAGTTATATCAAATCTCATAAATGCCATGGAGTAAAGGAACCAGATGTAATATGTATTTGAAGGGTGTACCTCTCCACCAAACTTCTTTACACCCAAATACTTGGGATTGGAGTCACGACCATTTTTAGTTGATCCAGCAGTCTTCTTGGTAGCCCACCGTCTAAACACCAAGTTCATTCCTCCAGAAGATTCTGTAACCAAGCTTATCTCAGACTTGTTCAGAATAGAAGAAAAGTGCAAGGTTACACCAACTGCACATGTTATCACCTGTTGCACTAGCATACACCGAAGCATTTGAGATCAGCTCTTTGACATTCACTCTCCTGAACACTGATGATAAAGCCATTTTTTTCTTTCCGCAGGTCACCTGCAGGCTGCAGCCATGAAGGATTGTGTGACCAATCTGTGTCTATACAGTACACACTAACACAGCAATCAGATAAAAAAAATCTACATGCAGCTAATTATTTTCAGAATTCCAGCTTCATCCACTACAAAATTTCAATTTTTTTAGTTTTGCCTTTTACCAATCCCAAATGAAAAAACTAGGGAACCCACTAAACTATGATAGGCAACTTAGCAATTCTCATTAATCATGTTCTTAGACTGATCCTTAGTAGTTCTCCTGTTAGAAAAAACTGGATACAGCAAGCAAGTATTCAAAACAAAGAGGATACCGACAAACTGCAAATATGCATGTTTATAATCAGTTTGACCAAGAAAGCAACAATGAATTACTCAATCATAAGCACCTGAATAGATATATTATTAATAATGTCTAAAAATGGAAACAGATAATATAAGGTTCCATTCAATAATGGACACAGGTGAGTGATACAAAAGAAAAGGTCCAAATTGCTTCATCCAAGTAAGGTGTAAGGTGCCATATTCGGAAAAAAAAACCCTAAACTAATTGTTTGTTTGATTTACTCACCCAACTATTTCGGTAGGTCCAGTCTATGCCTTAATAAGAATTTGATTTGTTCTGTCACATACAAATTGAGTTTTAAAGTTGAAACAACTGTGAGGTGACACCAGACATCATAGTCCCTGTTAAAAATACACACTATTTTTTTCTTATTATTTTATTTTAATAGGTTAGGACATCTAATAAATAACTAACCTTTAGAGATACAAAATTGCAAGAAAAATAATGTAGAAGAATTCAAGATGTTTTTTTTTTCCCGAACAGGTTATGAGGTCAACTATGACAGTATGCTCCACAAAATTTTAACTTAAAACACAAATACAACATTGTAACATATATCGAAGAATGACACAAACACAGAAAGTACTAACATTTCATAGCACTCTTGCCAGGCAAAACCACAATCATGACGGGATTTAAATATTAGTGAACAACAATACAGTATAGAGCTAGATGTAAAGTCAGGAATTGATTGTAGGCTGCAGGATATAGCCATGTAGCGATGCATTTCCATTTCGTACTGAGAGTTCTCAGCTATCAGCAAAGAACTATTTGCTTATACTTTCATCGGAATACATCCACAAGTTTTCTTGTGTTAAGTGTAAACAATGAATACTTTCACAATCTATATATTCCTCAATAATATGAAATCTAACTTTGGTGCAAAAGGTATAATAAATACATAAAACAAAAGGACTAATGTTGCATAATGACATTTGACATCACTGACCAAGTTCCTTGATCGAACCCTAAGACCAGTGCGCACCCAAAGGCCAAGACATACCCACTCGCAGGCCATGGGAAAAGGCCTTCGGCTGAACCGAACCGGGATCCCACGAAGACTGCGCACTTCAAATGCAACAACTACCCCGCAACATAGTGAGCGAATCCGCGACGACAGTGGCGGATGTACAGTAGGGGCATGGGGGTATAGCTGTCCCCCCAAAATTTCTGGAAAAGGTCAAGTATATATATATATTTTTAATACTTTGTACATGTATAATATGTTGCTAAATACAATTGCTAGCCTACTCGGTCCATGCAACAACCTCAACACTCTAAAATTGTTACATTCTAAAATCGTGGCAACTATTTTACTATTGTTTAGTGATCTAATTATGTCATTTTTATATTAGTGAACTTTCGTCCGTACCCTCACAATTGAAATCCTAGATCCGCCACTGCGCGACGAACCTGGCGGATTAGGGTGCCCTTCAGTACAGTTCGGTTCGCATTCGCGTTCGTGCGATCACGTCGCCGGAAACACCCCACAGAAGCGAGACCGAACGAGGCGCACAAGCAAACAAAGGGGACTAGGCTAGGGTTTACTTACCCGACGGTACGAAGAGGTGGACTGGTGGAGGGGCAAGAGGCGCCGCGAGGCGCGCACTACCGGCGGTAGGGTTAGCGTGCCGCCGGGCGGAAGGGCGGGGCGCCCTCGGCGGGACTCGGGCTTGCTACGGAGCGAGGTTCCGGGAGTCGCCGGTTCGTCGGGTGTGGCCTCTCCGCCAGCGGGAAAGCGGGAGCCAGGAGGGGAATGATTTTTTTTTCTTTTTTTCTTTTTTCTTTTTAAGGAGCGATGGTGACCTCCCGTCGCAATAAAATTTGGAAATTGATGCTCAAAGATAGTTTTCCTGTAAACATCGTTTCAAATTCAGATTTTAAGGGCTCATTGTTTACTCATATATATTAATCATGTGGGTTGAAGTGGTTTGTATCTGTGTTGAAATTATTTGATAATTAAATTCTACACTAATTTACTTTAACCTACCTAGATTGAGATTAATACATGGACATCAACAAAATCTATATGCAACTGAAACCGCTAGGCTCGTGTAAAAGAATCTTCGAAAGACATGATTAAATATTATTCTCTAGTGTATAAAACTTTTCTATTTTCTATTAAAAATGCTACCAAAACGAGCTCATGTAAAACCTATTTATGCTCATCTAACAAGTTTACTCAGGTTTATTTTTTTACGAATTACACAGTGCAACGTAGACGTTCAACACGTACCGAAAGCATGTTTCAGCTGACTCACGCGTCTAGGCCAAAAACAAGAATCATTTCTCGATGTTTCTAGAACAATATGAGAGAAGGTTATAAATTGTTTCACGCGTCTAGGAAAAAAACAAGTTTAATATCCTCAGTGATTAGATGCAAATACAGGTCTTATCCTTGTTATTTGTATCTTGAACAGGCCTTGCCACTCTCTCGCCAGTACTAGGTCAGTACTAGGGAAAGGGATAACCTCCTCACCTTATGTCGTCGCACTACCAAATATAGATGTTACAGCCATTGCAACAATGGAGCCATAAAGGAGCCAATGGTCATCATCAATATTAACGATGCCTTGAAAAAGTCATCTACCCATCTTCATTTTGAAAGGGATGTTTCGTAAACTTTTTTGCAGCCTAAAATGTCCTAAACATATGCATGAGAGCAACACATATTAGTACAAATAATAAAATCAACTAATTAAGAAAAGTAATGTTCCTAAATACATATAACACTTACAACTCAACCTTTCTTCTACCGTTCACCGTCCATATCAATAGTGTCATTATTACGGTTCCAACCATTACCCATCCCATCTTTGAATCATATTCCAACTAACCAACTGAATTTAAGAATGGATTTGGACTATTTTTTTCTCAGCTTGTTCGACGGTCAAACCACATAGGACCTGAGTGTTCTATACGTTCCAATAATTTTTTGACATCTATACAACTCAACACAAGCATTCAAAATATGCACAATTTGCTAACACGAACTATAGAGCAACTATTTTATAACCAAAATTTACTGGTACAACATAGAAATGGAGATGGAATACCTTGCACAACGAGCAAATCTAGTTGGGTCTTCACGGCAAGGTCAAGGGAGGTTGCAATTGGAGTATGGCGCCGGACCTGGTCGTCGGGCGACAAACGTTGATGCAGGGGCCACCGCCCATTGATGAGGAGGAAGTTGGCGTTCATGTTAGGGTTGAGGCAATGAAGGCGTGGGGTTCTGTTGCGAGGATGACAAGAGAAAGGTGGCACATGGGCGAGGGCACCATTGATGGGGTGGGGGAGCAGCGGCGCGAGTCAAGAACGGGTGTATGGATACTGTTGAGTGGGGGTGGATAGAAAGAAAAATAACGGTCCAAGTCGAAGTGTGTAATCAATGACAAATGTGGGTGATTTCCTTAAAAACTCCATGTCTAGGTCTAGTTTAGAGGGTTTTAGAGCTTGAAAAGTTGTACTCCAAAATAATAAACTAGAGCTGCAAAAACTCTATAGAGTTGGGCTGCTCCAACATTTTTTTTTGCGTTTCTGACACTATAATAGAGTTCGGCTCTCGAACCATACTAATCACGCTCTAGACATTAAAAGTCAAAAGAAAAAATATAGAGATGTAACATCACGGAAAAAAATACACCCATATATAGAACACATGTTAAATTACCTCAAAAATTTAATATGTGTTCTATATACAGGTAATATAATTAAGAGAAGTCAAGATTTTAACTAAATAGATACTGAAAACCCATGGATGTACGCCTTTCAGGATTTAATTAAGATAAAACCAGCCAAATTCTACTATATTTTTTTCAACTTTTTATTCATCATTGGTTGACAAACAAAAAATGCAACAGTAGCAGCAACAGCTTCGTAGCGGCAGTGGCAGTCCAAAAGCAAGCATCGTTATCAACGCGCGTTCAGTCACGCAGCGGTGCGTGTGCGTGTCACGGTAGCCAGCTGAGGACCATAGGAACCATCAAGCCGCGGCGTCGTTCTTCGTCTCCTCCTCGACGGCGGCGGCGTTCTTCATCTCCTCCTTGATGGCGGCGGCCAGCTGGTCGTAGGCCTCCTCCCACGCCGCCTTCATCTCCGGCGTCCACATGCCCGGGACCGCGTCCCTGATGGTGTCCAGCAGCGCCGTCTTCACGACCTGCACGTTTTAAGACAACAAGCAAGATCCTCACTGCAACCGACGACACTTGCGAACGCGCTGGAATCTGTGCGTACGTGCGATCGATCGAGCTTGCAGAGGTTAAAATTGGTTGCGCCCATACTATGTCAGAACACGTGCTAAATTACCTCGAAATGCGCGTCGGCGACGCCCGCCTTGACGTGCGTCGTGCCCAGCCGCTTCAGGGTGGCCTCCCTCACCTTCACGTCGCCGGTGCTCCTCAGCTGCGTCGCGGACTCGCAAGCCTGGAGGAAAGCCAAAGCAAAGCAGCAGCAGCAGGAGGAGACGAGGATAGAAACATGATTACAGACCGGCAGTGACGAAGACGGGGGGCGATCGAGATCGAGATGGGCAGGGCTGGCAGCTGACCATGACGAAGACGGTGACGGCGTGGGCCTTGAGCTTGGGGTGGTTCTCCAGGGGCGCGTCGTCGCGCAGGAAGGAGAACATCTGCTTGGCGCCCGGCGCGATCTCAAAGATCCTGTTTTTTTTTTTTTTGGACATGACATGAAACAAAATGATGCATGGTTTCAGAGTAAACACTACATGCCATTTACTCATTAGCCAAGGGAAGGAAGGAGATTGCATGCGAATGAATGTACTGTCATCGCTCGTCGTCACACCTGAGGAAGAACTTAAGAGCGATGGACTCGGAGTCGCTCTTCATGGCTCTCCATGAACGGAGGACAAGCTCTTCCTGTGCCTCACTGAACCCCATTGTTATCTACTCCTCAGCAACAGCAAGTATGTTTTGTGTTTCTCGGTGCGATGCTACTCTGCTGATAGATCTGATCGTTGCTTATACTCATATATAGGCACCAGGGTCATCAGTGACCCTCTGGTTGGGGGAGAAATTACTACTAGCTACAGATACAGGGACTGCTGCCTGAATGAATATTTGATTTTTCGGAGAGGTGCGTGGCTCTTGAGCGTGCGAGCGGGGCAGAGGCATCTTCTGGTCGTCACACCTTAAGATATCGTGCTGATTCCCAGGAGACTTTAGGGGTGATATGGTCCGTCCAATGACTCCATGTGTGGCCACGCCGTGGAAGATTACACCGTTCCCATTTCCTTTTTGTTTTAAATATAATATATGGACATATTATTTCCACTTGCTTTTTTTTACTTAGAATAAAAACTACATACTAGAATGGCATTCCTGACGGAGGTAGTAGACTGGCCACAGAATGATGAAAAATCGACGCTGAAACGAGAAAAATGAGTTCAAACCTCAGGTCATTGCCCATTGAAGAAAATGATGCTCACTTTGAAAAAACTAGACAGTAGACACCGAGTCAAGTGCATGCATTGATGTTGTCTTCGGCTACACCTTCCGACCGGGAGTAAGACCAGCTTGTGCATAGAGTTCTACGACGGTTATTTCTAAAACTGTCACCTCCGCTACCTCGGAGTTGCCTGCGTTGTCGCGGCCTCCACCACCTCCACCACCTTGCCCGAGATTGCAGCCTGCCCAGGGTTACTTCTACTACCTCCGCGGCGACGGCGGCCGAGTGGACACAGTGGCGTGCTGGTCGCGAGGCTCCATGCCAGTTTCCCAGCATGCACTCTGCGACAATACGATGAAGCCGCGCGCCGGCGAGCCTCGGCGACAGCGTTGGCAGCGTCGGGATGTACACGCTGAGGTCGTCATCTTGGGAGGTGCGACAGACTCGGGGGAGGCTGCTCCGAGCGCGCTGACGCACTGCGGCGAGGGACGATGACAACGCCAACGACGGCGGAGGCGCCATGGTCGCTCGACTGAGGACACTGCCTCTCTCGTCGCCGTTGATGACCAGTCCGGGCATGGTGTGGTTGTCCTCACCGAGCTTGTGCCGGGCGTTTCCCCTGAGGCCAACGCTCATGGTGCAGAGGGCTCGAGCGAAGTCGTACCGGGCGTGGAGGGATGTGGTGGCGACGGACGACAACTACGGCGTCAATGTCGCCACCGCCGCCAACGGGATCGCCGGTGCCATGTTTGTCAGGCTAAGGCCACCCAGACTGAGTGGGATGACGCGCCTGGGGCCGCTGACTCCCAGGCTGGGTGCGAGGGTCTAGTCGTCGCGTTGGTCCTCGATCTTGTCCCGCTATCCCTGACCACTCGCACAGAAGCCGCAGTTGACTCTTCCGACGACCCGATGCGGGTGGAGATCCTGGCTTCTCTGCTCGGAAGCCATGTTATCCCGTGCCCCAAGACGACCGTCCTGCTCGTGGACGAGGCCTAGTTCACCGATGCTTACCTCTGGCTGCATGCATGCTCCGCCCCAGCACGACTCGATGGTGCAGTCACCACCCACGTGCCCAGCTCCGCCTTCGGGGTCCCCTGTGTTGCGGCACCTGGTCACGCCCAAGCAGTTGGTGTTCGACGACTGCTTGGGTGCTGATGCGACCACGACGGGCGATGTGGACTACCCACCCGACTTTGGCCCTGTGCTTCTGGACCCAGGTACATCGTCGGCTCTGGGAGGTCAGCACGACGGCATCGATGTGGTGGCCGCGGTGCAGACACCTATCGCAGCCGCCTCCCCACGGTCAGCAGATTCCTTCACTGAGAAGCTAAAGCGGTTCAGAGACAGGGTTCCGCATAAGGTGCCTTCGCCACTATTGCCCCAGCCGCCTGTTGTTGAGGTGACGCCTGCGAAGCCGATGATGCCGCTCCGCAGCAGGAGGATCGCCGCACAACCTCTCTCGTGTATCCCTGTTTCGAAGCAAAGAGAGGTGTTGGTGATGCGGCGAATGGGGTTCACCGATGAGCAGTCCATGCCCACCACGACGGACAAGGAGGCATACGATCGCGTCTTCCGCGACAACCCCACCGCCTCTCATCGGGAGGCAATGCAACGGATCTTCCCGGAGCTTCTTGGAGAGGGGGCGAGGCGGTCGAGACGCCGTGCTTGATCGTCGACGAGGCTTAGGTGGTTTCATTAGCGAGTAATAGTGTTTGGTTCCTTTCTGCTAGGGTGGGCAGATCCGATTGTGTAACAGTTTCCCCCTAGTGCGTCATTGTGGCGCGTCGTTGTAAACCTAACTTCTCCTCGTCTTAATACAAAAGATGCGCAAACCTTTTGCGTATTCGAGAAAACTGTCACGTTATATATAATGAAAATAAAGTGCGGATGAAATATAGATTTTTAATGAAAAATTTCATTCGGTAGTTTCATACACATTTAATTCCATTCTAGCATCTATGCCAATAGTTAAACTCATTTTTTCTCTATTCTTCAAAACCTTGCCACATCTATGCTTATATGATAGCTCATTAAATATAAACTTCAACCGATACTGACCTAACAAGTAGGCTGAAGTAACAAGTAGGAGGAAAGAAGATCCTGCATGTAATAGTTGCATCGATGCGGGATTGAACTTACACATGGCCATTTATATGGCCCAAGGCCCATGGACACAACCTATGGCTCGCCGTTTTGGCTTGGTCTAGGCGCTACGTGGCATGATGCCTATGTTTTAACTACAGTAAAAATTTCATACTCATTAAATCGTGTATAAATGAGTTATATACAATTAGTTACTATTTATGCTTGTTAACTCTCAATAATTAATTAATTAATATACATGATTCAATTTGTATGAAATTTTTATTGTAGTTCAAGCATAAAATAAATAGGACACCATAAAAATTCATAAATATTGGACCATAGAATCTGCAGTTATGCATTATTTAAATTAAATTAAAAAAGATCTAAATCTATAACAAATATTTGTACTAAAATATATCATTTTATATATTTATACTATATATATCTACTCATGTGGATTTCAATAAATTATATTATCTATTTTATGATTTTTTATTTACTATGATTCTAAGATTTAGTCAAAATAAATAGAAAATAAAAAATAAAACCGCCTTCAAACCCGTTTATAACTGGGTCAAAGAGGTAAAATGTACGATTTCAATAATTGAGGGAGGTGGTTTGGCTGGATTTGGAGTTCAGGGAGGAAAAACAGACTTTCGTAAAAGTTGAGGGAGAAAAGATAGACTTTTGAACATTGCGCCAGTATACATTGTAATTAGTATAACAAATACTTCCTCTAGCTAAAAAAACAAACTCTCAACTTTCTATGCAGTAAAAAAATAATTTTTGACTAAAGCTATACAAAATATTAATGTTCATGATGCGTGATAAATATCACGATCACAATACATGTTATTTTCGTAATAAACATATTCAAATTCAAATATAGGTAATATTGTCGATAAACTCAGTCACGTTTAAAATTATCTTGAGAAGCGCGATTTTTATTCTTGAGAAACGAGACTTTCATCCTTCTAGGAAGAAGGGAGTAACAATATTCATAATTGGCAGAAGCCTACTTAAGTACTTTGGTTGGAATTATTTATATTATCCCTAGCCTCCGGGCGACTTGAAGCGATGGAAAAAATCCCGACAAATCCCGGACCCGTGAAGAAAATACAGGGAAAATGATCAATCATGATTCAAGTACCAAGCAACAATAATAAACTGTTCGTCCAGGCATCAATCATGGACACGAGGGGCTTGTTAAAATTTGCCACGAGAAGCACCCAGACAGCTCAAACATGCTAATATATTCTTTATTTTTTCTTTAGAAAATAGTAGGCTAATACTATTTCTTAGCTCCAGTGATAGCATTATTATGTCACGGCAACAACAGTGAGAGCCTGGGAGGTCAGAGGTGCTCGACAACGTAATTGCTGCAAAGACGCGACTAAACAGTGGCAGTACCTGAGGAAGAAGAACTTGAAAGACGCGGCCCTGAACGGTATAAATACCTGAGGAAGAACTTGAGTGCAAACGATGCCGACTGATCCTTCATGGCGTTCCACGCGTTCAGCACGAGCGCCTCTTGCTCCTCGCCAAAGGCAGTGGCGGCGGCGGCAGTCACCTCCGACTCCGATGATGACCCGCTTGGGTTGGCATCGTCCTTCGCCGTCCCCGCAGCTTCCATGCTCGCTGCTTACTGCTCGTGCCCTGTCTGGTTCTGAGCAGCGACAGCGAGGCCTGCAAGTGCGTGTGGCTGCCTCGCGTCCTGTGATCGGTACGGATCGGAATTCGGAAGCAGCCAACGAGCAGGAGTTGAGAAATTGGAGATTGGCATGGCCGCACGAGCCGACAAGCGGATGAGAACGAGAACGAGCCCATGGGCCATGGATAGCGCACTACCACAGGCCACAGAGCGCGGACGAAACAGAGTGCAGGTGGGTGGGCCTTAACATAAACAGCCCGAACACGTGGTCTGGCAGCCCATGCAGCCCAATTAATCAGCCAGCGGCCCACGAGCTGGCTAGCTTCAATTCCGGTCGACTGGTGTGGCCGCGGCCGCTTCTCCGGCTCTCCGGTTCTCCGCTCTAGGGTTTTCTAGTCCAGGTTGGCGAGCGGGGCGGGGGAGGGACTGAGGGAGGACGTGAGGTGGTGCTGCGCCTGCGCGCGAGCGGGGGGTCGTCCGTCGCAACGAGGACGAGCGGCGTAGGTGCGTGCGATGGCGCTCACGAATTTCATCCTCACGGTGGTCGGGGTGGGCGCGGCGGTGATGCTGCTGCGGAAAGACGTCAAGCAGTCGGCCACCATGTTCCGCCGCAACGTGCGCCACATCCGCAACTGGCTCGAGGAGGAGTCCGCCGCCGCCGCCAAGTACGCTCCTTTGTCTCCATGTCTTCTCCGCTCTCGCGTCTACAGTACATATCTAGCAGTCCCCTCTTCCCGTTCGTTGGCCACTGCGGCGGCTGATTTGGTTATTGGACCCGCCTGGATTCGATCTCAGATAGAAAATATGAACAAAAAATTCTGCGCTATCAAAATTCACAACAGCTGACAAAAAAATTTTTAAAAAAGAGAGGAATAAAATTCCTTGGGATCAGTTGAAGAGTAGCGAGAAATTTGAGTGGCTGGAAAATTTGTAATAACTGAATTTAAATGACAAACCGAAAACAAATTTTAATGAAAGAACAAATGAAGCAACAGGTCTAGGTGTTTTGCTTGCCACTGGGGGGTGGGGGCAGCTGGGTATAGTGCTCATTGTAAGACAGGATTGGCTCTTGAACTATTAGATTGATTAGAGATGGTGCAAGGTACACATATATGTAGGCAAGAGTTCCTAGGACTGGTTTATAGAATTGGCACCCATCAAGGATAACCTTGCCTATCTCTGATCATATTGCCAAATATACAGGAGGGGCCAGGCCTATAGCCGTCAGCCCAAAAGGGCCCAACTGATACAGCAGATCATACATCTAACACTCAGCAACAGGAGGGTGGCCAGATCTGAATGTCTCGTGTTCTCTCCATTCGTTATCTGGTGGATGAATCTCATTTAAGAGTTGATATTGCTAGAGAGGTGTGCTGTTTGCTGGGTTCATAACTAACATTCACAAAATCGTCCAAGATGAGGCAGGGTGCAGAACACTCCACAATTAGATGAGACAATTCCTTGAATGCCTTCAAAACTTATAACAATCCATTATGTGCTGTTGGAATATAGTGTTTCCTTCAGTCCCTTCTATGCCATCTAAGCAGTTTACATTAGTTAATTTATATTATTAAAGCCAATTAGCATACCATCCAAGCTGTGCTAATGCCTGATGACGGTCCAAGAACATGCGCTGGGGCATTTGGCCATACAGCTTTGTTTTTGGCTGTGTCCATGAGTGACACTAGGGAAGGACTGATGTAATTAGCCGAAGACAACCAGTCCAAATTGCAATTAGCCCGTGTGTCTGTGATCATGGCACAGGCCCGCTTACCAACTCCAATGAGGACACGAGCATCCCACTTTGGCCATTTTACCATAAATTTTCGATGGCCTTATTTGGTCTGGAATTAAAAATTTTACTGGGATGGACAATTGTTATATGGATTCAGAAGAAGCAATCTACTACCACAATTTCGAATGATTTAATGATTATGTGCTTGTACATCAAAGTTTACAGTAGTCACATTGGTGCTTCAGCGTTACCAGTTTTTGTTCTGTACATGCACCTTTTGTTGTAGCCACTATAATGTTGTGTGTGTCTTTTCTCCTGCTTTCAAGCTCTGTTGAAACCACTATAAGCATTTGAGCATCACATTTGGTCCATAGTTCCATATGGTGGTCTCATGCATTTTCATGTTTCAAAATAGATCTACTGAACAATCTTCAGTGAAGGAGTTGGAGTCCCAAGCTGCCAAGAAAGATGCTGTGCCCAAGGAGGACAAGCATTAGATGATCTTACACACTGTCAATGCATAATGCATTGGCAATGTGAGATCCAAGATTTTGAATTAATCCTTGTAAAAAAAATGTTTTGTAGGACCTTTAATCCCGACAGAAATTTTACTGAACAATTGAAGATATCTTAGGTTCGAGATTCTGAAATAGTATTGCAAAATGGGATCTTTGATCTCAATGAGATTTGTACCGAATGCTGGTGGATGTCTGGAAATCCTGTATACAGTACTATGTTTGTCGACACTTCCTGTACTTCAGGTGAGATGCATGAAAAAAAAAGATGTCTTACAAATCATGAAGTATCTTTTTTCTTTGACCAAGGTTTATTACTACCTACTAAGATACCTACAATGCATCATTTTGCTATAACACTAATTTCTCCAAAGAATTATAGAGTGACATTTATTTTGGGATGTATGGAGTACAACAGAGTACTGTTTTTTTAGCTCTTTCCATTTCTTTTTTTAAGATTTAGATTTACACATGTTTGTAGTTTATCCTATAAGGCAAGCCAAAGAAAAACCTTAAGTTTTGAAAGGAAGTTTACTTTTCCAGAATTTCTCCACCCTTTTAGGACAATATTCGGTGCAAATATGAAAAAACCCCACTGAAACACATATCCAGTAGTT
This sequence comes from Microstegium vimineum, assembly GCA_022036555.1. Classification (NCBI taxonomy): domain Eukaryota; kingdom Viridiplantae; phylum Streptophyta; class Magnoliopsida; order Poales; family Poaceae; genus Microstegium; species Microstegium vimineum. Next base: position 3,419,010 of record CM039127.1, read on the forward strand.
TTCACGAAATGATGCGCATCCGTACATCAATAGATGTAAATTGTTGGAAAAGTTAAGATTCAAGCTCAATCTAGAAAAAAAATCATATAAAACATCATGTGATTAGAAAAAAAAAACTTGTAATTCTATATTCTACTCCCTCTGCTTCAACTTATAAGACATTTTGTCATTTTTTAGATACATAGCTTTTGCTATGTACTTTGATACACACTATGCCGAGATACAAACCAAAATTGATGTATTTAGCATAGTCAAAACGTTTTATAATTTGAACGGGGTAGTACATAATGCATCTAAACATGTCATTTTCATTTGATTTTTTAGAAAATAATTTTGCATCTTAACTTTTTGGGACAATTTACATTTACAAATATACTATGGATGTGCATCTTTTCAAAAAAATTGAAAACTTCTAGATATGTATTTCAACAGAATTTTTCCGATTACAATGAATGATACATTGAATGGGTGATTTGCGATGAATACTTTGTTGTGAACTTGAGGGTCCTATACATTGATTTGGTTGTGTAAATCCTAGACTTCTCTCCACTAACCAGAACATTCTGTTTATTGAAAGAAATGTTTCAATTTACATCTTCCCAATAGCCACTTGCCAAACACATTTTTTATCATTGCAACAATCATATGTTTGAGAAAATAATTTTTTCGAGGAACATTTTGTTCCCGAAAATGTCCTCCCAAAATAGAGTACTTCTCCCGTTGTTAACTCCAAAGATAGCAGCCCGTTTTAGATTATGTTTGATTTTTTTAATATTTTCAAAATTGTGATATTTTTTCCGGGACTTGTTACGCAAATACTTCGGTTCCGACTGGATGAAGCTTTGCATTACGTACCCCCGAATCTTTAGGGCCTAAACTATCCCATTTTATGGTATTGCTTTGCGTTTGGATGGCCGGAACGATTCCGTTTCTATCTAGAATCTGAAGAATCGACACCAAACGGTATAAGCACGAATCGTTTCAAGCTCGAAACGTTTCGGCTAGTTTCGTACTTTTTTTTCCTGGAGTGAGCGAAACGGCTCCCGGCTGGTTTCGAGCGTTTCGGTTTCTGCTCTCTCCTGTACACTAGTAATCAATATTATTTCTAGTCATCATATTTAGATGGAACAAATTAATATGAGTTGTATTTAAAATACTCTTTGCCCACAAAAAGTTATAATCTTTTTTGAAGTATACTTTATTTATATATATTTTTTTATAAAAAATATTGTTTGTGAGGAATAAGAATTCAGCCTACTAGCCAAACAATCTCGTAAAGTGATTCTGATTCATCATTAGAAATATTTCTTACAAGATTCTGAATCCGAAACGTTTCTACGAGAATCTAGATCCCTACCAAACGCACCCTAAGTTTGACTGACCTGATTAAAACTAACAATTTGCATACCATCTCTATATTTGGTCTACATGCAAATGTGGGAGTATTTGTATTCACCTTCAAACTTTAATGTATATAAGCATGTGGCATGGACATTGTTTTGTATTTGATCCAATCGTTTCTTCTCGAAGTCAATGCAAGTCATCGCAACTTATTCGTGCTTGTGTTTTGCACACTAGATCTAGATCTAGACTGCATTAGAGCAACTTCAACAGTTTGACAATTTTGGTTTGGTAAAACATGAAATTTGTCAACTCTGAAATAGATATGGCAAAGCAAAAAATATGCAATCTCCAACAGTTCCCCATAATGACTTGGTAAAATGGAAAAAAATGAAGGAAAAAAAAACCCCGCCGCCCAGCCGTGAAAAAAAGGATGGAAAAAAAGGAAGAAAAAAAAGGGCGCCGCTCAGCGTTCAGTCGTGAAAAAAAGAAGGAAAAAAATTATCTCCCCTTTTCACGGTCTCCAAATTGCCAAGTGCATGCTCTTATTTGTAACTTTAACAAAAATGTCAAGTTCAAATGTCAAACTGTTGGTCACCAGTTTTTTAGTTTTTTTGGTAAAATTAGATATGACAAGTCTAAATGCGAAACTGTTGGAGTTGCTCTTAGTTATTGTTACTCTCTAATTAACAAGGTGTAATCAGAGTACATAACGCATTCCACTGACTGTGGGCCCGCCAGCTTGTGTTCCCGTCTTGGACCCACCAGCCAGTGTCTCATCCGACTCCCGCGAACCGCGATGCTTCTTCTCGGCTGCAAAGCATATTCCGTTTCCCCCGCCGCCCGCTCCCCACTCCGCCACTCGCCGCCTCTGACGCCGCTGCCCCGTCTCGTGCTCCAACCTCACCGCTGGTCAGTCGCAGCCCGCATGGACCCCACCGACCAGTCTCCGGAGGAGGCGTACTCCGTGTGGGCCCTCCCGCCGGAGCCCGTCCGCGACCGTTTCCGCCACATCATGGAGGGCCTCCGCGCCGCGTACGGCGGCCCCGCCTTCGAGCCGCACGCTACCGTGGTCGGTGACTTCCGCGGCCGCCGCTCGGAAGCCGTCGAGGTGCTCCGTGCTGCCGCCGCCGGCGTCCAACCCTACACTGCCCGTGTCACGGGGGTTGCCCGTGGCAGCTTCTTCTACCAGTGCGTCTACCTCCTCCTCGAGCCCACCTCCGAGGTTAAGCATCTCTTCTCCTTGGACCGGTTCCCGTAGTTAAGTTTGTTTTGCTCCGGTTTTCAAACTTCCAGTTGGGTTTGAAATCCAGAGGAAATGCCGACGCAGTATTGCAGTGTGCATTGGAATCATTTGCCTTTCTTATATCAAATTATCTGAACTTTGTTAGGTGGTGGGAGCGAGCGATCACTGCTGTGCCCATTTCGGTTACAAGAGAAAAACTCGTGAGTGTACTAGCTGAATTTTGTTCCTGAATGAAAAATCACATGTTAGTAACCACTGACACTTGGCTGCGTCATTTGCAGCATACATGCCGCACGTCAGCCTCTTATACAAAGACCTTACAGATGAGGAGAAGGATGAGGCAAGGAAGAAGGCAGAGGAGCTGGACAAGGATATCTGTGGATTAGAGTTTGAGATCTCTGAGCTTGCGCTTTATAGAACTGATACCGCAGATAAAAGCTTGGAGTCATGGGAATTGGTGGAGGTGTGCCATCTTGAGAAGAAGTGATTAGTTTCCTCTCCATGGCGATTCTTCTCTCTAAGTTAACTCTGGGAACTTGTAATGCTTTGTAGCGTCTTGTTGACTACTTTCTAAGCGACTGGTACGTATCACCGGCATAATACTGTCACTGGGGATAAGGAATAATGTGTTGTGCTCTTCTGATTGTAGTAAGGAATAATATGCAATCTGTAATGCTCTGTTAGTTTTCCATGAAATATACTTTCAGTTATTCGGATTGTGCTGAGTTTGTTTAATACTTGTTGAAACAAGCAGGTACTCTAGTATGATCCTGAAACTGTACTGGTTTCTCCTTGGAGAATACTTTGTCTCATTAATCATGGAATATACTAATAATATTGGGCTATATTCTGTTAAGAGACTAAGTTCTCAACCCTTCAAGTCATTACAATCATAGTTTGAGATACATAACATTCATCATATGGAGGTGGTGCATTGACATTCAATATAGTGCACATTATTGATGATATTTCTATAGTGTGACCATGCAGTAGTCTATGGTCTCTACTCTTCCCTAAACCTTCTTCCGCCCGACCCACCTTCCCTTTGACAGTTGAAATATGTAGCAGTGGCAATGCTGAGGTGATATTGCCGTGCAAAGCTTCTGCAGTTGAAGTTGTGGCGCATATTTGGTGCAAAAACTGTCCCCCTGCCAAGTTGACGGAACAGCACAAATACCAGCCTGTGGATGCCAGATCTTGGGTCTGGTTTCTCATAAAATACTAGCTCTTGGCCTGCAAGAGCATCTTTACATTATATACTGAAGAGTTTAAGGAGCACTGAAGTGTGTGGAAATATCGTCATTTATTGTTTTTAACTCTCTCAATTTAGATAAAGAGAGGCCTTTTAGGTATAGTTCCTCTTGTTTGAGACAATTAATGTATGTTTTGTTTCCAATATCTGTTTCAGAGTCTCAGGTAAAATCAAGTATGAAAAAACTATATATACTAAAAAATGTACTAGTATATAACTTAAATATGACAACTGTAAATGAACCTAGTTCTGCTGAAATTGTCCTCAAGGTTAGTAATTAATTAAAGGACAAACAGGGGCCTTGTGAATCATAAGTATGCCAGTTTATTTACACTATTAAATAGTACTTGTTTGCATTTAATATCAATATATCCTGAATCCGGTAGGTAATGGGCTAGATTGAAACTGAGTTCTACCTGATTGCTTCATTAGTTATGCTACTAAGTAGGCTTTCATGATATCACTATACATGTAAGCGCTAAGCTGGCATATTGCATTCACCTAACAAGTTGGTCTAGCAAATCTATGGTTGCTGATTTCATGTATTAATTGCATCCTTATCTGCATCAGTTCAGTGGCAGTCAACAGGTTCGAGAACCAAGAAGAGACTACAGCCTAAGCTCCACAGATACTATATTCAGCAGAAACGCAACGGAATGACAGATAACTATATGCATTCATACCAAAGTTGACACTAGTTGTTTCAGGAATATCCGTCACCATCCTACACAATAGTGAACCAATATCATAATAAGGCAAACTAAAAAGAACCAAATCTAGGAAGAGTAGAACATATTGCATTTTATTTACCAGTGCAAGTACTCCCTTAGTGATGGATGGCTCGGACTTGGGGCATCCGGGTCAATCAGTACCTTTTCAAGTCGAAGAAAAACAAGTTAGCATATAGACATGTTTATATACTGCAAGATTTAAGGCATTATGTTCTTATTAAATTTGTTCAAACTAATACTGAATACTGATAAATCCACTACAAAGTGCATAATACTTTTATGTGTTACATAACAAAAGGACTGGCATCCCAATCGGTACCATTATCTGTAAATTGCTTGGCTCACCAGGGTGTAGAAAGCCCTCATGTCATTGCCACCGATATCGACTCGTGGTTTACTTACAACCGCAGATGGCTTTAGCTGATCACTTGCCAGAAGTAGGCTATTGTTGTATGTTATTCTTAGTGGAATGGTTGGTGTAAAGGGATCCAACACATCCTCTATGACATGAGACATAACCAAAGGATTGGTTTCTGACATATATTGCAGACAAGTGACTTGTTAATGATATTGGCTGTTGCTCTTATTAGAACTCTGAACTTCCTCCCTATGGGACTGAGGAAGCTGCAGTCTGAGCATGAACTATTTATACTGGAGTTGAGGAAGGCTGTCTCATTCAACTTCCAGCATTTGAGATACCATTGTCATGTCATACGTTACTCAGATAGCTGAGGTCTGCTTCTTTGCCAAAGCATTATCTCTGTAGTGTAGTCAGGTTGCATAGTCTTTTCAATTATATGCTTTAGCAACTTAGTTATTAACATTGCTGGGGTTTACTGGAGTAAAGCATGTAAACTACTGGCGGCTTTAGTGCGGTCAGCTGTAGTTGTGTGAACATTGAGGTGCATTTAGTATGTTTTGTTATCCTTGCAAGAGCATATTAGGTTAGACATCTAATTAGTGTTGTTTTGTTTCTCTTTTCGTCTAATCTGAAATTTGTGCTGCATACCTTAGTGTTTGTTCTTCCACATAAAAACCATATACTGGCGTTGAGTTGTATTTCCACTTGTTGACAGAAGATCTATGAGACGTATACCAGATCATATATAAATTACAGTAGGAATGACTGAGGTTTGGTGCATTAACACCATGTATAACTGGAATTTCTTCAACTGACGCTGACGAGGTAGTTCTCATCATGGAAGGGACAAGGCTCTTCTGTTATTACCAAAGGAATTGCTGAAGCCTTATCTTTTGTTCTGTGTAAATTCTGGAGATGTAAGGTAGTCTGATACTCGTTACTGCCTTTTTTGTGCTCTCTTTGTTGCATGAGTGTTGTTTCTTCATTTGAATCCAGAAGTTGCAGATGTCGTGAAATAAGAATAGGAAAAAAAAACATGCAGTGAAGTACTTAGTTTAGTCCAGGAAGGCCTGGGTGGGCTGGGTACTGGGTAGGTGACATGGTGCCTTAACATCATTTACAAGGTGACTTGCTTCTGACAGGGATAGTATCTTGTACTCATGTTGAAGAAGGGAAATACAATTTTAGAGGCCAACTTAGAAGCAAACTCCTATCGAATTTTTGAACCCTTTGTTTTGTTCTCCACAAAGTTTCGCCAAATGTCTTAGGTAGTTGGTGTCATACTGAATTTGATCTTTGTTCTTTGGTGGGTTTCTTCTGTTGCATATGATTTCTTTCTTCAATGTGTGTTGTTTTGAACGTGTATTGTGGCATAGTATTCTGGAATTATTATAACATTTGTTCCCTGGTTTACTTGATTTCTATTTTCCTGTGTATTTTTATGGAATCCAGGAGGCAAGCATGCCCTTATAGTAATTTTGAAATCTGGTATCTATTGTTGCTTTATTATTCATGATGCATTAGGTTCACCTCGTGAGCTACCTTTGTTTTTGTAGCATGTCTTGGCTATATGCACAGATTTAGTTTTAGCATGTGCAAGGTTTTCTAGGCGTACATTGGAAGTTTAGTACTCCCTCCATCCCAAATTGTAAGTCATTCCAAGAATCTTGGCGAGTCAAAGTTTCTCAAGTTTGACCAAATTTATATAACAATATAATAATATTTATGATGTCAAATAAGTATCATTAGATTCGTTATTAATTATATTTTCATAGTACACCTATTTGATGTTATAAATTTTTATAGTTTTGTCTATAATTTTTGGTCAAACTTGAGATGCTTTGACTCTCCAAGATTTTTGTAATGACTTACAATTTGGGATGGAGGGAGTAGTTTACTTTTCTTCATTCCCTGATAACTTGATAAGGATTCTAGTCTCTCTCTCTCGCTAGCAAAGTAGAATCCAGATGTTCTTTGCTCACATGGGGGGCGGGTAAATGTGAATATATACCTTACAAGCTTTTTTTTTTTGAGCAACATATACCTTACAAGCTTTTTACTCTCTGTTGTCCTATGACACTTTAGTCTTTACTGTGGCTATGGCTGAGTGACTGGGGACAATATCTGATTTGCTTATCAGATGCTGAAACTGAAGGAGTGATGTGATCCGTAGTCCTAGGTGAATATTGAAGATGAGAAAGGAGAAGCATATCTTCCCTGGAGATAACAAAATGTTCCCAAAAGGCACGCAATCAAATACGAGAACATTTTGAACACTCCTTTTTATATATCTTTACCGAGTGGACAACATTCTCCTGCCCTTGTGATTCTCTCTTTTGTTTGCAACGTTGGTTAGTCTGTGATTTTGTCTTGGGCTCGAAGGTTGGTAGGCTTTCTTGCAAATGTTGCTGGGAAATGCCATACCCGGCCTGAGTTGACAAAGACTGGGTGATGCTAGAAGACTAGCTGGATGACGTTTGCCAGACAATGGTTTTATGTATAGTTGTTCTCTGTTAGAGGTTCTAGTCTTCGTATGACTCTTTTGCTTTGGCGTTGTCCTGTTGCTGGATAAACTTGTTACGTCGGCATCTGCTTAGGTTCTGCAAGATGCGGTGAAGGCTTGTTTGGTTGACAGTTTAGCTGAGCGGTGCTAAGTTCTCCTGATGCTTAATGCATTTTAGGGTTTTTTTTTGTTTGTTTCTTTGTCTTATCTGTAAACGTTTGAATGCTTTGTATTTCCGTTAGCTTTAATGGAAATGGGAGCATGGAAAAACAAATGTGTCTGGGCTCCAACAAATGATTTTACTGGAGTAATGCCTCTCGTTGTTTGCATCATTCTTGCACCTGTGGCTGTCAGGTGTGTGCGATGCTTCTACATTAGTGGGCAAAAAAGGCACAGCGGCATCTATCATTCTATCTGCTGCATCTACAAAGGCCCTGCCACCTGATTCTTTCTCGGACGTAGGAGGCGTCGCCTAGTTCTTCTCCACTCGATCGTGAAAGCCTGAAAGCACGTTAGATTGTGCTCACGGTCAGTCGCAAAGGCGCCTCCGTGCGTGCTGCATGACGTTGATGCGAGATTCGATGTTGCCTTCCGTCCGGGTTAATGCCACAGGCAAATACCATTGCTTAGCTTACTGCACCTTTGTAGGAGCACGTGTAATAACAGACTATAAGCAAGCTGAATGTCGAGGTAAGAGAGAGAAAGGATAAACCGATTGTAAATTGGTTTAGTCAACAAAAAAAACTACAAAAACTTCGTTAAAATACTATTAAATAGACCATACATTAATATTAAGATGTAACCACTGGTGGGTTAGATATGGGCTACAAGAATCTTTACAATCAACAACCGACTATATTATTAGATTTGTTCTAACAATATCGATGGCCGTCAAGCAGTTGCTATTCGTCGTGCCAGGTGGAATATTTGAGGTTGTGGAGCGTCGACACCCGAGTGGAATTCCATGCCAAGACCATGTAAGTTTGTTGCATGTCTGTCAATTGTGTGATATTGTCATATGTGTAATCTTGTTAACCTATTGTTTCATTTTGAATGTAGTTAGGTGGAAAGAAGAAAAGATTTCCTTTGCTTCATTGCTGGTTGAAGGTGAGAAACTCACCCAAGTTCCAACCACTTAATCCAAAGGAGAAGAAAAAATGCTACCGATGCCAAGAAGCAGAAGAAATCCAATGCCACACCAGCCAATCCAATCAATCTTGATGAAGTTGAAGCTGAACAAGGTATGTAAACCCCACACATTCCTGAGTCTTCTCAAATGTCACAAGGACAAAGCTCATTGGAAGGAAGCATGCGAAGGAACAACTGAAGAACAAGGGAGGAGATGGTGGTTCATACAAGAAAGCAATTGAGGAATTGCTTGTTGAGAAGAAAGGTGAAAGGAACATGAAGGATGTAAGGTGCCAAGAGGCCAAGACAATTCAGAAGCGTAGGATATCAGTTGATGGGAAATGGTTGATGAACGAACAAGAGCAAAATATTATGTTATGTGATTTTAACACTTTAGATATTGATGAGCGAACAAGAGCAAAATATTATGTTATGTGATTTTAATACTTTAGATATTATTCTCTCCATTAGTAAAAGAATGCGATTCTCATATATTGATGAGTCAAATAGTATAAACTTAGGGTGAAATCATATGGAAAATTACTAACACCCACAGTACAAAATACTTTTTACTATAAACTTGATAAAATTCGATTTAGTTTGACCGACACAGATTCCATGAATTATATTATTTTATTAAGGGAGGGAGTATAGAGCAGAAGAAATATGTGTTGGCAACGAGGGCTCAAATCATGGCCCGTATCGGCTGAGTTCTCCCAAAGCATTGGCGATTCCAAGTTCCCAACGGTGGTAGTTGTGCTGAAGAAGATGATGGTCTTGGTGGCGTGCATGTATTTGAGTTTTTGTTTTGTTGTGTTTAAATTGTTGACATTGAAAACTATGTCGCCCTACTTTGTTTAAGTATGTGTGAACTTTGTAGTATCCTACTTTAGTTAATTATGTTTGAAGTATGTATTTTATTTGTGGTTTAAATATTTTTGTTAAATTATATAGGAGAAAAGGAGATTATAGAGGAGCAACATACACTTTTGAGAAAATGAAATAAGGTATCTGCTCCGGTACTCCCTTTCCATAAAAATAACACGGATCCCAAAGCAGATAATTAAAAAATTAATTATAGTATTATTGTTATCTGGGCCCCGCCTGGGCTAGTCCGAAGACATCCAGCCCAGATCCAGATGGAGAAGTAACGTGCGGTCACCTCTCAGTCAAAGGGATTGACGCTCCTCTCATCCATTCCTGGCGGCCGGTGGACAGGCAGCTGCAGCACTTCCTCCCCCTTCCTCCTCCGATCCATTCCCGAGCAGGACACACCGGCCGCACCCCTACGCCGCGCACTCACTGCCCACGCGCCACTACGCCCGCGCCCTCACCGCCCAGCGCCCCACGCGCCACCGGTTCAGATTCGTTGGCGTTTCTCCAGTTCTCCCTCGCGCTCTCGCGCGCTTTGCCGGCCGATATGATGGAGCCCTCTCGTCTCACCATCGGTCAGTCATCAGTGGCCGCACCGCACAGGCTTGGCCGCTTCGCAGGAATTGTCAACCGCGCAGATCTTTGAGCTGCATGGTCCGCGCAGATATCTTTGTCTGTATCCAACTGCTTGTATTTCCGTTGATGGCTTGATGCAATGGAAATGAGGCCCTCCAGTGGAAATTTTTTTGGCAAGCGATAGCAGGTTTGTTCTTAAGGTCTCGTTTTTGTTTGTCCCAACCTTTTTGAGCTGATGCCTGCAAAACTTCTAGAATGCAATGGTTGCACGGAGCACTTGTCAGGACTCAGGAGTACTTGTCTCTATTTCTTTGAAGTGTTGGTTATACAATAAGTATAAGTATTGTATTAAACGTGCTTGAATACATTTCATTACTGACTGCAAACTTGAATCCCACCCAGAACCATGTTCCTATCTTGAATGTGAACCCTCTTGAAGCATACATAGACTTGTCTGGAAAGGGAACCGATCAATAGTGGAGCCCTCTTGAAGTATAAGTAATCAGTTTATGTTCAAATTTGCTGAATCTACATAATGACTGGTAGAAGCTGACTGGGTTGTATTTGATTTTGAAGTGTTGACCTCCAAGTTGTCATAAGCATTGCCCATTTGAAGCTGGAGATTTAACTAGCAATACCTTAGTTGGGGATGTTTTACATCCATGTATTTTGCAATGACCGGTATAATATTCAAAATATCACAAACATTAGCATGGTTACCTTTGTATGCAGCTGAATGACACCTTTGTTTTTTCAAGCACATCGACTTATGTCAAAATAGTGCACAGGGTCTTGGAGTTCCTACTAAAGCTAAGAAAACCATTGAACTAATCTTCAGCCTGTTCGTTTGGCCAGAAAGCTGGCAGATTTGTTGTGAGATAAAAGCAATGTACCATGGCAAACGAACAAGACGCTTATTTGTAATCCAAAAAGTGACCTGAGTCTCAAAAAAGATAACAAATGAACTCAGTCGAACATAGTCGCAGTACAACCTGACCGGTTGGACACCAAGTTTTCATAAATTGATTACTTACAAAAATTCTTGAATCTTCCATTGCACATTATATTTCGATCTCAAGATTGAACTAGCAACGCTATCCTACGTTGCAGCATCAGCCTGGTGTAAGTACCTCACTCGGGGATGCCTTGCACCCATGTTTTTTGCAATGGACAGTATGATATTCAGAACGTCATAAACATTAACATGGTTTCTTTTGTATGCAGCTGCTACACGCTTTATTAAATACATGCAAGCTTGTATTCTGTAGCTGCAAGAGGTAGTTGTTTCTACCTGCGAGAATTGCCAGACATCTAAACCCAGGTGGACACCAGAAGATATCTACAGATGGCATTGTGGTCACGTGTTACTTGTTTAGTCAGCAGCCTAGGCATTAGAATAGAATGGCCAGAAACCTGGTTGTAAAATATTTGTTTAATTTTTTTGCACTTCATTCATGATCCTGCTCCACAAAGTTGGAGGTGTTGTATGTTGTAAGCGATTCTTCAGTATCTGTAATGCATTCCATGTATATCAAAATAGTGCACAGTTTGGACTAAAACATTCATTGGAATGTCCTACGTCTCATGAACATATTCTGTTAACAAAAAAAAGACTTCTAAAACAAATTCGTTCCGGACAGAAACTACTAGTAATAAATTGTAGACATGTTTCCATGATACAACCATTAAGGTTTGCAACATACAAGAATTGTTAATCTGACACCAAATAGGAGCAAGTACTGAGTTCGAATTACAGCCAAACAAACCATTGAACTTAATCTTATCTTATTTGTAAACCAAAATGGGACATGAACATGCAAATTAGTTGGCCACTCGTACACGAGCTATTGCTGAATTTCAGTTTGCATCCAATGCAGCACTACTAGATCGTCCGTAGTCTCTCCTCCAGTCAGCACCCTTGTTCCACCTGAGAACAAAGAAAAAGCAATGTCAGTTTTACACTCCAATTATACACAGGCACACACACTTCCATCAGAGCATACACCGTGCCGCCACCCTTGGACCCTGCAGTTGTCGCTGCCACCGCTGGATCTCGTCAAGACGTGAATCGATGCACGACCTCCTCACAAGATCACACAGAATCGGACGGCGCCACCGAACCTTGCGGCCCCCGGCTCACAGGAGCGCGACCGGGGCGCGGGCGTGGGGGCGGGGCCGGTGGGGACGAGGCCGGTGTGTCCTGCTCGAGAATGAATCAGACCATAGGAGGAGGTGCTGGCGTGTTGCGGCTGCCTGTTCGCCGGCCGCCAGAATGGAGAGAGCAGCGTCAATTTTTGACGCAGAGGAGAACGCACGTTAGTTCTCCATCTGGATCTGGGCTGGATGTCCTCAGGCTGGGTTGGCCCAGACGGGACCCAGTTAACAGTAATACAGTAATTAATTTCTATAATTATCAGCTTTGGGATTCGTGTTATTTTTATGGAAAGGGAGTACCGGAGCGGACCTCATAAAATAAATAGTTTACTTTCGATATAGATAGTATTGCTGCGGAAGACAATAGAAAAAAAAACTAGAATAAGCGACTGAACTAGGGGCAGTCTCTTAGCTCTAAGCTAATACATATGGTAGTATAGATGGCCATCAGACCGTCGTGCATGTCGGGTCATGTCTGACCGTGCTTCGTGCCTGATTGTCGGGCCAAGGCATGGCACGCGGGCCGTTTTGCCGTGTTATGCCGTCTGTCGTGCCGTGCCGGTCCATGACCCGTCAATCAAGAAACACTTCAATTTTTTTATAAGTGTTCATCATTTTCAATAAGTCACAACTCAGTTATCTGTTCACACAAATCATTTTAATAAATCATTTTTTACCGAATTAGTTGTTAGAATCACAATCATCCGCTCTTGTGCCACCTCTTGGACCGGGTCGTGCCGTGCTCGGGCCAAGCCAAAACGTCGTGCCATGGACTGGGCCATCGAGCCTCGGGCTGCATGGCCAAGTATATACTACCTCCGTCCCTAAAAGAACGCAACTATGAGAACCATGCCAGTCAAAGAAACTTATGTTTGACCAATTTTATTTTAAATAGTATTATCATTTCAGTCTCTAAATAATTTTATTATGAAAATATATTACACAACTAATCTAATGATAATAATTTCATATCACGGGTGTTAGTACATTTTTATATAAAATTAGTCAAAGTTTAAACTGTTTGACTTCTCAAAAAACGAGAATTGCATTCTTTTAGGAACGGAAATAGTATGGTAGAAAGATATTAGCCTGAATACCAGGCTATGAGAGAATAATGTACCGTGAGGTTTAAGAGATTACCTCTTAAGTTCACATTTGTCTCTTGACTTTTATGTTATTTAATATTTATGATTCAAAATCTTTTTTTTAAAAATATATTATAGTATTTTGTTTGTATTTGTTAATTATTATCCAACCATAGAGATCTAAGCTTAAAAGATTTGTCTCATAAATTATAGACGAATTGTATAATTAGTTATTTTTTTTATATATATATATATATATATATACATGCGTTAAAAATTTGATATTTCTAAAGTTTTAGAATTGATCTTAAACACCCCCTCGGAAAAATTATGGGCTCTCGGTTTTTGCAGACGTACACGGTCAGGCCAGGCCAGTTTCGCCGCACGGCAGAGACAGCAGGCCAGCCGGTCCGGCGCACTGCCACTGTGCTGTCTCTGTAGCAACCGCGTGACGCTACCGCACCCGCGAACAGTGATGGAAAGGATCACTGCGAAAACCTGCAGGTCCGCACGACGCAGTCCTCCCTCGCGTCGCTTTCCCCCTCTCTCTCCCTCGTCTAGTCGCCATCGGCACAGCAGCGACGCGGGAAACTGAGCCGGGGGAACGCGAAAGCGAAGGGGCTTCAAGCCCACCTACCTACCTCACCCCTCGCCCCGGGCGCCGCCGCCGGGGATGGCGGCCGCCGGCGTTCTCCATCAGGTACTGCATTGCGCTGGTGCCCCGGCCTCCACTACCGTACCACATTGCTTGCGCCAATGCTGCTGCTGCTCATCTCGTGCCTGCCACTGTTTCATTTTGTCGCTGCGACGACGCAGGGAGTACGCGGCGCAGGCGCGGGCGCGGGCGGAGGGCGGGACCTGGCCCTTCGGCGGGGACGCGGAGGCGCTGCCGCCGGTGGAGGTTCGGTGGTTCCAGTGGTGGCAGGACGAAGCGGCGGCGGCGGCGGTGGAGGTGGAGAAGAGGATGGCGGCCAAGCGCCGCAAGCGCTCTGTCGCCGAGCTCTTCGCCGCCGTGCCGCGGGTGTCCCGAAGCGGCGGCGGTGCGAAGGGGAAGAAGGCTGCCCCCAAGAGGAAGGCGGAGAGAGACAAGGGAAAGCTAGTGCTCGCTGTCACTGTTAAGACCAAGAAGAAGAAGAAAAAGGTTCCGGCCGGGGTCGATGTGAGAGAAAAGGTAGCGCATTGCTTTCCGTTTCTGATGATATTACGATTTTGTCGGGCACATTAGAATGTTTGTATTCTCATCAGGTAAGTACAGTACAGGTCTGCCGGAGCTTGTACGCTACAACTACAAGTGGATCTTATTGTTCAGCTGACCATACGCACAGATTGCTGACTCCTTGAGAGTTCATAGTCTACTACTAGTGGAGCACTATATAATTAGGAATATACGGTAGCCATGTGAATAGTCATTGTGCATCAAACAGTAGAAATGTCTTTGTTATGGTAGGCAACACGTATCAGAGGAGAGCGCGCCAGAGTGGCTGAACCAGAGCGAGACATCGCGGCCAGAACGCCGGTGCGCGCGCTCAGGACGTTCCGGAGTCAGTTAGTGAGTATCGAGTCATCAGGTGTTTGTTAGTCAGTTTGTTAGATCCTAAAGTTTAGCTAGTCATTGGTTAGTCGCGTGAGAGTCTTTATGTACTCAACAAACAATTGATTAAGGTTTGATTCAGAGATCAGAGTTATCTCTCTGAGCTCAACTCGCCTCCCTCGTCCTCCCCGGCGCCGCCTGCCCGCCGCAAGGCATTCAAACCCCGTCCCTCTCTCTCTCTCATTCGTATAACCTGCGTAGCGTTTCCGGGCTTAACAACTGGTATCAAAGCCATGTCCGGGTCGACATCTGGAGCCACCATTCCCATCTCCGCTGCCGACTCCGCCGCCATCATCACCACCACTGCGCCGCTCACCTCCACTGCACCGCTCAACACCACCACCGCCGCCCCAGCACCTCCACCACAAGCATCCAGTGCCATCTACCATCCACTAGCTTCTGTCGGCGCCCTTGACAACCTCACCAACGTCGTCACGGGGTTACAGCGCCAGATGGGTCAGATCGCCGCGCGCATGGCAAATGCCGATGGACACGCCAGTTCGTCCCTGCAGCCGCAGTCGCTGCCATTTGGTATGCCGGGCTATGGCGGCGTTCCACCGATTTCGTCCTATGGATCTGCTATCGTGCATACCGCGGCGGCCAGCCGTCCTGTTCCCATCCACC
>CM039127.1:3434574-3484262 GCA_022036555.1 Microstegium vimineum
CGAAGATTTAAAGTTTTCTGTGGATTTTCTCTTGAAACTATTCTTCTTTTCCCCCTAATATCTTGTTCAACCATTCCTGCTCTGGTTAAAATTGCTGACCGGCCAAAAGTTTTAGATGTGCTTTGCCTTGCCCTTGACCATTAGATACAAGGTGTATCAGATGACATAAATATTGCCAACGTATAATTTGGGCAATCAGTTGTAACTACAACTTACAACTTATTGACTGTTTCCATATTATTTGTTGTAAATGACTAAGGTGTGAGAAAACTTTCCTACCAACTTCTAGCTGCTGTTGGAGTGTCTGGTTACTTGTCGCGTGTTTTCCTTTAGTTTTCATCTGTGTTGTCTACTGGCCTCCTGTGGCTAATGCCCCTTGCTGTTCTTGATTTTCATGTTGTTTGAGCTGGATAATTGGATTTTTTTATTCAAAGTTACATTCTTAGTAGCTTCTATTCCTATGTGATATTCATGCCTGCTGAATTGTTATAGATACACTTGCTTTTGCATAAGATTTTTCAAAGTGTTGAACTGCTGTCTAGAATAGTTTTTTTTTGTTTGTTTGTTATGGTATGCCACAAATGCTTACTGTCTACAAAATACTTGTAATGTTCCCAAGTAATGCATGTATATAGTATATACTGTATAGAATGGTGAAAGTAATAGAAGTCTCTCACCTTCCACTTTCTTGAAAGGTTCCAATAATACCTTGAAATACAATATGGAGCAGAAAATGACTACAGATGTTCGTTATATACCTCAGGAGATGTGATGCATTTGCTTTTTTTCTCATTGCAGGAGAAAAACAGTGGGGTAAAGGTGACCTCAATTAGCATTTCTAAGTCATTTCAACATTCCATAAAAAAGAAGGAGCTCAAGAATTCTTCTTGCAAGAAAAAGGAAAAGCAAGAGGTCTCAATCTTACTGGATAAGAAAAGTAAGGGAAACAGAAAGTCGGTTTTGGAAAAACACAAAAAGGATATGGCAAACAGTGTTCAAGCTCAAAGCATTTGTAAGAACCAGTCAAAAGCAGGTTTTATCACAGTACTGAATACCACAAATTTGAGGTGTAAATCGAATTCTTCTTTCAAATCAAAGCATGTTACCTTATCTGATGGCACTGTCAAATTTAGAAGGACTGCACATCTACCTGAAGAGAATACAAAGCAACCACAATCTGTACAGACATTCCACCAACCCACTCAGGAAGGTCGTGATCACCGCAATACAGATGAGCAACAGTCAGTTTATCAACAAGCAGAAGCTATATTAGGGTCTGTTGAGACTACCAGTTCTTTATCTGAAAATTTAGTACCAGCTGGTGTTTGTCATACAATTCCACTTACCAAACCAAAAGATATCACTATACTGGGCAATTCAGTGGATCTGAACCACTGCATAGAAACTTCTCATGGCAGTAACTGTTTGAACTCCACAGGTTTGGCATGCTTATCTAGTAAGGTGCCTTGTCAAAGCTTTAAAGGTGTGAACTCTCATCTGAATGGTGGCAATAGCTTAAGTGTTGATGTTGAGTGCCTTGAAGAACAAAACCATATGCTATCACAAGCATCATTTAATCCTATTAGTTTGGCAGCTAAGGCAATACCAGGTGATAGAAGCCCATTGTCAGAGCCTTCCAGTTCTTGTTTATATGATCGGAGCAGAAGCATAATCGAGGAGAGGGCAGTTGCCTTAAGAAAACTTAGTTCTGAGCTTCTTAGATCTGGTAACATGGTGAGAAGCATAAGCTCCTCAACAGGATCAAATAAACCAGCAAAAGCCGCTGATTGTATATCTGCATGCAGGAACAATCACAACCGTGATGACTATGTCGGCCGTCCTATTAATTCTCGAGGTGAATTCGTCAAGGTTCATCCTGATGGCACCCCTAATTCTGTTGACAGTTTTAAGAGGCAGTGTTTGGGAGAGAATTCCTCATGTCCCTCAGCTTCTCCAACCGTTTTCAGTCCTATCACCTGCACGGATCATGTCAATTTGAGATCCCACTATTATGCTCGACAAATTTGTGCAATAGATCAGTCTGTTTTTCATGTAGATCCTCGTTTTACTCGAACAGCCCCAATGGCATATGGTGTTGGAGTTGTTCCAAATTCACTCCAGGATATAGGTCGGGCTTCTGACGGAGCGGAGCGGAGGCCCGTCGCCGGAGGCTTGGGCCGGAGCGTAGCTCCGGTACCACTTCATCGAAGGGGTTTTCCACGTTAAATCGTGTGTCTCCTCTGTGGCTTGATTCTTTACTTCATATTCCTATACGTCGTCCATAACAAGTGGTACCGGAGCTTTGGTTGCTGTTAGGGTTCATGACGACGTCGATGAAGTTCGATCTTCCGCTGCTGAACTACGACACGCAGTTCTCGCTATGGCAAGTCAAGATGCAGGGGATTCTGGCGCAGACTCATGACTATGATGAGGCGCTGGATAGTTTCGGAAAGAGGAAGGCCGAGTGGACTCCAGAAGAGACCCGCAAGGATCAGAAGGCGCTCGCCCTAATTCAATTGCATCTTCATAATGATATTTTGCAGGAGTGTCTAAAAGAGAAAACTGCTGCAGAACTATGGCTGAAACTGGAATCGATCTGTATGTCCAAGGATCTAACCAGTAAGATGCAGATGAAGATAAAGTTGTTCACCCTGAAGATGAAGGAGGAGGATTCAGTGATGAGCCACATCGCTGAATTCAAGAAAATCGTCGCCGACCTAGTGTCGATGGAGGTGAAGTATGATGATGAGGACTTAGGTCTTTTACTGCTATGTTCTTTGCCAAATTCGTATGCAAATTTTCGTGACACTATACTTTTGAGCCGTGATGAACTAACCCTAAAGGAAGTTTATGAGGCTCTCCAGTCTAGGGAGAAGATGATAGGCATGGTGCAGAATAACGGGACGTCGTCCTCCAAGGGCGATGCTTTGCATGTGAGAGGCAGAACTGAAAATAGATCCTCCAATGATGGCAATGATGGAAGAAAGAACTACGAAAGGAGAGGCCGTTCAAAGTCCAAGCCGCATGGTAATAAAAAGTTCTGTGTTTATTACAAGCTGACAAATCATAATATTGAGGATTGCAGAAAAGTACAGAATAAGGAGAAGAGGAAAAACAAGTCGGCTGATAAGGTCTCTGTTGTTGCTGCTGCGTCTGATGATTCTGGAGATTGTCTGGTAGTATTTGCTGGTTGTGTTGCTGGTCATGATGAATGGATTCTCGATTCCGCATGTTCATTTCATATTTGCACTAACAGAAATTGGTTTAGCTCGTATAAGCCTGTGCAGAAAGGGAATGTTGTGCGGATGGGAGATGATAACCCGTGTGACATTGTGGGGATTGGATCAGTTCAGATCAAGACTGATGATGGCATGACACGCACGCTGAAAAACGTCAGGTATATACCAGGGATGTCCAGAAATCTTATCTCATTGAGCACGTTTGATGTAGAAGGTTACAAATATTCCGGTTCAGATGGCGTTCTGAAGGTATCAAAAGGTTCTCTTGTTTGCTTGAAAGGTGATCTTAATTCTGCAAAGTTATATGTCCTTAGAGGGTGTACTTTACCTGGTTCTGATTCCGCTGTTGCTGCTGTTACTAATGATGAACCTAGTAAAACTAACCTTTGGCATATGCGTTTGGGACATATGAGTCACCATGGTATGGCAGAATTGATGAAGAGAAACCTGCTGGATGACTGCATTTCGAGGAAAATAAAATTTTGTGAGCATTGTATTTTCGGGAAGCATAAAATGGTACAGTTCAACACTTCTGTTCACACCACTAAAGGTACTCTTGATTATGTTCATGCTGACTTATGGGGCTCTGCCCGTAAGTCTTCACTTGGTGGTGCTCGTTACATGCTTACAATTATTGATGATTACTCTAGAAGGGTTTGACCTTATTTTCTGAAACAGAAAGATGATACTTTTGCTGCTTTTAAGGACTGGAAAGTAATGATAGAAATGCAAACTGAAAGGAAGGTAAAATTGCTTCGTATTGATAATGGTGGAGAATTTTGTTCGCGTGAATTTAATGATTATTGCAGATCGGAAGGCATCGTTAGGCATCACACCATACCCCATACTCCACAACAGAATGGTGTGACCGAACGCATGAACAGAACCATCATATCCAAGGTCCGTTGCATGTTGTCTAATACCAGGATGAGCAAGCATTTTTGGGCTGAAGCTGCTAATACTGCCTGTTACTTGATAAACAGGTCGCCTTCTATTCCACTAAATAAAAGAACTCCCATTGAGGTATGGTCTGGTACGCATGCTGATTATTCACAGTTGAAATTTTTTGGATGCACTGCCTATGCTCATGTTGATAATGGAAAATTAGAGCCTAGAGCTGTTAAGTGTCTTTTCCTTGGTTATAGTTCGGGAGTCAGGTTATAAATTGTGGAATCCTGAAACAGGAAAGACTTTTATGAGCAGGTGTGTTATTTTCAATGAATCTGTGATGTTTACTGACAGTTTGCCCTCAGATCATGTTTCAGAAAAAGAGCTGCAGCGTATGCGCATGCAGGTGGAGCATGTTGATAATAATACAGGTGTGTAGGTGGAGCCTGTTGATGAGCATGGTGACCATGATAATAATGTTGCTGAGGATGATGCTCATGATGATGTTCAGTAAACTCCTCCCATTTTGCAGTTAGAAGAGGATTTACCTATTGCTCAATGCAAGTCAAAAAGGACAATTACACCTCCTAAGCGTCTTATTAAAGAGTGTAATTTGTCTTACTATGCTTTGAGTTGTGCTGAACAGGTGGAGAATCTTCATGAGCCAGCAACCTATAAAGAAGCTATTCGTTGTGGTGATACTGAGAATTGGATTTCTGCTATGCATGAGGAGATGCAATCTTTTAAGAAGAACAGTACATGGGAGATTGTACCTTTGCCTAAGAATAAGAAGACCATCAGCTGCAAATGGATCTTCAAAAGAAAGGAGGGTTTATCTCTAAGCGAGCCTCCAAAGTATAAGGCAAGGTTAGTGGCTAAAGGCTACAGTCAAATTTCGGGTGTTGACTACAATGATGTGTTCTCTCCAGTGGTAAAACACAGTTCAATTCGTACTTTTCTTAGTATTGTTGCTTCACATGATTTCGAGCTTGAACAGTTAGATGTGAAGACTGCGTTTTTGCATGGAGAGCTTGAGGAGGACATATACATGGACCAACCAGAAGGGTTCATAGTGCCTGGCAAAGAAAAATATGTGTGTAAGTTGAAGAGATCCTTGTATGGTTTGAAACAGTCCCCTCGTCAGTAGAACAAGAGGTTTGATTCATTTATGTTAGCACACAGTTTTAAAAGATCTAAGTATGATAGCTGTGTTTACATCAAGCATGTTAATGGATCACCTATATATTTGCTGTTATATGTTGATGATATGCTGATTGCTGCCAAGAGTAAGATTGAAATCACTAAGTTAAAGAAGCTATTGAGTAGTGGTTTTGATATGAAAGATCTTGGTAGTGCTAAGAAAATTCTTGGTATGGAAATTAGTAGAGATAGAAAATCTGGTTTGCTATTTCTTAGTCAACAAAATTATATCAAGAAAGCTCTTCTGCGTTTCAACATGCAAAATGCTAAGGCTGTTAGTACCCTTATTGCACCTTACTTTAAGTTGTCAGCTGCTCAGTGTCCTAGTACAGATGCAGAGATTGAATACATGTCAAGGGTTCCTTATTCTAGTGTTGTTGGGTCTTTGATGTATGCTATGGTTTGCTCTCGTCCAGATTTATCATATGCTATGAGTCTTGTTAGTAGATATATGTCTAATCCTGGCAAAGAACATTGGAGGGCAGTTCAGTGGATTTTCAGGTACCTCAGAGGCACAATAGATTTCTGTTTAAAGTTTGTAAGAACTGATAAGGGTCTTATTGGCTATGTGGATTCTGATTATGCTGCTGATCTGGACAGGCGAAGATCACTTACAGGTTATGTGTTTACTGTTGGCAGTTGTGCTGTGAGTTGGAGGGCTACTTTACAGTCAGTTGTTGCTTTGTCTACTACTGAAGCAGAATATATGGCTATTTGTGAAACGTGCAAAGAATTAATTTGGCTGAAAGGTTTGTACGCTGAGCTTTATGGAGTTGAATCTTGCATAAGTTTGCACTGTGACAGTCAGAGTGCAATTTACCTCACTAAAGATCAGATGTTCCATGAGAGAACTAAGCACATAGATACCAAGTATCATTTTGTGTGTGATGTGATTGAAGAAGGTAAGATGAAGGTATGCAAGATTAGTACTCATGATAATCCTGCTGATATGATGACAAAACATGTTCCAGTTGCTAAGTTTGAGCTGTGCTCAAGCTTAGTTGGTTTAATTGGATAGTCCAAGAGACTATTGTTGACACCAGTGGTTTTCTATCTTTGTTATGTTCAGGATGAAGGGTTGATTTATGATACAAGATGAATTTGTCTCAAGGTGGAGTTTGTTGGAGTTGTTCCAAATTCACTCCAGGATATAGGCCGGGCTTCTGACGGAGCGGAGCGGAGGCCCCTGTGGTCGGGGGGTGCGGGGGACGGAGCCCCCGCGGTACGGTACAGTATATATACCCTTACTAGGGTTTCGTGGAGACTTGATTCTCTTGTAAGCCACCATAGGCGTGTAACCCAAACTCTTGAGATAGTGAGATTGGTGCTGGCTGGTGCCCGTGGTTTTTCCCTTCACATCGAAGGGGTTTTCCACGTTAAATCGTGTGTCTCCTCTGTGGCTTGATTCTTTACTTCATATTCCTATACGTCGTCCATAACATATGGGACAGATGTCAGGCAGTTGCCAAGTTCTGAAAGAACAAAAAATCATTCCTATACAATTCCGAGCAACAAGTATCCATGCACCAAGCAGCAAGAGCTTTCGATGGAGTGTTTTTCCTCTGAATGTCTGGAGCATCATAATCCACAGCAGAATCTACTTGGGATGCGAAACCGCTATCTAGGTCAGAACTTTGGGCAGGACACCCAACACAATGCCGAAACAACAGTACGCCTTATGGGAAAAACGGTTACACTTGGGTACAGCAGCATACAGTGTCCACGTCTGAATAATGAAACTCCATGTTCCAGTAAACAAAGTAAAGCTGAGGATCAGTTCTTCCGGGGAACACACACAAAAGTTTTTCCACAATTGTTTCACGGAGGACTGGTCTATCCTCCGTCTGCATTGAGGATTTCAGATGGAGAGAGACAACCGTCTGGAAACCCATCACATTTTTCTTTTCTTCCAGCAGCTGTACGGGCTTTTGTGCCTGGTATCAGTAGTTTCAGAACAAGTGGTCACAATCAGCAACCCGAACTAGCAACAGCCAGTAATCCTTATGTTCAGCCAGTGGACTGGCGCAATAAATTTGAGCTAGGGAATCAGCAGCCAGTTATGGCAAAGCAAGTTCAGAGTAACACTGAAGACATGATGTTGGGCTCTATACACTGCAGACACACTCAAACTGTTGCACCAGAGTCATCTTTGAATACAAGGAGCAGTACCAGAAACTTCATGGGAAAAGGACCAGCGTCGTACCAATCCAGTTATCTTGCGCAACAGCAGTTCAGCAACATGGCACCGAGAACCGCAGCATCCTCTTTTGCGTCAGGCTATGCTGTTCAGAAAACCCCAGGTTTAACAACTCAAACAAAATTCACATCGCTCCGACCATTGCCCCCTTCGGTCGTCCCTTCCCATGTTTACAGCACTGACTATGCACCACCGCCTCATCGACCCGTTACTGCCATTCACCCATCAGTTCCCATACCCTATCCAGCGAGCAATTCTAGTGCTCCTATGATGGGAATCGAGAGCATGAGGAGGACTATGATGGGATCAAGGCCTGAGGGCTTGGAACATTTGAGGAACTGCAAAAGACCAGCAGAAAAGAATGACTTGCCCCTGACGTTACCAAAGAAACCTTGCACCGCCGCACAGTCACAGAAGGGTTTACATATGTTACCGTTTGCAGAAAACGGGTTTGGACTTCCGTGGATCCAGACCTGATACGCAGCCTAGTGGTACGGCAGGTGCACCCATCTGTCTCGACGATGAAGATGAAGCTGAAGCTGATCTTCGGCTTGGAAACAGAGAAATAGAATCTTATCCCACATGGTCGAAAGCTGTGAGCACGCTGAGACCTGTGAAGCTGAAACCTGGAGCGAAGCATGGATTGCAGCCAGGTGCCAGCAGCGTGTACCAAGAAAACCCCTGGCCTGCGCATTCGATTGCACCACCACTAGCCCCCGGAGAATGAGGCTTCTTCCAGGACGCCAGAGGCAGAGATCTACAAGTTCTGAGTGGTCTTTGCTGTAAATGTAAGTGAGGCACCTGTATAAACTGAATTTGGGGTGCCAACTTATGACGTCAAACCTGAAACGCTCAGTGATTTTGGCTGGAAGGGGCTGGTGTTGGGCGACAGCCTTTTGCTGTATTGTTATGTTATAAACCTGAAATCGCGTGCTGTACCTCCTGCATTTCTGTTTCGCTTTCACATGATCGGTGAACCAGTCATCTGCACGGGCCTGGTCCTGCTGCATGGACCGGCCTGCCCGGCCCAACCCCACCGAAACGGCCCCCGTGAACTCCTCGCACGAACTTCTTGCCGGTACAGAACAGAACAGCAGCGTCGGGGGCACGTCAGGATGTATGCTGTCGTTTTTCGTGTATCACGAGCTAGTCTCGAATTTCTCCCAAGTGAATACTCTACCTTGAGAGGTTGCGTGCGTGTGTTCCCAATGCTGTAAACTACTGTATTGAAGCCGAACCGTACTTGGTTTCCAAAAACGGCAAAATGCCAAACTAATTACACACTTGGATTCGATACAGTATCATAAAATTGCACTTGAGGCTCACTATAACCTATACTTTGTGCACTCAAGAACTGTTCGTTTGGTCTTACTATATATATATATATATATATAACTGACTGAAGATCACGCCCACACAATGCTAGACATATCTGTCACAATTCACAAACAAACTGAAGAACCGCGAAGAAACCTATAAGCTCTGCTCACTGCCGCGCACACGCCAGCACCGAGGCGATGGATGGATGAATGGATCTTGTAGATTGAAGGGAACTAGAGGCGTGCGAGCGTCCGGAGGTCCACCGGGTGCACGTCGGAGACGAGCTTGGCGCTGTAGGTCCTCTGCGCGACCAGGATGTTGGCCGCCTCCGTCGGGTGGAAGGCGTCCCAGAAGAGGTATTCGTGCCGGTTGGCGCACGGCGTCTGGAACGGCAGGCACGTCACCTGCCCGTTGTTCCTGCCCACGCCGCAGCATCCCGCGTTGGTCACCTTCAGTCCTGTAAACCAACGATCACCATCCGTCCGTCCATCAGCAAATGCTGCTGCTGTTGCCAACTGCCATGCCATGCCATGCATGCCAGCTTCGTTCTACAGTACCAATAACAATCGATGCACATGCATGCACGTAGTACATACAACAGTACATACCATGGGCTCCGGGGGACCTGAGGATGTCATCAAAGATGCCATAGACATTGATGTAGGTGAAGTGCGCACCAGGGAGCCTATTGAACCTATCGACAAGTCCGACGAGCCGGCGGTTGAAGATGCGGATGGCGGCGTTGATCTGCTCGACGCAGGTGATGCCGTTGCCGCTACGCTGTGCCAGCTCGTTGGGGCTGCACCCGACCTGCCCCACGCCGATCAGCGCCACCTTCCGGGCGCCGTACCGGTACATCACCTGCAGCAGCCGGGCGTAGTCGTCGGCCAGCCCGTCCGCGTACTGCTCCGGCGTGTACCGGCTCCCCGTGCTGTAGAACGCCGGCATGAAGTAGTTGTTCAGGTAGTCGTTGCTTCCCATCCCCACCGTGAAGATGCACCGGCTCAGGTGCGCTGCTGCTGAGTTCTCGTTGCCTAGGATGCTCACCACCTCCTCCACCGCTGACTGGTAGTTCTGTACCTGCCCGCTGAAGCTGATCCGTCCACCCTGCGTTGCATTTGCATATATAGGCGTCAGCGTCATCAGTTCACATTCACACACGTCATTATGCAGGGCAGGGGCGTGGTGAATTTTCAATTTTAGTACCAGCTGCTGGCCCGTCTCCTCCCGGATCCCGGCGGCGGCGGAGGCGAAGTTGGCGCCGCGGAGGAGCTGCTGGCTGCTAGCGCCGGAGAACGGGGGCACGAACTCGTCGAAGCCCAGGAGCTTAGCTGCGCACGCACACGGGCACGAAGCAAACAATGGCACAGGCATGTAAGTACGTACAGTAGGTAGTGGATATATGTCCAGTGACTCGGCAGCCACACGCCATTATAGACAAGACATGCAAGCATGCTCTGCTCTGCTCGGGCATACACTGTAGTACGAGAGACCCAGCTGGACTTTGCATGATCCATCAACAGTGTCGTATAGCTAGCTTGCTCACTGCTTAGTGCTTACCGATGGCGTCGACGGTGGTGAGGCCGTTGCTGAACCGGCCGGTGGGGCCGCCGGCGAAGTCGATCCCGTAGGGCGGGTAATTGGCCCTTGCCATCGACACGATGAAGTTGTTGTTGCCGTTGTCCACGAGCGAGTCCCCGAAGATAAAGTAGCACGGCACCTGCGGCGCCGCCGTCGTCGCCGTCGCGGCGAGCACGGCCAAGGCAGCCACGGCGACCACCTGCCACGCGCACGCGCGCCGCCCCATTTTCTCTGGCCGGCCGGACGAGCGCGAGCTGTGTGTAGGCGCTGCTGGTTGGCTTTGCGATGAGATCGACCGGCCGATGGAGTGCGACGCATCACAAGCTGCACGGGGGTGCTTGTCTTATACCATCACCGGACCCTGCAAACTGCATGGCATGATGGCATCAATTACAACTATTATTATTTTTTGTATTGATTAAGTAGAGGAAAAGCAATCTCTTAGGGCCTGTTTGAAACGCAGAAATTTCACAGGAATTAGTTCATTTTCACAGGAAAAAGTACAGGTTTTCCGCGTTCCAAACATGCCCTTATTTGTTTTCATACAGCGGCTCTGGATTCGATTGGAGATGGTGGAGATTTTAGTTGGGCCTTCTCGAGACACCTCGTTAGGTCCGGGCTGTGGGCCCGCATTTAATTTCCGCTCCAGCGCACACGGGCAACTGGAGCATTGGGCCGGCCACGTCCAGCTTTACAAGGTCGGTGTACTCCTACACGAGTTCAATAGCCGGCTAGCTCTCGCTGAATTCACACTTCAATCAGCGCAAGTAGATAGTGTGGCTATTACTCATAGGAGCACACAAGTTACATGATTTGATACCGTACCGTAAACCCTACTGGCAAATTATTGCAGGGCATAGCGTACGATGGCACTGCACGGTGGTACCGCGCAGTACGAAGCGTAGCTGCACCAACTGCTAGCGCGCGCGCTGTCAGTGAAATCTAGAGTTTATGTCACTAACCGGGAACGGGGGCGCAGGACAGACGAACGTCCGGCACTCCAGTTATTTTGCGGCGTAGGCAAGTCACGGAGTACGACTTTTGGAGGACGCGTACAGCTCAGGTAGTACAACCGTGCATCATGCAGGTGCCCTTTTTTTTCCCGTTGAACTGAACTGCCGGCCCTTTACCACACAGTAACGACGCAGGACGACGATCGACGAGCCTCCGATCCGCCAGGTTTCACCGGCATTAACTCGCCGACATTTTCGTCCATGAGATCTACCCGGAGGATCCTCCGATCCCCCACCTCAGTTTCTTTCCCCACGCGCGTGTCCGTCCGTATATATCCGATCGGACCATGTACAGTTATTGTGGCCCAGCTAGCGGCGTCAATCATCGGCGCGCGCGCGCGTCGTCACCGGCGCGGAGACGACAGACTGTGAACGCGGCGCTTGGAAGCATTGGAAAAACTCGGCGTCGAAAGCGTACCGGTAATCTACCACCCTGCCATGCCAGGGACGCCGCCGCCAGGACGACACCGCGCACATGCCGTGCGGCCGGGCCGGCGCGCGCACGCGGGCAGCTAGTTGCCGCCCTTGCCTTCGCCGAGAATCTGACCTGCTGGCCGCTGCCGCCGCGTCCGCGCGTGGACAGTACCCGGCCCCACACACTGCATGCCCTAGCCCGGCCCGTAGTAGGCCGCAGCTTCCCTCATCAGGTTCTATCTGACGATCGATCCGGACGCGTCCATACTAGTGGAAAGTGGCCATAGTACGTAGTGCCAAGCTTGGCACAGCAGCGGGGATTCAATGCGCCGCCGTGGTAGGGATTTTTGCCTTCTTGGCTCCTTTTTCCTGTTTCCACTGCACCGGCCGGCAACGCCGGAGTGATGAGGCCGGACTGCAGCTGGTAGGAGTAATGCATGTAAAGTATGCTCGATCGACAGGGATGAATGGCTGGCTGCTGGTGCGTGTCCGATCGAGTAACCGACGGCAACGCGGCAATGCAACTAGTCGATCGATCCGGGTTGTCAGCCAATAGGCCGCGTGTGGATTCCAACCTCAGTAGTAGGCACTAGTACAGTGCGGTTGCTGTGCCAGCAGAATGGTCAACTGCTCATTGTTAGATGATGAGCAGTAACGGTATGTAGCAGTAGAGACTACAGACTAGAGAGTACCTCCGTTTACCGTTAGGACTTAGGAGGAGGCGGCAGGAGGAGCAGTGTTGCTGGCTTGCTGCTGCTGTGGGCAGTGCATGCGCAACTTCAACTGTGCACATGTGGTAATGCCGACCAGGGTCACAGGGAGTTCGTTCCATGCATGGGCAATCCGGCCCAATTGACTGAAAGCCGGCCTATCTCTGGAAACCCAATAGCACGCAGATTCAAGGGTCGTGCTGTCTTGTCCGTTCCGTGAATTTATCTGCTGGGCCTCCGAACCTCTAATCTAATTTCAAGCCGCAAGCGCTTCGACCGACAACCAGGCTATATACCAAATGCAAGTACTGTACGTATCATTGTTGTTACTAAATGATCGATCGTCACCTGAGACTGAGAAATGAGAAATTGAAAAGCGGTATCATCGTGATTGCGTAGCTTGAGCTTGATATCCAAAATTAGAGGACCGTGTACGTACAAGCCTACTGTATATCGTGATGGAGTGCATTATTATTCTCATTTCGGTTCAACCACGCGTCCACGCACACGGCGGCATAACACTGTTAGCATGATGTAATTAGGCCTGTGATTATGGATGTGATTGGGCCCATGCGGTAGGCCTGCGTGCCACCCTAGCTGCCCCTATATATGTAATCCTTGTACACACAATTGGAATACAATCAATCATCCCTAAACTTACATGGTATCAGAGAAGTTACGATCCGCTATCCTTCCGCAACTCTAAACCCGCGCGCCGCCGACCTCATCGCCGTTCCCTGGCTGCCGCTCCTCGCGCCCGGAACGCCGCCGATCTGCTCGCCGCGCACCCCTCCAGCCCGATCGCCCAGACCGCCGGTCGTTGATCCCGTTGATGCCGCTGCTCCGATCGCTCAGACGCGTCGTCTGATCGCCGATCCACGCCGCCATCCTGTACCCCGTCGTGAACGCCCTCCCCCGCCGCTCCCATGGCGGGTGACGATGCCGCTGCCGAGGCAACGGCCAAGGAAGCCGAAGACCGCCGCCTAGCGGAAGAGCGCGAAGCCGAGCACCGCGCCGAGGCCGCGCGTCGCGCCGAGGCCGAACGCCTCCGCACCGAAGCCCTCACCACTTTCGAGGCCGCCCATGAAGCTGTCTGGGCGCAGGCCACCGCCGTCGTCAATGTCAAGGCAATGATCCCCATCATCCTCGACAAGGCCACCGGCACGTATACCAAGTGGCGCAGCATGTTTCTCACCGTGCTTGGCAAATATGCCCTAACGGCGCACGTCCTCGACGACGCGACACTCCCTGATCGTCCCATCTGGGTCCAGGTGGACTATGTCGTGCTCTCGTGGATCTTCACCACCGTCTCCAGCGACCTCCGGCAGTCGCTCATGATCCGGCAACGCCGTGCACACGAGGCGTGGTGCTACCTCGAGGACGAGTTCCTCGGGCAGAAGGAGTCACGGGCCCTCCTCTTGGAGACGCAATTTCGCAACCTCCGCCAAGACTCCATGACGGTCACCGACTACTGCCGCAAACTGGAGACCATGGCCGCGTCTCTCGCCGAATTCGGCGATCCCATCGACGATCGTCAGCTGGTGCTCACCCTTCTTTGCGGGCTCAATGACAAGTTCCGCCACATGGTGTCCATCCTCAAGATGCATCGCCCGTTCCCATCATTCGCCGATGCCCGCACCCACCTGCTGCTTGAAGAGGTCGACATCGACGCCCGCCCACCGTCTCCGCCTCCGGCCCTCATCGCCAACGCTCCACGCCAAGGGGTTGCGGCGCCCCCCACTCCTACGTGTTCTGGCTATCCCGGGAGCCAGAACGGCGGACAGCTAAGTGCCCAGCGCAATGGCCGCCACCGACATGGCAAGGGCGGGCGCGGCCAGGGACAGGGTTAGCAGGCCCAGGGCCAGCAGGCCACGCCCCACGGCAATGGCGCGCCTTCGATCGGCCACGGGCACCAGCCCGGCCAGGGCGGTGTGCTCCCCTCGTTTGCACACCCCTGGGCCGGCACTCTGCAGATGTGGCCCCACGGCCGTGGGGCGCCTCCTCCGCCGGCCTTCACCGCCAACACTCAGTACGGCCCCTCCCTCGGTGGAGCCCCCAGCGGCGTCTACGGACCCTACGGCGGCGTTCCCAGCAGCACCTTCTACGGCACCAGCGCCAACTACCCCTATGGCTTCGGGGGAGGTGCGCCCTCGACACCATCATTCCAGGGAATGTCGTATCACTCGGCACCTTGGAACCCCGTCCACGACGGCGCCTGGAACCAGGACTCCTTGGTCCAGAACTTCAACACGATGACGCTCAACCCCAAGGTCCCGTCAGAGTGGTACGCCGACTCTGGGGCTGGCTCTCACATGTCCACGAACGTTGGTATACTCTCCACCACCTCCCCGCCCACTTTATCTACACCTTCATCTATCATTGTGGGCAATGGTGCTTTACTTCCTGTCACAACCATCAGATCCCGTACTTTTTCTTTTCCACATCGCAATCTAGTTCTTAATAATGTTTTAGTCTCTCCACATATCATTAAGAACTTGATTTCCATTCGTCGTTTTACCACCGACAATAATTGTTCCATCGAATTTGATCCATTTGGTCTTTTTGTGAAGGATCTACAAACCAGGAACGTGATCGCCAGGTGCAATAGCTCTGGCGACCTCTACCCATTCTTCCCACCAGTCACCAGCGCCACCGCACTCCTCGTTGCACCCACCTCCTTATGGCATCGTCGTCTTGGTCACCTTGGACGTGAAGCTTTGTCCAAGCTCATTAGTTCCAGTGTTATTTCATGTAATAAAGATGATGCTCACCATCTTTGTCATGCGTGTCAACTCGGTCGCCATACTAGACTACCATTCAGTACCTCCACTTCCCGAGCTACACATAATTTTGATTTAATAGACTGTGATCTTTGGACATCTCCTATTGTTAGTGTGTTTGGGTACAAATATTATTTGGTTATTTTAGATGATTGTTAACACTACATTTGGACCTTTCCACTTTGCCTCAAGTCTAACACTTTCTCCACCCTTGTCAATTTTTTTGCCTACATGCGCATGCAGTTTGGCACCACCATCAAGAGCGTCCAGTGCGACAACGGCCGTAAATTTGATAATTCCATGGCTCGCACGTTCTTCCTCTCCCGCGGTGTTGCACTTCGCATGTTGTGCCCCTACACGTCACAGCAAAACGGCAAGGCTGAACGCTCGATTCGTACCATTAATAATATCTTGCGTTCTCTGTTGTTTCAGGCGAGCCTTCCTCCGGTCTACTGGATTGAGGCACTCCACACCGCCACATATCTAGTAAACCGGCTCCCCACCAAAACGCTCGCCTCCTCCACCCCGTACTTTCATCTCTACTCTACTGAACCCTCCTATGAACATCACAAAGTTTTTGGTTGTGCTTGTTATCCCAACATGTCGTCCACCGCACCCCATAAACTTGCACCTCGTTTGATCCCTCTGTGTTTTCCTCGGCTACTCCTCAGAGCACAAAGGCTATCGGTGTCTCGAGTTAGAGTCGAATCGCATTCTCACCTCCAGACATGTCGTCTTTGATGAGTCCTTTTTCCCTTTCGCCGACATGTCTACCACCCCCATGGCATCCTCCGCTTTGGATTTTCTGATTGATGAAGATGATCTAATGTGACAGAACCTCTTAAAAACAGGGCCCACTTGCCAGGATTAACGTCCATCCGACTTAATCCCAACAAATGATCCAAGTCTTAATTGGTCCATCAGGTGTCACCGTTTTGCAACGGGTCATCCACCTCTATCCGAGCAGGATCCTCATTATAATCATTGCAGAAGTAATACAATAATTTAATTTACATCAAAGTAGCGGAAGACATAAGTCATATTACAAACCATTAGTTCAGAAATATAACATATGTGTCATTACTACATCAAGCTGGTGGTAAAGATTATAAGACAACCAACCAGGTACTCTGCCCAAGAGTTATACCAGGACTGATCTTCAACATTAGCTACAGTCACACAACACGAAGCTGTACACACCGCATTGGAACTTTATCTGCAACAAGGGTTAACAAACCCTGAGTACGAGAGTACTCAACAAGAGTTATCCGACAAATAAAAATATTTGATGGACAAAAGATATGCAAGTCATAGGTATCAAGGTGGGGTTTTACAAGAATCAAGTGTTTTGCATAAATGAGCATTTATAAAAAAATTGAAATTGATTTAGTTCTCATAAAAGTTACTCAAGTACCGATCTGAATGTTTTGATCGATCATGAGGCAACAACCATCTCCAAAAGAAATCATCATGTATCCAGTTTAAGTTTCATTAACTACGATGTAAAAGACAGGGTTATGTTTCCATATCCGAGGAACATGACGATTCGAACTGGTTTATCCCAGCTGGGGCTTCCCTAACACACGACATATACAACACTAAAGCACGCATATGACTACCTTTCCTTGGATCCTCTCGCCAAAACCGAGGTTCCGCTACCCGAGAGCACAGTACACCTCCATCCAGTTCGCTAACTTGGAGGGTACACACTACTCTCGTCATCTCTCCACTCCCAGTGCGGTTTGACCGTTCTTAAGACGAGAATAGCCAGAGTCCGGCTTCCAAAAGTATGTGATAAGTACTCCAAAGTCACAACCCTTGGACTTGTTACAACGGCAAGGCCCTAATGACACAGGCGGAGAGAACCCGCTCACTAGATATTCATATCTGATGGCTCCCAAACACCGTGTCCGCCCGGTCCCAATTATTACTTCCAACAAACCATCATTTCCTTTTTAAGACATAGCCATTTGCCGCAGCAATCCGCTATTCTTCTCAAAAACAGAACCATTGCCGAAGCAATCATGTTATCACCTATTCTCGCAGATGACAGGAAATCATCTGACTCTATCGGTCTAAGCATTGCTAAGCAGCAAAAAGCATCATTCGTATTTTTAAAACGGTATCAAGGTATAGGAATTGAATAACTCAAGGATAAGACTATGTATCAAGTAGGAATTAAATTAGATAGTAACCATGCAATAATTAACCATAAGTGTATTTAAAGAAAACATTTTTAAATACAAGGTAGGGTTTGAATGGACCGGGGCTTGCCTGGATAAGAACACTAGTTAATGTTTGTTAGATAATACTCGCTTGACGAGTATCGTTGATCGATATTAGAAAACCGAGATTAACCATCTTCTCGATTATGCACCAATACATCTTCGATAGATTCACCAATCACCGTCTTCGGGTTTGATATAAACCAGCACATACGGATCTATCGTTCCTTAATGTGATGCAAAGATGCAAATGTATAAATGCAAGGAAAAAGGGTAACACAAAGGTGCATCACAACAAACATTCAAGTGAACAAGAGGTTATACAAGATATAGGTATTTTTAGCTAATTAAGCAACATCATTTAAGTATAAAGGTTGGATATGCTAAGCACTTCAAACATGATATACAAAAAGACTTAATTCAAGTTATGTTAAGCATAGAACAATCAAGACTAATTAATAAATTTAGTCAAGCAAGGACAGTTTAAAGCACTCAAGACATCACAACATTATAGAATGCATAGACATCTATAGTTGATTAACTATCCTTACCAAGCATGATATGTAGACATGAAAAGAATATAAAGTACACACATAACTGAACTTAGGTTCAGACTTTCCAAGCATTCATTAATCAAGAGGTAATCATTAGATTAAACAACCAAGATAGAGTTAAACAATTAACTTATGCATGCAGTTTTGGACAGCAAGATAATAGTCACCATTTTAATCATATATAGAATTTTACAAATCCAAAGGACTTGAAACAAGACATTCTAGAAAGGTTATGAAATTATCTACATTTCATTCCATACTAGCACAACATGATTCACAAGTTAACTAAGTCGAAATCATAAAGTTACAGAATCTGTTCCCGAAAAACAGAGGGCAACCATTTCTGATCACCAACTTGCAACATGCATAAATCATAATCTACTTGGACACTTGCCACCAAATTTTAATATAAGATAGATACATGAGTTATCTACAACTTTGGTATTCACAAGATTCTCAAAAAACATCATTAACAAGGGGTAGTTTATATTGCCTCCAAAACTATCCAGAATCTACTAAATGCAATAAATAAAAGTTAACTTATGTTGCAAACACATAACTTGAAAAAACCAACTTTACCAACATGTCATACATGACTAATGAACACTAGAAAACATAGTGTCCATTCCTAAATAAATTATTTACATACACTTTCTTAATTTATTTAGATAACTAGGTGTAATTATGAACACATATCAAACATGCACAATAAATTATATCAAAATTAGAGACACCTACACATGCTTTTATTATTCTACTGTAGAAGTTTCATGTCATTTAAGCAAGTATAGAAACATCTATGAAATAAACAAAAGTTCCATTGCAATCAACTTAAACAACAAGGCAGATTCTGCACTCAACTTTAAACAGCTATAACCTGAGATATAGACCACATAAAAATATGAATCTCAACATTTTGGAAAGCTTATGAAATATAATTCAATTGTTCCCACAGTGCCAAAGCAAGAATCTAAAAGTAAATTGCTCAAACAAATCAATCTTATCAGCGATGTACAGAAAGTGAACAACAACTGCATTCAACTTGCAAAATTGATAACTGTTAAACTATCATATGTAAAATCATGAATTTGTAACACAAGATATATCATAAAATTATCTATCACTTTGGTATTCAACTCAGCCACAGAAAACATCATATTGACCAAGAAATAAATTGTTTACAAACATCACAACAGCAGTTTTAAACAGAGACATAGTAACTTTATCATTTTTATAACTCAACAACCATAGATCCTAAAATCATGAAATTTTTACCACGCATCAATCATAAACTTGTACTCATCCCATAACAATTGCAAATTTATTTGACAAGCATAACAGTGGCTACAAAAATAACAACAACACTTAAGAGAAATGACATGCTTGCACAAAATGATTTTTACAGCAAAATTAATGAACTAAACCATGCCAAAAGATAGATCTACTGCATAGAATATTTCATAAGGAATCCAAAAAGTTCAAAAAACACATACACACGATTTTTCTATGAATTAACACGAATTTCCAAGGTTTCAGCCAGTTTCTTGAAAAAGAAAAAGAAAAATAATGTAGCGCACTATTCATATGAGTCACTGAGTGTGCAGATAGGTCCCTGCCTTCAGTCGAATTGCTGCGCGAATCCCCTCACGCGATTTGGAGCAGAGGAAGGCGACTGAGCTCGCTGTTCCCGGCCGAAGAAGGCTCGTCGGCGGCCGTGGAGGGGTGGAGCAGCACCGGGAAGCCGGCGCGCACCCGAAGGACCGCGTAGCTCCGCCAGAGGACGACCGTGGCGTTCCGGCCACATGCGCACGCCGTCAGAGATGACCGCGGCCGGTGCGTCGACGACTGCGGCGACGGAATCGGACGGCGAGGAGGAGCATGGCGTGCAGCTCGAGACGAGGAAGGTGGTGCTGCTGCCGGTTGGAGCGGAGGAAGACCGGAGCGGCGGGAACGGCGGTAGCCGCGGAGCTTTGGCTGGCCATGGCCATGGCGTGCTATTGATGCGCCAGACCGAGGGAGAATAGGTAGAGGCGGAGGAAGTGAGGAGACGAGAGTGGAGGGTGCTCTGGTGCGTCCCCATTTCGGTTCTGGGCATGAGAGAGAGAGGGAAGGGGTGGAGGTGGCAGCAAGGTGGAGGGCGAGCTCGGTATGGACGCCACGTCCAATGACACCCGTCGCCCATTGAGGCATTTCGTCGAACACGCGTCGGGTGACGGTATTGCCGACTTGGTGAACGATTTTGGGCTTTTTCCCCGGCCGAATTTGGAAATGGGCCGAACACCAAAATTGTAGCCCACGAAAAGCTCTGTATTTTTCGTTGAAACATCAAAGTCATTTAAGCAATGGATTAGTAGCTAATAGATTTCCAAAATGCTAGTGTCAACGTGTTGACAACGATTATGGAAACTTAAATTTAACCACCAAAACCTAGTCAAACAAGTTCCAACTTTTTGCAGGCTCTTCTCCAAAACATAAATTCAATTTTTATGTTTAGAGAAATATGAGATGTGTAACACCCCAGAGTCCAAACGGCTCAGATCCACTCTGCACGCTGAGCGAACCACACCCACCACCATCCCACTTAAGCTTTCGTCCTCGCTTCGCTTAAAAGGATTAACCCGGGGATGGTGGGATGGACTCTAGAAGCCTTATATGTTGGTCTATCCCACCTTAAACAACCAAGGTGGGACTAAACCCTCCACAATATCTCATTAACACACATGGGCCACTACGGGCCAAACGGGCCGGATGTGACATACACCCCCCCTCAAAGAACTCGACGTCCTCGTCGAGCCCAACATACCCACAACCGGGCAAACGATGACCAGGAACGTTCCCTCTTAGCACACGCGACCGTGCGCCCAGTGTCGGCACATGTGCCATGCCGTGCGCCCAGCAGAGCCTACACGAGCAATGAACCTACCATGTCCGCACACCTGGCCCGCACGCGCCCGCTGCCGCGAAGGTCGGCTCTGATACCATTTTGTCACTCCCAATTTTAAGGATAAAATTGAATATGAATAACTCATGTGTGCCCAGAGATCAATCACACACAGAAGTCGACAAATCTTTAAATTGTACCATCACTGAGTGTTTATTACATAACGAATAATATTTAAATAACATAACAGCGGAATATAAAGATAACTCTCGCGACGAAGCTCCACTTCACAGGGAACGCCGACTGGTTGACCACTAGCCTAGTACTCCTCACGGTAGCCTTCATAGCCATCTGAAGGGGTTGAGAAAGCAAGAGTGAGCACTTACGTACTCAGCAAGAGTAACATAGGGTTATGAAGCTCAAAAGGTTGACACTGGTTGTACTGCGGTTGCTTTTAACTTGGTCAAGTTTTACCAACACTTAGCTTTAATTATGCATAACCCAATTAATAACCACATGATAAGATTAATATCCAATATTAACAATTAAACAACATGATCATCTACACTGTGAGTTTTCCAGGCCGCTCGTAACCGTGAGCACGGCTATCATGATAGATTTACACTCTACCCACAAGCCATGTTACCCAGATGCCCGGGATAGCTAGTCCCATAACACTGCCGAGGGGAGCGGGCAGGGAACACTATGAAATCTTTCAAAAGTCTTCCTAACATGTTGCCAGACCCTACGGACCCAATGCAAAGGGGTATATGGGACACCCCGATGGTACCACCCGCAGCGGTCCCCACACAAGCTATACCCCATAACCAGCTCGGCAAAGGTGCCTTTCACGAACTGCCAACATGCTAGTACGAATCTTTATACTTGACTAAAGCCAGAGCCATTGTAGCACTTGTGGTTGTATTAGAAATCCCAGCTTTTGCCCTACAGTGGGGTCCTATTCCATGTTGCTATAAAAGCAAATTTTATCTCATTGTTGCATATATCATTAGTCAAGATTCATCTCAAGATCCATTATTGTAAAGCATAGCAAAGCTACCCATATGCATATAAACCCATGGTGACAAGGTAAAGGACAACAAAGCTATGGTATAGATCTAATAGGAATCAAATTAGACACATGCAATATGACTAGAT
The DNA here is from genome assembly GCA_022036555.1 of Microstegium vimineum. NCBI lineage: Eukaryota > Viridiplantae > Streptophyta > Magnoliopsida > Poales > Poaceae > Microstegium > Microstegium vimineum. The sequence goes on from CM039127.1 coordinate 3,456,735, forward strand.
TGAATTATGGTGAATAGGTAACAAGGATGATCCCATGTTAAACTTGCCTTGATCCCAAAGCTCTTGGTGATCCTGATCTGCTGCAGAGAACTCTTGGTCAACGAAGATCTCACCGGCTGTACTCGATCAACATCACCACGCAATCATCCGAACAATCATACACGAAGCAAACAAGATATGATCAGAACATTACACCAAAAACAATTGAAAGACTTTGAAAAGGTTATAAAACAGATCTAAATTTTACTACGATCACAGAGATACGAGAATCACGCTAATCGGATCTAAAACGAAGAAGTTAGAGATAAAACAGGATTTTGAAGAGAGATAGGTTTAGCAAAAGCAAAGTAATTTTCATTGATTTTCAAAAGTACTTAACATAGGTGAAACCTATACTACTGGATAGAGCATGAAAATACGGATCTAACGCAACTCGAACGGGTCGATTTGGATTTAAAACGAAGGAAATATAAGCATTTGAAGTTTAGAGATAAAAGGGAATTAGGGTTTTTATTTGTTTTCGGAATAAAACAAAACTCAGAAAAGGAAATACGCTTTCCCGATGGAAAAACGCATTGCTGGAGTACGCCTTCGGGACTGCGGGTTAAGGGGATGAAAAGGTCAGGGGCTCTTTAGAAAGATTGCCACCGAAGGGGTACTGGACAATCTGGGCGGTTGGATTAGAAACCGATGGATAGGATTAGATCCCGGGGAGAGAGAGCGGGCGGGCGGCGCTCCTGCCGGAGTTGGGCGGCGCATGGCGGACGCCATTGCCGGCAGAGACGATTCCTCGCCGGCGTAGGCGGTTAGGACGTTCTGGTGCACCGTTTTCGAATCCAAGTGCACCGAGAGATTGAGGACGACACCACGAACTCGTCTAGGGCATAGGCGAGGCACGGGGACGGCCGGGGGACGCACGACGACGGAGCACGGCGGTGGCGGGTGCTCGGTGTGCGGCAGATGAGGCGCGGATGGTCTAATCTGACCGGAAAACGGCTCGGGGAGCGAGTGGGGAGCACTGCGAAGCTAGCTAGGGCTTCTGCGGCGCTCGATTGGGACGGAAGAAGGCCACCGACGGTACACCGCGGCGGCGGACCTCGGCGTATGGCGACGGGGTGACTCAGAGCACAAGAGAGGGAGAGAAAAGGGAGATGACGCGTTCGGAACTCACGCGAACGTGTTGTGGTGCTTGGCGAAGGGCGATGAGCAACCGACGGTGCGGAACGGCGGCGGAACGCGGTGGCTCGACGGCGGAACTGCGCTGCTGCGATGCGGGTGAACCGAGGTCTTGCGATGGCGGAAAACGGCGCGGGTGCGTGCTATAAATAGCGGCTGAGGGTAGAGTCCTACCCGGACACGAGCTCGGGTGCGGAACTCGCGGGGAGGGCAGTTGCAGACGCGGCGGCGACGCGGCGTCGCGGCGCGGCAGTGTCCGGATCGGGCACGGGAAGGAAGAAGAGAGGGCGCTGACAGCCGGGCCCGGGGAGTCAGCGGCTGAGAGGGAAGAACGAGGGAGGCGAGCGGCGCCGACACGTGGGGTCACCGAGCCAGTGAAAGAGAGAGAGAGAGAGAGAGCAGTGCGGCGCAGGCTGGGCCGGGTGAAGAGCAGGCCGGCCCATGCGGCTAGAAAGGAGGGGGAGGAGGAGAGCAGGCCGCGGGCTGGTTCTCGGGCCAAAACAGTAAGAGGTAAAGTTTTTCTTTTTCCTTTTTATTTTCAAAACTGAATTTTGTAAATTGATTTTCAAACTGGTTTTGAAATCATTTTCAAGGTTTTGAAAATCAAGACACCCAAAAACAATGCAAGAGCATGCAATGCACAACCATGTGAACCCTAACATGAGAATTAATTTAATTTATATATATTTAATTCTATGCTTCACAAAATGCTTTAAATTAAATCAAATTCAAATCAAATTCAAATCTAATTTGCTATTCAAATTTTAGGGTGTTACAAATCTACCCCCTTAAAAGAATCTCGCCCCGAGATTCCCAGATTTTACTTACTTAAAGAGTTGAGGGTAGGTTTTTCTTAGATCTTCCTCTCTTTCCCATGTGGCCTCTTCTTCTGTATACCGATTCCACTGCACTTTACACATCTTGATGACTTTACTCCTTGTAACTCTTTCTGTTGTCTCCAAAATCTTAACCGGGTATTCCTCATAGGTCAAATCTTCCTTAACTGTAAGTTCTTCCAAAGGTAACTGTTCCTCAGGTACTCGCAAACACTTCTTGAGTTGAGATACGTGAAACACATCGTGAACTCCTGACAAACTTTCTGGTAACTCTAACCGATAAGCAACTTCTCCACGTCTCTCAAGAATCTTGAACGGACCAATATATCTGGGTGCTAACTTTCCTTTCAAATTGAACCGCTTCACACTTCTCATCGGTGACACTTTCAGATACACGTAATCACCGATCTCAAAAGACAAATCTCTTCTTCGATTATCCGCGTAACTTTTCTGTTGAGACTGTGCTATCTTCAGATTATCTCTGATTATCCGGACTTTTTCTTCTGCATCTCTCAAAACGTCTGGTCCAAACACTTGGGTTTCTCCCGTTTGATTCCAGAACAACGGAGTTCTACACCTCCGTCCATACAAAGCTTCAAACGGTGCCATTTTCAGACTTTCCTGATAACTGTTATTATAGGAGAATTCTGCATAGGGCAAACACTTATCCCAGCTGGTACCATACTGCAAAGCACAAGCTCTCAACATATCTTCTAGCACTTGATTTGTTCTTTCTGTTTGTCCATCTGTCTGAGGGTGATAGGCTGAGCTGAAATTCAACACTGTCCCAAGGGAATCATGCACTTTCCTCCAAAAATGCGAAGTGAACTGGGTTCCTCTATCTGACACGATCATCTTTGGAACTCCATGCTGGCATACTATTCTTTCCATATACAACTCTGCTAACTGTGCTCCCGTATAAGTGGTTCGAACTGGCAAGAAGTGAGCTACCTTGGTCAATCGATCAACTATGACCCAGATTGAGTCATAACCTTTCTGAGTACGCGGTAACCCAACTATGAAATCCATACCAACTTCATCCCACTTCCATTCAGGTATCTTCATCGGTTGCAACAGTCCGGCAGGCCTCTGATGTTCTGCTTTAACCCTCTGACATGTATCACATATTGCCACGTATTCTGCCACGTCACGTTTCAATCCAACCCACCAATACTTCTCTTTAAGATCTAAGTACATCTTAGTACTTCCAGGATGGATTGAATAGGTTGACTCATGAGCTTCTCGCAGAATCGTTTGTCGAATAGACTTGATGTCAGGAACACAAATCCTCTTTCCATACCATAGTGTACCATTATCATCTAATCGGAATCCTGGTGACTTTCCTTCCTTCAAGTTTTCAACTATCAACTGCAGATTCTTATCTTGCAACTGACCTTCACGAATCTCTTTTTCTAAAGTAGGCTCCACTACCATCTCCCTAGTATTAGCAACAATGCTCAAGTTGAGATGCTCAAGTTCAGCACACAACTCTTCAGGCATAGGTATCGTTCGAATCTCATTAGCATAACTTTTCCTGCTAAGAGCATCAGCCACAACATTGGCTTTACCAGGATGATAGTGAACATCAAGATCATAATCCTTGATCAGTTCCAACCAACGACGTTGTCTCAAATTCAGATCTGACTGAGTAAAGATATACTTCAAGCTCTTATGGTCGGTGTAGATGTCGCACTTATGACCGATAAGATAGTGTCTCCATATCTTCAATGCATGAACCACAGCTGCTAACTCCAAGTCATGAGTCGGATAATTTAACTCATGCTTCCTCAGTTGCCGCGAAGCATACGCAACAACTCTTCCTTCTTGCATAAGCACACAACCCAAACCGAGACGAGAGGCATCACAATAGATAGAGAACTTCTGACTCAAGTCTGGCAAGGTCAACACAGGAGCTGTAGTCAATCTCTTTTTCAATTCTTCAAAGTTCGTCTGACACTTCTCTGACCAAACAAACTTGGCGTCTTTCTCAAGCAACGCGGTCATAGGTTTAGCTAGCTTAGAGAATCCTTCAATGAACCTTCTATAATATCCAGCTAAACCAAGGAAACTGCGGATCTCACTGACATTGGTCGGGGGTTTCCAATTCAGTACATCTTCCACCTTACTAGGATCAACTGATATTCCACCATTAGACACAACATGGCCAAGAAAAGAAACTTCTTTCAACCAGAATTCACACTTACTTCTTTTTGCATACAACTGGTGCTCTCTGAGCTTCTGCAATACCAATCTCAAGTGTTCAGCATGTTCATCATCGTTCTTGGAGTAGATCAGAATATCATCAATAAATACCACCACAAATTTATCCAGATATTCCATAAAGACCTTGTTCATCAAATACATGAAGTATGCAGGTGCGTTGGTAAGACCAAATGACATCACCGTATATTCATACAATCCATACCTCGTAGTGAATGCTGTTTTGGGAACATCTGAAGCACGAATCTTCAACTGATGATAACCAGACCGAAGATCAATCTTGGAGAACACACAAGCACCTTTCAACTGATCAAACAAATCATCGATTCTGGGCAAAGGGTACTTGTTCTTGATAGTGACCTCATTGAGTGACCGATAATCAACACACATCCGCTGACTACCATCTTTCTTGTCAACGAAGATAACCGGTGCACCCCAAGGTGAAGAACTAGGACGAATAAAACCTTTATCCGACAACTCTTTAATTTGTTTCTTAAGTTCTTCTAATTCTTTTATTCCCATCCTATATGGTCTTTTAGCTATAGGTGCAGTTCCAGGTAATAACTCAATTATAAATTCAATGTCACGATCGGGAGGCATACCTGGCAAGTCTTCTGGGAATACATCTGGAAATTCATCCACAACCCTATCTGCTGGGTTGTCATACTCCTCAAGCTGATTGACGGCGGCTGTCGGTGGAGGTTCCATAATCACATCAACACTGATCCTGTTCCCTGTAGGTGTAGACAACTCAACTATCTTCTTATCACACTGAATCACTGCGCTATATTTCTTCATCCAATCCAAACCCAAAATGACATCAATTCCAGCGGTTCTCAAAACTGTAAGCTGAGCTTTGAAGTCTACCCCCCTTAGGGTAACAGTAACCGATGGACAGTAACAATCGGTTCTCATAACCCCACCCGGTGAATTCACAATTATAGGATTTTGCATTGCTACTAATGATGTTCCATGCATTCTAACAAAAGCTTGCGATATGAAAGAATGCGATGCTCCGGAATCGAAAAGAACAGTAGCAGGGATGGAGTTGACAAGGAACGTACCCATCATCACTTCTGGCGCTTCCTGAGCTGCTTCCGCGGAGACGTGGTTCACGCTCCTATTATGAGGGGGTGGCTGGTACCTTCCTCTCTGGTTGTTGCTATTCTGACTTGGAGGATTTGGCGTGTTTTGCTTCTTGGGGCAGTTATAGGAAAGATGTCCAGGTTCACCACAAGCAAAGCACTTAGTGGGGGTGTGGGGAACATTAGCCTTTACTGGCGTACTGCTGGACGAGCCTTGACGAGGGGCTGTGTAACCACCTTGCTGCTGGAATGGCGGACATTGCTGGTTCGGGTTACGGTTCCCAAAGTTGGATGAGCCTTGGTACCTCTGCTGGTAACCCTGCTGAGGATAGTTGGGACGCTGGCGAGTGTTGCTTCCAGAAGCTTGTCCCCTAAGCTTCCTCTTCTTGTCCATCTCCCTGCGTTCATTGTCCAGGACGATGGCACGATTCACCAAGGTTTGGAAATTCGGGTAAGTATTACCCTTCAGCTGCAACCGGAGATCATAGTAGATTCCCTTCAAGAAGAGACGCTGCTTATCAGCATCATCTCTTACTTCATTGGGTGCATAACGAGCTAGCTGCGAGAACTTGTCATGGTACTCGCTGACTGACATCTGTCCCAACCGAAGATTCCTGAATTCTTCTTGCTTCAACTCTATGATTCCTTCTGGAATGTGGCATGCCTTGAAATCCCGAGAAAACTCTTCCCAAGTGATAGCTGGGGCATTGCCGGGACGAGCGTCTTGATATGTCTCCCACCAAGTCTGAGCTGTGCCTTGAAGTTGACCAGAAGCATACAGAACCTTCTCCTGGTCATTGCACTGTGCGATGTTGAGTTGCTTCTCCACCGCACGCAACCAATCATCCGCCTCCAACGGATCACTGGCATGGGAGAAGACAGGAGGGTGTCCTTGTAGAAATTCCCTCCGCTTGTTGACAGGTGGAGCTCCAGCAGGTTGATGGGGTTGATTCTGCATGAACTGCATCATGGCTTGCATCGTCTGCATCATCTGAGCTTGCATCTGTTCTGGGGTCATCACAGGTGGTGGAGGTATAGGGTGCTGGTTGTAGTTGTTGTCGTTGTTGTTATCACTGGTGTTGGATCCAGAGTTAGTCCTGGTGCGAGGCATCTGTCATATATCTATCATAAGAACAAATTTAGAACCTGACACGGGACGAGTCTGCAACTTTTCTGGATTTCAGCACAACAACAGTCTAGAAAAACAATCATATCTGAAGTTCCCGAACTCAAACAGAGGCAAAGCTTACATGGTTGGAAAGATAAAGAAATTATCTACAACTTTCGTAATTCTGACTTTTTCTGATTCTGACATTAACTTAGTCATAAACTGCGATTAAACAGATCTGTCCAGATTACCAAACTGCGCAGAAACATCAACTTGCAGGAATTGTTTCTCTTAACTCCTAACAGATATGAAGGTGATTCTTGCGGCCATGGAAAGATAAGGAAGTCTACTATTTTAGGTTAATTTTTGGTGATTTTAGGACGTTCAGATTTAAAAGAGCAAAATTAACAAGACAGGGAGGTCTGAAAAAGACAGATTAAAGAAAACTGCAACTTTATTTATTAAGATCTTTCAGAACCCAACCTAAGCTATGAGTGTTGTGGACAGGCCCACAACCTCAACAATCATTACAAAGATCCAACTCACACATTAGCAAAAGCACAAGCAACTAAACACTTAGATAAACACTAGCACACATGACTCACGATCTAACGATTAACTCTAAAGGGGGTTCCTAACCCTAACACTTCTTGATCTTCTTGAAGTTTGGAGGCAACCCAAACTCTTCACGGAGTTCATCTTGCTGTTGATAGCTGTGTTTGAGCTCCTTGCGTAGCGTCATTGTTTCCACCAGAAGATGTCCATACATACTCATCATTTCTTGGACGAAGTCGACGAGCTCATTGAGAACGGGGCCACCTTCATCACTAGGGTCGAGGGTGATCCAACCCTGCTCCGCATCGAAGCGAGGGATGAAGCGACGTCGGGTATTGGCAACCCTATCTCTGAACTTGTTGTGGATAGCCATGTATGCACAGAATGCTGCATCCTTCATGCTTGCTTCGATGGTTGGATGTGCAACGCAGCTGTGAAAGGTATAATCCACTCGTTCCGCTGCTTGCACACCGGCACCTCCACAGATGTATACCTTTGCCTTCCAATAGGTATTGGCGAGGGGGTGCTTGTATTCCTTGCAGGTGTACATTGTTGCAACTTCAGGTCCGGGGTGGCATTCTCCCACCAGCTCCACCAGTTGGGAGTGAGCGTAACTGTTGTTTGCTCCTCCGCGGATATACTTTGTGCGGATCCACCCGGGCTCTTCTGGCAGGTTTTCAACGACATCATCAGAAGTAGGGGAAACAACTCTTGGGTAAAGGGGGCTTGCTCCCCCTTGGTACTCTTCGCTGCTGGAGATTTCATGGATTTCCTCCACTGGTTCTTCTTGGGACTCCTCTATTGTAACTTGTGGTTCAGGAGCCTGTGGCGGAGGTACACGTTCACTGGAACTGAGACGAGCTGATCGGCGAAGAGCAGGCATCTTTAACCAAGACAAGATATAGGTAGATTAGAACAACATTTTCACAATAGAATAAGTTAAGTGTAGCATAAACAGTTTGAGCAAATATATGTATGCAAGGATGTATGCATGAGAAGAGAAGGTAAGAAGACCATTCTAACTAGGCTGGCGTCCTACAGTCAACACTTGCTAAGATCCACTCTGCACGTTGAGCGAACCACACCCACCACCATCCCACTTAAGCTTTCGTCCTCGCTTCGCTTAAAAGGATTAACCCGGAGATTGTGGGATGGACTCTAGAAGCCTTATATGTTGGTCTATCCCACCTTAAACAACTAAGGTGGGACTAAACCCTCCACAATATCTCATTAACACACATGGGCCACTACGGACCAAACGGGCCGGATGTGACATACACCCCCCCTCAAAGAACTCGACGTCCTCGTCGAGCCCAACATACCCACAACCGGGCAAACGATGACCAGGAACGTTCCCTCTTAGCACACGCGACCGTGCGCCCAGTGTCGGCACATGTGTCATGCCGTGCGCCCCGCAGAGCCTACACGCGCAATGAACCTACCATGTCCGCACACCTGGCCCGCACGCGCCCGCTGCCGCGAAGGTCGGCTTTGATACCATTTGTAACGCCCCAGAGTCCAAATGGCTAAGATCCACTCTACACGTTGAGCGAACCACACCCACCACCATCCCACTTAAGCTTTCGTCCTCGCTTCGCTTAAAAGGATTAACCCGGAGATGGTGGGATGGACTCTAGAAGCCTTATATGTTGGTCTATCCCACCTTAAACAACTAAGGTGGGACTAAACCCTCCACAATATCTCATTAACACACATGGGCCACTACGGACCAAACGGGCCGGATGTGACAAGATGTTTGATAAATATTTGAGAACGCGGAATGCCAATGTCAAAGACTAAGAAATCCAGATTTTGAAATCGTTGAAGGCTTTAACAAAATTAATTTCTGAAGCCTTTTCTTGACAAGCTTAGAAGAAGATTTATTCTTGGATAATTAAACAAAGTTTAAATTAGGATCTATTTCCATAATCTGAAAATTAACATCTGGGATGTTACATCTAACCGCTCCTATTCCTGGAGCATCGCGTGTGCATGCAGGTACTCCCTCGGCGGCTCCCACAGCTGCGTCGCCAGGCGCTGAACATCCGTCCTCAGCACGGCACGTCGGCACCGAGGTGCCCAACACCGTTGGCACGCCTGGTGCTGGGCCCCAGGCGCCCAGCTCACCTGCTGCGTCGAGTGCTGGGCCTCGGACGCCCAGCTCACCTCCTGCACCGACCGCGCCCCTAGCAGGCGCCGCGGCCACGTCGACTTCGTCCTAGGCCGGCGCTACTGCCCCTGTGTGCCCTGCATAGGTCGCTACGAGTAGCGCCGCGCACGCTGGCTACGAGGCCGGTCTCCCTCGCCCCAGTCGACAACGCGCATTCCATGCGCACCCGAGGCTGTCACACCCAATTTTAAGAATAAAATTGAATGCGAATAACTCATGTGTGCCTAGAGATCAATCACACACATAAGCCGACAAATCTTTAAATAGTACCATCACTGAGTGCTTATTACATAACGAATAATATTCTTAAACAAAACAACGGAAATAAAGATAACTCTCGCGACGAAGCTCCACGTCACAGGGAACGCCGACTGGTTGACCACTAGCCTAGTACTCCTCACGGTAGTCTTCATAGCCATCTGAAGGGCTTGAGAAAGCAAGAGTGAGCACTTAAAGTACTCAGCAAAAGTAACATAGGGTTATGAATCTCAAAAGACTGACACTGGCTTACTGCGGTTGCTTTTAACTTGGTCAAGTTTTAACAACAATTAGCTTTAGTTATGCTTAACCTAATTAATAACCACATGATAAGATTAATAATCAACATTAATAATTAAACAACATGATCATCTACACTGTGAGTTTTCCAGGCCGCTCGTGACCGTGAGCACGACTATCATGATAGATTTACACTCTGCAGAGGTTACACACTTTACCCACAAGTCGTGTTGTCCATATGCCTGGGTTTGCAACTCCCAAAACACTTCCAAGGTGAGCGGGCAGGGAACACTATGAAGTCTTTCAAAAGCCCTTTCTAGCATGTAGCGGACCCTACGGACCCAATGCAAAGGGGAATATGGGACACCCCGATGGTACCACCCGCAGCGGTCCCCATACAAGCTATACCCCATAACCAGCTCGACAAAGGTGCCTTTCACGAACCACAAGCATGCTAGTCCAAACTTCATACTTAACTAAAGCCAGAGCCATTATAGCACTCATGGTTGCATTTAAATCCTAACTTTTGGCCTACAGTGGGGTCCTATTCCATGTTGCTACAAAAGCCAATTTTATCTCATTGTTGCATATATCATTAATCAATATTCGATTCAATATTCATCATGTAAAGCATAGCAAAGCTACCCATATGCATGAAAACCCATGGTGACAAGGTACAAGGTAACAAGCTATGGTATAGATCTAAATAGGAGTCAATTGAGACACATGCAATCATGACTAGGTGAATTAAAGTGAATAGGTAACAAGGATGATCCCATGTTAAACTTGCCTTGATCACAAAGCTCCTGGTGATCCTGATCTGCTGCAAAGGACTCTTGCTCACCGAAGATCTCACCGCCTATACTCGATCAACATCACCACACAATCATCCGAACAATCATACACGAAGCAATAAAGATTTAATTAGATCATTACGCCATAAACAGTAAAGAGATTTTGAAAAGGTTATAAAACAAATCTATATTATACTACGATCACAAAGACGCGAGAACCACGCTAATCGGATCTAAAACGAATAAACTATAGATTAAACAAGATTTTGAAAAGGGCAAGATTAAAGCATTAAAAGAATTAATTACTTTTATTTTTAAAAGTGATTAACATAGATGAAAACTATACTACTAGATAGAGCATAAAACTATGAATCTAACGCAACTAGAACGGATCAATTTGGATTAAAAACGAGCAAATTATAAGCAATTGAAAATCAGTGGCAAAACTGTAAATAAGGATTTTCTTTTAAAATCGAATTAAACAGATCTGAAAAGGGAATACGTTTTCTAGAGGGGAAAACGTAAAGGTAGAAGGCGCCATAGGACTGCGGGTTGAGGGTCAGAAAGAGCAGGGGCTCTTTAGCAAAAAGACAGGCCGAAGGGGTATGCATGGATTAGATCCATCTGATCTAATCTCGACGGCCCAGATTAGAAAGAGTGAGGGAGAGGGCGGCGCGGCTGCCGGAGCAGGGCGCGGCACGGCGTGGAGCCATGACCGACGGCCGACGCACGGCGGCGCGAGGTGATCTCGAGCTAGGGTGCTCGGTTTCGCATGGAATTTGGTCGGGAAGAAAGAGAACGGAACCGCGAACTCACCTAGGTGCTTGTTGGGCTCGGGGACGGACGAGGACGGCCGGCGACGACGAACCACGACGGCGGCTTCCCTGTGCACGGCGACAGAGTCAACTGGAGCGCAAACAGAAGGACAAAGAGAGGGAAAAGATGTTCCGCACACACGTAGAGACGGTGCGATGCTCGACGGAGAGCTTGGAGCGGCCTAAGGCGCGGAACGGCGCTCGGCGACGGGAGCAGAGCGGCGGCAGTGGCGGCGCTGCTACTGTTGCGTGCGATGCGATGCGAGAGCTCGAGAATAGATGGGGAACGGCGGCGCGGGGCGGTGCTATTTATAGGAGGGCCAAGGAGAGACCGGGGCGCACACGCCTAGACGCGAGGCGGACGCGGCGTCGCGGCGCGACGCGGCGCGGACAGAGTCCGGCTCGGACTCGAGGGGGAAGAAGGGACTGACAGGCGGGGTCCGCATTTCAGGGAGAGAGAGGAGGGTAGAGAGGCTGTGGGCCTTCGGGCGGACTGGGCCGAGGGCAGGAGGCCGGCCCATGCGGGAAGGGGAGGGAGGAAGGGAGGAAGCAGGCCTGCTGGGCCGATAACAGAGAGAGGGAGGGAAAAGGGTTTTTCCTTTTTATTTTCATTTTTTCTTTTCTTTTCCAAATGATTTTCAAAGGATTTTGAAATGTTTTCTAGGGTTTTGCAAATTCATCCAACACAAGAAAATGCAGAGGCATGATATGCACAAACAAGTTAACCCTAACATGTGATATTTAATTTAGTTTTATTTATTTAGTTCTATGATCAAAGAAATGATTTAATTAAATCAAATTAAAGCAAATTCAAATCTAATTTCTATTTTACCAATTTTAGGGTGTTACAAATCTACCCCCCTTAAAAGAATCTCGACTCGAGATTCCCAGATTTTACTTACTTAAAGAGTTGAGGTTAGGTTTTTCTTAGATCTTCCTCTCTTTCCCAAGTGGCCTCTTTCTCGGTATATCGATTCCACTGCACCTTGCACATCCTGATGACCTTACTCCTTGTAATTCTTTCAGCTGTTTCCAAAACCTTAACCGGATATTCCTCATAGGTCAAATCTTCCTTAACTGTAAGTTCCTCCAACGGTAACTGTTCTTCGGGTACTCGCAAACACTTCTTGAGCTGAGATACGTGAAACACATCGTGAACTCCTGACAAACTTTCTGGTAACTCTAACCGATAAGCAACTTCTCCACGTCTCTCAAGAATCTTGAACGGACCAATATATCTGGGTGCTAACTTTCCTTTCATATTGAACCGTTTCACACTTCTCATAGGTGACACTTTCAAGTAAACATAATCACCTACCTCAAAAGACAAATCTCTTCTTCGGTTATCAGCGTAACTCTTTTGTCGAGACTGTGCTATCTTCAGATTATCTCTGATTACTCGAACTTGTTCTTCTGCATCTCTCAGAACATCTGGTCCAAACACTTGGGTTTCTCCTGTTTGATTCCAGAACAATGGAGTTCTACACTTCCGTCCATACAAAGCTTCAAACGGTGCCATCTTAAGACTTTCTTGATAACTGTTGTTATATGAGAACTAAGCATAGGGCAAACTCTTGTCCCAACTGGTACCATACTGCAAAGCACAAGCTCTTAACATATCTTCTAGCACTTGGTTTGTTCTTTCTGTCTGTCCATCTGTCTGAGGGTGATAGGCTAAGCTAAAATTCAATACTGTTCCGAGGGACTCGTGCACTTTCTTCCAAAAGTGTGAAGTGAACTGGGTCCCTCTATCTGACACGATCTTCTTTGAAACTCCATGCTAGCATACTATCCTTTCCATGTACAACTCCGCTAACTGTGCTCCCGTATAAGTGGTTCGAACTGGCAAGAAGTGAGCTACCTTAGTCAAGCGATCCACTATGACCCAGATTGAGTCATAACCTTTCCGAGTAAGCGGTAACCCAACTATGAAATCCATGCCAACTTCATCCCACTTCCATTCAGGTATCTTCATTGGTTGCAACAGTCCTGCAGGTTTCTGATGTTCTGCTTTAACCCTCTGACATGTATCACATATTGCTACATATTCTGCCACGTCACGTTTCCATCCAACCCACCAGTACTTCTCTTTAAGATCCAAGTACATCTTAGTGCTTCCAGGATGTATTGAGTAGGTTGACTCATGAGCTTCTCGCAGAATTGTCTCTCGAATAGACTTGATGTCGGGGACACGGATCCTCTTTCCATACCACAATGTACCATTATCATCTAACCGGAAACCTGGTGATCTTCCTTCCTTCATGTTCTCAACTATTAACTGCAGATTCTTATCCTGCAACTGACCTTCACGAATCTCCTTCTCTAGTGTAGGCTCCACTACCATCTCCATAGCATTAGCAACAATGCTCAAGTTGAGATGCTCAAGTTCAGCACACAACTCTTCAGGCATAGGTATTGTCCGAATCTCATTAGCATAACTCTTCCTGCTAAGAGCATCAGCCACAACATTGGCTTTACCAGGATGATAGTGAACATCTAAGTCATAATCCTTAATCAGCTCCAACCAATGGCGTTGCCTCAAATTCAAATCTGATTGAGTAAAGATATACTTCAAGCTCTTATGGTCGGTGTAGATGTCACACTTATGACCAATAAGGTAGTGTCTCTATATCTTCAATGCATGAACCACAGCTGCTAACTCTAAATCATGAGTCGGATAATTCAACTCATGTTTCCTCAGTTGTCGCGAAGCATACGCAACAACTCTTCCTTCTTGCATAAGCACACAACCCAAACCAAGACGAGAGGCATCACAATAAATAGAGAACTTCTGACTCAAGTCTGGCAAGGTCAACACAGGAGCTGTAGTCAATCTCTTTTTCAATTCTTCGAAGTTAGCCTGACACTTTTTTGACCAAACAAACTTGGCATCCTTCTCAAGCAACGCGGTCATAGGTTTAGCTAGCTTAGAGAATCCTTCAATGAACCTTCTATAATATCCAGCTAAGCCAAGAAAACTACGAATTTCACTGACATTGGTTGGGGGTTTCCAATTCAGTACATCTTCCACCTTACTAGGATCAACTGATATACCACCATTAGACACAACATGGCCAAGAAAAGAAACTTCTTTCAACCAAAATTCACACTTACATCTTTTAGCATACAACTGGTGCTCTCTAAGCTTCTGTAATACCAATCTCAAGTGTTCAGCATGTTCATCATCGTTCTTGGAGTAGATCAGAATATCATCAATAAATACCACCACAAACTTATCCAGATATTCCATAAAGACCTTGTTCATCAAATACATGAAGTATGCAGGTGCATTGGTAAGACCGAAAGACATCACCGTATATTCATACAACCCATACCTCGTAGTGAATGCTGTCTTGGGAACATCTGAAGCACAAATCTTCAACTGATGATAACCAGACCGAAGATCAATCTTGAAGAACACACAAGCACCCTTCTACTGATCAAACAAATCATCGATTCTGGGCAAAGGATACTTATTCTTGATAGTTACCTCATTGAGTGACCGATAATCGACACACATCTTCTGACTGCCATCTTTCTTGTCAACAAAGATAACTGGTGCACCCTAAGGTGAAGAGCTAGGATGAATAAAACCTTTATCCGACAACTCTTTAATTTGTTTCTTAAGTTCTTCTAATTCTTTTATTCCCATCCTATATGGTCTTTTAGCTATAGGTGTAGTTCCAGGTAATAACTCAATTATAAACTCAATGTCGCGATCGGGAGGCATACCTGGCAAATCCTCGGGGAACACATCTGGGAATTCATCCACAACCCTATATGTTGGGTTGTCATTCTCCTCAAGCTGATTGACAGCGGCTGTCGGTGGAGGTTGTATAACCACATCAACACTGATCCTGCCCCCTGTAGGTGTAGATAATTCAACTATCTTCTTATCACACTTGATCACTGCATCGTGCTTTCTCATCCAGTCCAAACCCAAAATAACATCGATCCCAGCGGTCCTCAAAACTGTAAGCTGAGCTTTGAAGTCTACCCCCCTTAGGGTAACAGTAACCGATGGACAATAACAATCGGTTCTCATAACCCCACCCGGTGAATTTACGATTATAGGGTTTTGCATTGCTACTAATGATGTTCCATGCATTCTAACAAAAGCTTGCGATATGAAAGAATGTGATGCTCCGGAATCAAAAAGAACAGTAGCAGGGATGGAGTTGACAAGGAACGTACCCATCATCACTTCCGGCGCTTCCTGAGCTGCTTCTGCAGAGACATGGTTCACGCTCCTATTATGTGAGGGCGGCTGGTACCTTCCTCTCTGGTTGTTGTTGTTCTGACTTGGAGGGTTTGGTGCGTTTTGCTTCTTGGGGCAGTTATAGGAGAGATGTCCGGGTTCACCACAAGCAAAACATTTGATGGAGGTATTGGGAACATTAATCTTTGCTGGGGTACTACTGGATGAGCCTGGACGAGGTCCTGAGTAACCACCCTGCTGCTGGAATGGTGGACGTTGCTAGTTCGGGTTACGGTTCCCAAAGTTGGATGTGCCTTGGTACCTCTGCTGGTAACCTTGCTGAGGATAGTTGGGACACTGGCGAGTGTTACTCCCAGAAGCTTGTCCTCTAAGTTTCCTCTTCTTGTCCATCTCCCTGCGTTCATTGTCCAGGACGATGGCACGGTTCACCAGGGATTGGAAATTCGGGTATGTATTACCCTTCAGCTGCAACCAGAGTTCATAGTAGATCCCCTTTAAGAAGAGACGTTGCTTATCAGCATCATCCCTTACTTCATTGGGAGCATAGCGAGCTAGCTGCGAGAACTTGTCATGGTACTCGCTGACTGACATCTGTCCCAACCGAAGGTTCCTGAATTCTTCTTGCTTTAGCTCTATGATTCCCTCTGGAATGTGGCACGCCTTGAAGTTCCAGGAAAACTCTTCCTAGGTGATAGCGGGAGCATTGCCGGGGCGAGCATCTTGGTATGTCTCCCACCAAGTCTAAGCTGCACCTTGAAGTTGACCAGAAGCATACAACACCTTCTCCTGGTCATTGCACTGTGCGATGTTGAGTTGCTTCTCCACCTCACGCAACCAATCATCCGCCTCCAACGGATCACTGGCAAAGAGAAAACAGGAGGGTGTCCTTGCAGAAATTCCCTCCGCTTGTTGACAGGTGGAGCTCCAGCAGTTGATGGGGTTGGTTCTGCATGAACTGCATCATAGCTTGCATTGTCTGCATCATCTGAGCCTGCATCTGCTCTGGAGTCATCGCAGGTGGTGGAGGTAGAGGGTGCTGGTTATTGTTGTTGTTGTGGTCATCCTGACTTCCATTGCCACTGGTGTTAGATCCGGAGTTAGTCCTGGTGCGAGGCATCTGTCATATAGAACATAAGAACAAATTTACAACCTGACACGGGACGAGTCTGCAACTTTTCTGGGTCTTCAGCATAACAGCAGTCTAGAAAAACAGTCATATCTGAAGTTCCCGAACACAAACAGAGGCAAAGCTTACATGGTTGTAAAGATAAAGAATTTATCTACAACTTTCGCAGTTCTGACTTTTTCTGATTCTGACGTTAACTTAGTCATAACTTGCGTTTAAACAGATCTGTCCAGAATACCGAACTGCGCAGAAACATCAACTTGCAGGGATTGTTTCTCTTAACTCCAAACAGATATGAAGGTGCTTCTTGCGGCCATGGAAAGATAAGGAAGTCTACTATTTCAAGTTAAATTTTGGTGATTTTAGGACGTCCAAAATTAATTAAGAAAAATTAACAAGACAGGGAGGTCTGAAAAGATAGATTAACGAAAACTGCAACTTTATTTATTATTCAACTTTTCAAGAAACCCAACCTAGCTATGAGTGTTGTGGATAGGCCCACAACCTCAACAATCATTACAAAGAACCAACTCACACATTAGCATAAGCACAAGAAACTAAACACTTAGAAGAACACTAGCACACACGACTCACGAACTAGCGAATAAACTATAAAGGGACTCCTAGTCCTAGTTCTTCTTGATCTTCTTAAAGTTCATTGGCAGACCAAACTCTTCACGAAGCTCATCTTGTTGTTGGTAACTGCGCTTAAGCTCCTTGCGTAGATCCCTTTCTTCTATTAGGAGATGACCATACATGCTCATCATCTCCTGAACAAAGTTGACGAGCTCATTCAGGACGGGGCCGCCTTCACCGTTAGGTTCGGCGATTATACAACCTTGCTCCGCATCGAAATGGGGGATGTAACGACGCCGGGTGTTGGCGATCCTTTCTCTGAACTTGTTGTGGATGTCCATGTATGCAGAGAACGCGGCGTCCTTCATACTTGCTTCTATGGTAGGATGAGCAACACAGCTATGGAAGGTATAATCCACACGTTCAGCTGCCTGTCCACTAGCACTTCCACAGATATAGATCTTCGCCTTCCAGTAGGTGTTGGCGAGGGGGGTTTGAATTCCTTGCAAGTGTACATGGTTGCAATCTCGGGACCTGGGTGGCATTCTATCACAAGGTCCACCAGCTGGGAGTGAGCGTAGCTGCTGTGCGCTCCTCCTCGGATATACTTAGTGCGGATCCACCCTGGCTCTTCTGGCAGATCTTCTTTGACGACATCAGGAGTAGAGGAATTAACGTCAGCACCTGGGGCGTGGGGGCTCTCTTCCCCGTGGTACTCTTTGCCACTGGAGATTTCATGGACCTCCTCCTCTGGTTCTTCTTGAGATTCCACCATTGACATTTGAGGTTCAGGAGGGGCAAACTGCTGATGAGGAACACGTTCACTGAAACTGAGGCGAGCTGATCGGCGAAGGGTAGGCATCTTTAACCATGACAAAGATAGAGATAGATTAGAACAAAATTTTAACAATAGAATAAGCCAAGTGTAGCAAAAACAGTTTGAGAAAATATATATACAAGGATGTAAGCATGAAAAGAGAAGGTATAGACAAGATAAGAAGACCATTCTAACTAGGCTTGCGTCCTACAGTCAACACTTGCTTTGATACCAATTTGTCACAACCAATTTTAAGAATAAAATTGAATGCGAATAACTCATGTGTGCCTAGAGATCAATCACACACATAAGCCGACAAATCTTTAAATAGTACCATCACTGAGTGCTTATTACATAACGAATAATATTCTTAAACAAAACAGCGGAAATAAAGATAACTCTCGCGACGAAGCTCCACGTCACAGGGAACGCCGACTGGTTGACCACTAGCCTAGTACTCCTCACGGTAGTCTTCATAGCCATCTGAAGGGGTTGAGAAAGCAAGAGTGAGCACTTAAAGTACTCAGCAAGAGTAACATAGGGTTATGAAGCTCAAAAGGCTGACACTGGCTTACTGCGGTTGCTTTTAACTTGGTCAAGTTTTAACAACAATTAGCTTTAGTTATGCTTAACCCAATTAATAACCACATGATAAGATTAATAATCAACATTAATAATTAAACAACATGATCATCTACACTGTGAGTTTTCCAGGCCACTCGTGACCGTGAGCACGACTATCATGATAGATTTACACTCTGCAGAGGTTACGCACTTTACCCACAAGTCGTGTTGCCCATATGCCCAGGTTTGCAACTCCCAAAACACTTCCAAGGTGAGCGGGCAGGGAACACTATGAAGTCTTTCAAAAGCCTTTTCTAGCATGTAGCGGACCCTACGGACCCAATGCAAAGGGGAATATGGGACACCCCGATGGTACCACCCGCAGCGGTCCCCATACAAGCTATACCCCATAACCAGCTCGGCAAAGGTGTCTTTCACGAACCACAAGCATGCTAGTCCAAACTTCATACTTAACTAAAGCCAGAGCCATTATAGCACTCATGGTTGCATTTAAATCCTAGCTTTTGGCCTACAGTGGGGTCCTATTCCATGTTGCTACAAAAGCCAATTTTATCTCATTGTTGCATATATCATTAATCAATATTCGATTCAATATTCATCATGTAAAGCATAGCAAAGCTACCCATATGCATGAAAACCCATGGTGACAAGGTACAAGGTAACAAGCTATGGTATAGATCTAAATAGGAGTCAATTGAGACACATGCAATCATGACTAGGTGAATTAAAGTGAATAGGTAACAAGGATGATCCCATGTTAAACTTGACTTGATCACAAAGCTCCTGGTGATCCTGATCTGCTGCAAAGGACTCTTGCTCACCGAAGATCTCACCGCCTATACTCGATCAACATCACCACACAATCATCCGAACAATCATACACGAAGCAATAAAGATTTAATTAGATCATTACGCCATAAACAGTAAAGAGATTTTGAAAAGGTTATAAAACAAATCTATATTATACTACGATCACAAAGACGCGAGAACCACGCTAATCGGATCTAAAACGAATAAACTATAGATTAAACAAGATTTTGAAAAGGGCAAGATTAAAGCATTAAAAGAATTAATTTACTTTTATTTTTAAAAGTGATTAACATAGATGAAAACTATACTACTAGATAGAGCATAAAACTACGAATCTAACGCAACTAGAACGGATCAATTTGGATTAAAAACGAGCAAATTATAAGCAATTGAAAATCAGTGGCAAAACTGTAAATAAGGATTTTCTTTTAAAATCGAATTAAACAGATCTAAAAAGGGAATACGTTTTCTAGAGGGGAAAACGTAAAGGTAGAAGGCGCCATAGGACTGCGGGTTGAGGGTCAGAAAGAGCAGGGGCTCTTTAGCAAAAAGACAGGCCGAAGGGGTATGCATGGATTAGATCCATCCGATCTAATCTCGACGGCCCAGATTAGAAAGAGTGAGGGAGAGGGCGGCGCGGCTGCCGGAGCAGGGCGCGGCACGGCGGGGAGCCATGACTGACGGCTGACGCACGGCGGCGCGAGGTGATCTCGAGCTAGGGTGCTCGGTTTCGCATGGAATTTGGTCGGGAAGAAAGAGAACGGAACCGCGAACTCACCTAGGTGCTTGTTGGGCTCGGGGACGGACGAGGACGGCCGGCGACGACGAACCGCGGCGGTGGCTTCCCTGTGCACGGCGACAGAGTCAACCGGAGCGCAAACAGAAGGACAAAAAGAGGGAAAAGATGTTCCGCACGCACGTAGAGACGGTGCGATGCTCGACGGAGAGCTTGGAGCGGCCTGAGGCGCGGAACGGCACTCGGCGACGGGAGCAGAGCGGCGGCAGTGGCGGCGCTGCTACTGCTGCGTGCGAGGCGATGCGAGAGCTCGAGAATAGATGGGGAACGGCGGCGCGGGGCGGTGCTATTTATAGGAGGGCCAAGGAGAGACCGGGGCGCGCACGCCTAGACGCGAGGCGGATGCGGTGTCGCGGCGCGACGCGGCTCGGACTCGAGGGGGAAGAAGGGACTGACAGGCGGGGTCCGCATGTCAGGGAGAGAGAGGAGAGAAGAGAGGCCGCGGGCCTTCGGGCGGACTGGGCCGAGGGCAGGAGGCCGGCCCATGCGGGAAGGGGAGGGAGGAAGGGAGGAAGCAGGCCTGCTGGGCCGAAAACAGAGAGAGGGAGGGAAAAGGGTTTTTCCTTTTTATTTTCATTTTTGCTTTTCTTTTCCAAATGATTTTCAAAGGATTTTGAAATGTTTTCTAGGGTTTTGCAAATTCAACCAACACAAGAAAATGCAGAGGCATGATATGCAGAAACAAGTTAACCCTAACATGTGATATTTAATTTAGTTTTATTTATTTAGTTCTATGATCAAAGAAATGCTTGAATTAAATCAAATTAAAGCAAATTCAAATCTAATTTCTATTTTTCCAATTTTAGGGTGTTACAGAGGCAAAGCTGGCATTACACAGCCCGTGGATCGCCTAAACCTCCATGCCGTGCCTGTGTCGCCGCTACCGCGCTCTGTCCGTGATGCTCTGTCAGATCCCAATTGGCGCTCAGCTATGCAAGCTAAATTTGATGCACTGATCACCAATGACACCTAGAGTTTGGTGACACGCCCCTCTGGCGTCAATGTGGTCACCGGAAAGTGGATTTTTCGGCACAAACTGCATGCAGATGGGTCTCTTGATCGGTACAAGGCTCGTTGGGTTCTTCGGGGATTCACACAGCGTCCTGGTTTGGACTATGATGAGACTTCGATAGTCAAGCCAGCGACCGTTCATGTCATTCTCTCGTTGGCTCTATCTCAGAATTGTCCTATTCATCAGTTGGATGTCAAGAACGCCTTTCTACATGGCACCCTCGCCGAGACAGTGTACTGTGTGCAACCCATTGGTTTTGTGGACTCCTCTCATCCGGGTCAGGTTTGTCGCCTCAACAAATCTCTATATGGACTGAAGCAGGCTCCTCGTGCTTGCCATCACAGGTTCGCCTCCTATTTGTCCTCCCTTGGCTTTGTTGAAACCAAATCCGACACCTCACTGTTCATCTATCGCCGGGGATCTGACACCGCATATTTGTTGCTCTACGTGGATGATATTGTCCTCACTGCCTCCTCTGCCGCATTCCTTAGACAGGTTATTGCGGTCCTTCAGCGTGAGTTTGCTATGACAGATATGAGCTAGCTTCATCATTTTTTGGGCATCTCTGTGACACGTTCTGCTAAGGGTATGTTTCTCTCCCAACAACAGTACACTTTGGACATTTTGGAGCGCGCCGGGATGAGTGCGTGCAAGCCGTGCCGCACGCCTGTTGATCTTCACTCCAAATTATCCGAAGCTGGACCTCCTGTTGGTGATGTCACTCAGTACCGCAGCTTAGTAGGGGCTCTTCAGTACTTGACTTTCACCCGTCCAGATATTGCTTTCGTTGTTCAGCAAATTTGCCTCTACATGCACGATCCTCGAGAGCCTCACCTGGCAGCCCTCAAGCGCATCCTGCGCTACCTACAGGGCACCACGACACTTGGATTGACTCTACGCCGCTCCTCCCCTACGGAGCTTGTTGTCTACACCGACGCCGACTGGGCTGGCTGTCCCGACACTCGACGGTCGACTTCCGGTTATGCAGTCTTTCTCGGAGACAACCTGGTGTCATGGTCTTCCAAGCAACAGCACACGGTCTCCCGGTCCAGCGCGGAGGTCGAATATCGTGTTGTGGCGAACGGCGTCGCTGAAGCTACTTGGCTACGTCAGTTGCTTCTTGAACTTCAGCGCCCTCCTCACCGTGCTACTTTGGTCTATTGTGACAACATCAGTGTTGTTTATCTCTCCAGCAATCCAGTGCAGCATCAGCGGACGAAACATGTTGAGATCGATCTCTATTTTGTTCGAGAGAAGGTTGCCCTCGGTCACGTTCGAGTTCTTCATGTCCCTACGACATCACAGTACGCCGACGTCTTCACTAAGGGGCTCCCTACCTCCCTGTTACAGGAGTTCCGATCCAGCCTGACTGTTAGCGATGCTCCCGATTAGACTGAGGGGGAGTGTTAGCATGATGTAATTAGACCTGTGATTATGGATGTGATTGGGCCCATGCGGTAGGCCTACGTGCCACCCTAGCTGCCCCTATATATGTAATCCTTGTACACACAATTGGAATACAATCAATCATCCCTAAACTTACAAACACCAGCAACATGCCAACATGCATGCGCCCCCGGGCATCATTTTGTGGCCCATCGACGTGGTTTTCAGGATCAAAATTGTTGCACTGTGCTCTGATCCTGAAAACCAGATTATATTATTGATGCGCACGTACTATACGATAACGATGCTCATCACAGAAAATAAATGCTCTTGCTTGAGGTCAAAGCGCGCAGAGAAAAGAAAACCACAGCGTATCACTACAGTCACCTAGCGCCGTTGACTACGGCGTCCGCATCCGCACTCCACGTTCGGCACGTTTCGTGTGCCGCTTACGCGCGCTCGGCTCTGCATGCGCTCTGGTAAAACGACGCCGGACGCGCAAAATGTCAAAAGGATGGGTGTGTCGAGTGCACGCAGCCCATACAATGTGGCCCAACCCACCGTACGTCGGTACGTGACACCACCAACGGCCACTGCCCGTTTCCTTCCCCTTTTGTCCGATGGACAGGCCCACGCGCGACTTCCGACCCGGCGCGGGGCACGTAAAATTTCGGCCCGGCAACACGCACGTGACGTGCCACCACCACGGCGCGCCTGCTTTTGTCACACGCACGCACGCACGCACGGGAGATTTTCTACTGCCATATCGCAGCGCACTACGTACACGTCTACGTAGTACTCGTCGTCGTCGTTGTCTCGTTGACCCGGCCGGCGGCCGCCCCGTGCTGCCCCTGGCAAACAAATTAAATCTTCCCGGGCGCGATACGGTAGCCGCTAGCACCGGAGACCACGCACGACGTACTGCAGGGAGCAAAAGCTAGCAGCACGAGCCATAGACGCTAGGTCCGGCCGCTGTCTGGAGCTCGCATATGTACACGAGGCGTGCTGCATGCACGTCGTTGTCGAATCGATCGTCTGGTCGTCTCGCGCCGACGACTATTGGGAGACCGCGCGCGCCACATTCCCCGGCGGCCGGCCGGACGACGCATCTGCTAGCTCTAGCTAGCCACTCACACTTTGGTGTCACGCGGCACGTACGGTCGGACGCCTTTTCCACCGCCAGCAGCTAGCCGCGCCGGAGCGAATAAAGGACGAGCGGAAACAAGAAACCCTAGAAATTCCCGACAGAAGGATCATTCGACCGGGCCAATTCCGCGATCTAGCTATACATACTCAGATCGATCGGATCCGGGCATCCGGCCGGCACTTCGATCTCTCTAGCTTCTACAGTAGCTAGCTAGGCATGCAGTCAGCTAGCTAGTAGCCCATCGATCATATCTATCGTGGCCGTGTGGCCCGTGGGAGGTGCATGTACGTACGCGTCGCCGCCGCACCATTGGCTCATGCTCCGAACAGCTTGCATGGCCAAGCTCACCACTATATACACACACTCCCTACATACACACAACGTACACCACTGTTCTATTCCTGTGCGCTTTGCTGTCCAAGATCACATGTGTTCGATTCTTTACAACGACGCGTCCAGAAGAAAAAAAAAATCTGGGTGACACAAACCTTTTGTTGCTGATTAGTCTGAGGGAGGAAAAAAGATGGCTAGCAGAAGGGGACGTGATCTAAAGGGTCTAGTACGTACGTACGTGTGCGAGGAAAGAAGGGCTACACCGGCCGGGCCACGCGACTGCCAGGCAAGGCAACGGACACACATCCTTTTGCAAGTTGCGCTGCGCCCGAGCCCAGAAAAAAGCTAGGGGGGCCGGCCTCCAGTCCTCTAGATTCGATCGCGATCTCGCCGCTGTGACAACCGGCCCGGCGCGCTCTTGTATGCATGCATGCTAGCGTAGCGTAGTGTACGTGCGCGCGGCGGGGGCAAAAGCCGTGCGGCCTGCGGCGCGCGCGTGGGCGTGCGTGTGCGCGCGGCCGGCCCGCCGGGTGAAGATCTTGCGCGAGATCGGACGCAGCGGCAGGCGCGGGCAGCTCGGTGCACGCCAGTGGTGTAGGGCCCGGCCCATTTAGCCGGGTGGGGGCCGCGCGTCGCGGGTATCCCGAGGAAGATTTGGTTCCTCCGTAGATTTTTGCAGGCCACATGCGCCTTCTTTTCCGCCTTGCACGCCCGTGTGGCGCCGCGCGCGTGACGTCACACCCCGCAGCGGCGAGAACCGGAGTACGAATCGGTGGCATCATGCAGCGTGGGCCCACCGCTCAGGTCGGTCAGAGGCTCACAGCCCCCGTGCGTGCCCCGGGAGAAACCGTGGGCTTATAAACATCTATAATGAAAAAGAAACTGTCAATGCTAAACTCCTACTGTTACAAAAAGGGTATTATCTTTTTCAGATGTCGGCTAGTTAATGCACCAAATATATATAAAAAGTATTTACTAGATAAGTCGTGTAATATATTTTTATAGTACACTTATTTGAAGGTATAATTGTTAATAATATTTCAATATAAATGTATTTAAACTTGAACTTAATTGACTATTAAAACAATGAGATGTGCATTATTTTGGAGAAAGAGAGTGTGCTCTGACCCTGCCCATATATAGTAGTATATATAGCCACTCCAGTAGACTAATGGAAGTTTCAAATGCTTTTAGAGAAGAAACACACATGATTTTTGGCTGATGATAATACATACTCTATCATTTTCAGTGGTGGTAATATCCGATGTAGTAAGAATTCAATCAGATATGAATGACCTGATCTAGTTGGTATGGACGGTGCGTGCGACCGTGATATTCCACTATCGCGATGAGGCCCCTTTGCTTTAGATTGTTATTTTCATGTTCCTTTCAAGGCTTTTCTATGTTGCCTTTTGCTATAAGACTAGTAAAATGTTTGTGTTGTAATGGAAGAAAAACCGAGCATTAATTAAAAACACATAGTATTGCTAATTTATTCATATTTTATGTATTTTCTATATCTCTTTCAACCTTTTTTTTATTATTAACTTATTGTATTGTTATTTTTCGAACTAAATACATAGTCTTTTCAGAGTCTTACATCAGAAGAGTCTGTGATTGAGTCCATTGATATTTTTTATTTCTATTTTTTCTCTATAATATGCATGTGTCATTGTTTTTTCCTATAAATCAGAGGAGTCTTTGATGTAGTTTATTGCTATTTTTTATTATTATCTTTCCCTTTACGCGTTATTAATTTGTACTGGAAAACTATTTTTTAAGAATTGATCAGGAAATATATAATATAATCTTCAGTCATAAGTCACATCAGAATAGAATTTGTATAGAAAAATGATTGTTCATATAAAAATATAATAATAAGAATTGCGGCAGATAATATTTCAATCTGCCATCTATAAGAGAAATAAAAAAATAAGTGACACCAAAATGACGACCGACAAACTGCATATCTAGTATGTCTTTTGCCCAAACAAGGACTTGGAAGAAAAATAAAACATATGCCATGTAGTAAAAGAAATAATAGCAGCCACTGACATTCTTGGCAGTTATTCTCCTCATCTTTTGATTGGCTAAGCCGCACTCTGCTTTAGAATCGTTAGTCTTTTCTGGTAGAGTCGTTAGGCAATATTCTCAACAGTTGGAACCCAACAACAAAAGTAGGCCTCTGGATGTACCGAATGAACATCCATTGATTATTTATTATGGGCGACGACTTTTTGTTTTCGGATAAGTCTATACTGCACATTTCAAAAATATTTTTAACTAGAGAACATGTTTATATGTTGCAATAAAACATATAATTTGCAATGTTCATGCCAATGAAAGGCTAGTTGTTTTTTCCATGTTTTAATTAGACTTAGCCTAACCTTAAATAAAATAAAATCCAAAATACATAATAAACATAAATGCAACCAAATTTTAGTATTGTATGGGAAAGTGACATGTGTCATTGTTTTTTATTTATGACCTGGTACGACAATAGATTAGAGGGTGTAGCATGCAAGACTTAAATTTATAGTGTTTCAGGTATGAAACCTTCTGGTAAAGAGTGTCAAGTTATAGCCTTTCGCGTATAACTTCACCAAGGTGAAGGTTCGTTTAGGGTGTTGTCTCATACAAGAATGATGTGAGAACAGAGGAGATAGAAAGTATCAGGGTTTGAAGAATAAGGGGGGGACCCTTTGCCCTTGTCGTTCTATCTATAAGGGAGGTGAGAGGAGGCAATCTTCCTCTCTACCCCTTTGGTTTGCGAATTACATGAAAGCCTTCAGACCTATTAAGCATGGACCGTTTTACGTGGAAGGGGGTAGGCTCAGTTGCCCCTACACCCAACAGAGGTGTAGCATAGCAAACTATCTTTATTGATTGTGCCCTGATTGTTCAGGATCGGTTGCGAGTAATAGGGGATCGCATCAACAATGTGTCTATGGTGTGGAGAAATCTGGATGCTGAGCTTGATCTATTTGCGACGTGCTGGGATGATCTTGGGATGGCTGATCAGGGCTCCCTACCTGGACATAGCAGGTTTTAAAATTCGTTTACAGGAAGGGAATATTTCACCTAATTCTTATGACATCTTTTAATTTAGATTTAGATGTAAAAATCCTCTAAAACACCGTACCCTAACTATTTCTCATAACGTGCGGTAGGATGAAGTTTTTCACCCTGGGACAATATAGTAAAACGTTCAATATTTTGAGCCACTAGTTTTCAAGGTCCTCATCGCCAGTAAAACGAATGGCCTGTTCTGAATGTCCTTGGTTATAGCTAGAATCGGTTATGTACTTATGTTTCCCACTAACAAAGAGTGTTCTGAAACTGGTTAATGATGATCATGGGTATTGTTCGAATTTTTTTTAATGATCATGGGTTCGAATATCTCCACTGATCTTTCGTTGTCAGTTCCACGCTGGCAGTGTGCATTCTCGACGACATGATTAAAT
>CM039127.1:3484362-3530952 GCA_022036555.1 Microstegium vimineum
CAAAGGACTCTTGCTCACCGAAGATCTCACCGCCTATACTCGATCAACATCACCACACAATCATCCGAACAATCATACACGAAGCAATAAAGATTTAATTAGATCATTACGCCATAAACAGTAAAGAGATTTTGAAAAGGTTATAAAACAAATCTATATTATACTACGATCACAAAGACGCGAGAACCACGCTAATCGGATCTAAAACGAATAAACTATAGATTAAACAAGATTTTGAAAAGGGCAAGATTAAAGCATTAAAAGAATTAATTTACTTTTATTTTTAAAAGTGATTAACATAGATGAAAACTATACTACTAGATAGAGCATAAAACTACGAATCTAACGCAACTAGAACGGATCAATTTGGATTAAAAACGAGCAAATTATAAGCAATTGAAAATCAGTGGCAAAACTGTAAATAAGGATTTTCTTTTAAAATCGAATTAAACAGATCTAAAAAGGGAATACGTTTTCTAGAGGGGAAAACGTAAAGGTAGAAGGCGCCATAGGACTGCGGGTTGAGGGTCAGAAAGAGCAGGGGCTCTTTAGCAAAAAGACAGGCCGAAGGGGTATGCATGGATTAGATCCATCCGATCTAATCTCGACGGCCCAGATTAGAAAGAGTGAGGGAGAGGGCGGCGCGGCTGCCGGAGCAGGGCGCGGCACGGCGGGGAGCCATGACTGACGGCTGACGCACGGCGGCGCGAGGTGATCTCGAGCTAGGGTGCTCGGTTTCGCATGGAATTTGGTCGGGAAGAAAGAGAACGGAACCGCGAACTCACCTAGGTGCTTGTTGGGCTCGGGGACGGACGAGGACGGCCGGCGACGACGAACCGCGGCGGTGGCTTCCCTGTGCACGGCGACAGAGTCAACCGGAGCGCAAACAGAAGGACAAAAAGAGGGAAAAGATGTTCCGCACGCACGTAGAGACGGTGCGATGCTCGACGGAGAGCTTGGAGCGGCCTGAGGCGCGGAACGGCACTCGGCGACGGGAGCAGAGCGGCGGCAGTGGCGGCGCTGCTACTGCTGCGTGCGAGGCGATGCGAGAGCTCGAGAATAGATGGGGAACGGCGGCGCGGGGCGGTGCTATTTATAGGAGGGCCAAGGAGAGACCGGGGCGCGCACGCCTAGACGCGAGGCGGATGCGGTGTCGCGGCGCGACGCGGCTCGGACTCGAGGGGGAAGAAGGGACTGACAGGCGGGGTCCGCATGTCAGGGAGAGAGAGGAGAGAAGAGAGGCCGCGGGCCTTCGGGCGGACTGGGCCGAGGGCAGGAGGCCGGCCCATGCGGGAAGGGGAGGGAGGAAGGGAGGAAGCAGGCCTGCTGGGCCGAAAACAGAGAGAGGGAGGGAAAAGGGTTTTTCCTTTTTATTTTCATTTTTGCTTTTCTTTTCCAAATGATTTTCAAAGGATTTTGAAATGTTTTCTAGGGTTTTGCAAATTCAACCAACACAAGAAAATGCAGAGGCATGATATGCAGAAACAAGTTAACCCTAACATGTGATATTTAATTTAGTTTTATTTATTTAGTTCTATGATCAAAGAAATGCTTGAATTAAATCAAATTAAAGCAAATTCAAATCTAATTTCTATTTTTCCAATTTTAGGGTGTTACAGAGGCAAAGCTGGCATTACACAGCCCGTGGATCGCCTAAACCTCCATGCCGTGCCTGTGTCGCCGCTACCGCGCTCTGTCCGTGATGCTCTGTCAGATCCCAATTGGCGCTCAGCTATGCAAGCTAAATTTGATGCACTGATCACCAATGACACCTAGAGTTTGGTGACACGCCCCTCTGGCGTCAATGTGGTCACCGGAAAGTGGATTTTTCGGCACAAACTGCATGCAGATGGGTCTCTTGATCGGTACAAGGCTCGTTGGGTTCTTCGGGGATTCACACAGCGTCCTGGTTTGGACTATGATGAGACTTCGATAGTCAAGCCAGCGACCGTTCATGTCATTCTCTCGTTGGCTCTATCTCAGAATTGTCCTATTCATCAGTTGGATGTCAAGAACGCCTTTCTACATGGCACCCTCGCCGAGACAGTGTACTGTGTGCAACCCATTGGTTTTGTGGACTCCTCTCATCCGGGTCAGGTTTGTCGCCTCAACAAATCTCTATATGGACTGAAGCAGGCTCCTCGTGCTTGCCATCACAGGTTCGCCTCCTATTTGTCCTCCCTTGGCTTTGTTGAAACCAAATCCGACACCTCACTGTTCATCTATCGCCGGGGATCTGACACCGCATATTTGTTGCTCTACGTGGATGATATTGTCCTCACTGCCTCCTCTGCCGCATTCCTTAGACAGGTTATTGCGGTCCTTCAGCGTGAGTTTGCTATGACAGATATGAGCTAGCTTCATCATTTTTTGGGCATCTCTGTGACACGTTCTGCTAAGGGTATGTTTCTCTCCCAACAACAGTACACTTTGGACATTTTGGAGCGCGCCGGGATGAGTGCGTGCAAGCCGTGCCGCACGCCTGTTGATCTTCACTCCAAATTATCCGAAGCTGGACCTCCTGTTGGTGATGTCACTCAGTACCGCAGCTTAGTAGGGGCTCTTCAGTACTTGACTTTCACCCGTCCAGATATTGCTTTCGTTGTTCAGCAAATTTGCCTCTACATGCACGATCCTCGAGAGCCTCACCTGGCAGCCCTCAAGCGCATCCTGCGCTACCTACAGGGCACCACGACACTTGGATTGACTCTACGCCGCTCCTCCCCTACGGAGCTTGTTGTCTACACCGACGCCGACTGGGCTGGCTGTCCCGACACTCGACGGTCGACTTCCGGTTATGCAGTCTTTCTCGGAGACAACCTGGTGTCATGGTCTTCCAAGCAACAGCACACGGTCTCCCGGTCCAGCGCGGAGGTCGAATATCGTGTTGTGGCGAACGGCGTCGCTGAAGCTACTTGGCTACGTCAGTTGCTTCTTGAACTTCAGCGCCCTCCTCACCGTGCTACTTTGGTCTATTGTGACAACATCAGTGTTGTTTATCTCTCCAGCAATCCAGTGCAGCATCAGCGGACGAAACATGTTGAGATCGATCTCTATTTTGTTCGAGAGAAGGTTGCCCTCGGTCACGTTCGAGTTCTTCATGTCCCTACGACATCACAGTACGCCGACGTCTTCACTAAGGGGCTCCCTACCTCCCTGTTACAGGAGTTCCGATCCAGCCTGACTGTTAGCGATGCTCCCGATTAGACTGAGGGGGAGTGTTAGCATGATGTAATTAGACCTGTGATTATGGATGTGATTGGGCCCATGCGGTAGGCCTACGTGCCACCCTAGCTGCCCCTATATATGTAATCCTTGTACACACAATTGGAATACAATCAATCATCCCTAAACTTACAAACACCAGCAACATGCCAACATGCATGCGCCCCCGGGCATCATTTTTGTGGCCCATCGACGTGGTTTTCAGGATCAAAATTGTTGCACTGTGCTCTGATCCTGAAAACCAGATTATATTATTGATGCGCACGTACTATACGATAACGATGCTCATCACAGAAAATAAATGCTCTTGCTTGAGGTCAAAGCGCGCAGAGAAAAGAAAACCACAGCGTATCACTACAGTCACCTAGCGCCGTTGACTACGGCGTCCGCATCCGCACTCCACGTTCGGCACGTTTCGTGTGCCGCTTACGCGCGCTCGGCTCTGCATGCGCTCTGGTAAAACGACGCCGGACGCGCAAAATGTCAAAAGGATGGGTGTGTCGAGTGCACGCAGCCCATACAATGTGGCCCAACCCACCGTACGTCGGTACGTGACACCACCAACGGCCACTGCCCGTTTCCTTCCCCTTTTGTCCGATGGACAGGCCCACGCGCGACTTCCGACCCGGCGCGGGGCACGTAAAATTTCGGCCCGGCAACACGCACGTGACGTGCCACCACCACGGCGCGCCTGCTTTTGTCACACGCACGCACGCACGCACGGGAGATTTTCTACTGCCATATCGCAGCGCACTACGTACACGTCTACGTAGTACTCGTCGTCGTCGTTGTCTCGTTGACCCGGCCGGCGGCCGCCCCGTGCTGCCCCTGGCAAACAAATTAAATCTTCCCGGGCGCGATACGGTAGCCGCTAGCACCGGAGACCACGCACGACGTACTGCAGGGAGCAAAAGCTAGCAGCACGAGCCATAGACGCTAGGTCCGGCCGCTGTCTGGAGCTCGCATATGTACACGAGGCGTGCTGCATGCACGTCGTTGTCGAATCGATCGTCTGGTCGTCTCGCGCCGACGACTATTGGGAGACCGCGCGCGCCACATTCCCCGGCGGCCGGCCGGACGACGCATCTGCTAGCTCTAGCTAGCCACTCACACTTTGGTGTCACGCGGCACGTACGGTCGGACGCCTTTTCCACCGCCAGCAGCTAGCCGCGCCGGAGCGAATAAAGGACGAGCGGAAACAAGAAACCCTAGAAATTCCCGACAGAAGGATCATTCGACCGGGCCAATTCCGCGATCTAGCTATACATACTCAGATCGATCGGATCCGGGCATCCGGCCGGCACTTCGATCTCTCTAGCTTCTACAGTAGCTAGCTAGGCATGCAGTCAGCTAGCTAGTAGCCCATCGATCATATCTATCGTGGCCGTGTGGCCCGTGGGAGGTGCATGTACGTACGCGTCGCCGCCGCACCATTGGCTCATGCTCCGAACAGCTTGCATGGCCAAGCTCACCACTATATACACACACTCCCTACATACACACAACGTACACCACTGTTCTATTCCTGTGCGCTTTGCTGTCCAAGATCACATGTGTTCGATTCTTTACAACGACGCGTCCAGAAGAAAAAAAAAATCTGGGTGACACAAACCTTTTGTTGCTGATTAGTCTGAGGGAGGAAAAAAGATGGCTAGCAGAAGGGGACGTGATCTAAAGGGTCTAGTACGTACGTACGTGTGCGAGGAAAGAAGGGCTACACCGGCCGGGCCACGCGACTGCCAGGCAAGGCAACGGACACACATCCTTTTGCAAGTTGCGCTGCGCCCGAGCCCAGAAAAAAGCTAGGGGGGCCGGCCTCCAGTCCTCTAGATTCGATCGCGATCTCGCCGCTGTGACAACCGGCCCGGCGCGCTCTTGTATGCATGCATGCTAGCGTAGCGTAGTGTACGTGCGCGCGGCGGGGGCAAAAGCCGTGCGGCCTGCGGCGCGCGCGTGGGCGTGCGTGTGCGCGCGGCCGGCCCGCCCGGGTGAAGATCTTGCGCGAGATCGGACGCAGCGGCAGGCGCGGGCAGCTCGGTGCACGCCAGTGGTGTAGGGCCCGGCCCATTTAGCCGGGTGGGGGCCGCGCGTCGCGGGTATCCCGAGGAAGATTTGGTTCCTCCGTAGATTTTTGCAGGCCACATGCGCCTTCTTTTCCGCCTTGCACGCCCGTGTGGCGCCGCGCGCGTGACGTCACACCCCGCAGCGGCGAGAACCGGAGTACGAATCGGTGGCATCATGCAGCGTGGGCCCACCGCTCAGGTCGGTCAGAGGCTCACAGCCCCCGTGCGTGCCCCGGGAGAAACCGTGGGCTTATAAACATCTATAATGAAAAAGAAACTGTCAATGCTAAACTCCTACTGTTACAAAAAGGGTATTATCTTTTTCAGATGTCGGCTAGTTAATGCACCAAATATATATAAAAAGTATTTACTAGATAAGTCGTGTAATATATTTTTATAGTACACTTATTTGAAGGTATAATTGTTAATAATATTTCAATATAAATGTATTTAAACTTGAACTTAATTGACTATTAAAACAATGAGATGTGCATTATTTTGGAGAAAGAGAGTGTGCTCTGACCCTGCCCATATATAGTAGTATATATAGCCACTCCAGTAGACTAATGGAAGTTTCAAATGCTTTTAGAGAAGAAACACACATGATTTTTGGCTGATGATAATACATACTCTATCATTTTCAGTGGTGGTAATATCCGATGTAGTAAGAATTCAATCAGATATGAATGACCTGATCTAGTTGGTATGGACGGTGCGTGCGACCGTGATATTCCACTATCGCGATGAGGCCCCTTTGCTTTAGATTGTTATTTTCATGTTCCTTTCAAGGCTTTTCTATGTTGCCTTTTGCTATAAGACTAGTAAAATGTTTGTGTTGTAATGGAAGAAAAACCGAGCATTAATTAAAAACACATAGTATTGCTAATTTATTCATATTTTATGTATTTTCTATATCTCTTTCAACCTTTTTTTTATTATTAACTTATTGTATTGTTATTTTTCGAACTAAATACATAGTCTTTTCAGAGTCTTACATCAGAAGAGTCTGTGATTGAGTCCATTGATATTTTTTATTTCTATTTTTTCTCTATAATATGCATGTGTCATTGTTTTTTCCTATAAATCAGAGGAGTCTTTGATGTAGTTTATTGCTATTTTTTATTATTATCTTTCCCTTTACGCGTTATTAATTTGTACTGGAAAACTATTTTTTAAGAATTGATCAGGAAATATATAATATAATCTTCAGTCATAAGTCACATCAGAATAGAATTTGTATAGAAAAATGATTGTTCATATAAAAATATAATAATAAGAATTGCGGCAGATAATATTTCAATCTGCCATCTATAAGAGAAATAAAAAATAAGTGACACCAAAATGACGACCGACAAACTGCATATCTAGTATGTCTTTTGCCCAAACAAGGACTTGGAAGAAAAATAAAACATATGCCATGTAGTAAAAGAAATAATAGCAGCCACTGACATTCTTGGCAGTTATTCTCCTCATCTTTTGATTGGCTAAGCCGCACTCTGCTTTAGAATCGTTAGTCTTTTCTGGTAGAGTCGTTAGGCAATATTCTCAACAGTTGGAACCCAACAACAAAAGTAGGCCTCTGGATGTACCGAATGAACATCCATTGATTATTTATTATGGGCGACGACTTTTTGTTTTCGGATAAGTCTATACTGCACATTTCAAAAATATTTTTAACTAGAGAACATGTTTAATGTTGCAATAAAACATATAATTTGCAATGTTCATGCCAATGAAAGGCTAGTTGTTTTTCCATGTTTTAATTAGACTTAGCCTAACCTTAAATAAAATAAAATCCAAAATACATAATAAACATAAATGCAACCAAATTTTAGTATTGTATGGGAAAGTGACATGTGTCATTGTTTTTTATTTATGACCTGGTACGACAATAGATTAGAGGGTGTAGCATGCAAGACTTAAATTTATAGTGTTTCAGGTATGAAACCTTCTGGTAAAGAGTGTCAAGTTATAGCCTTTCGCGTATAACTTCACCAAGGTGAAGGTTCGTTTAGGGTGTTGTCTCATACAAGAATGATGTGAGAACAGAGGAGATAGAAAGTATCAGGGTTTGAAGAATAAGGGGGGACCCTTTGCCCTTGTCGTTCTATCTATAAGGGAGGTGAGAGGAGGCAATCTTCCTCTCTACCCCTTTGGTTTGCGAATTACATGAAAGCCTTCAGACCTATTAAGCATGGACCGTTTTACGTGGAAGGGGGTAGGCTCAGTTGCCCCTACACCCAACAGAGGTGTAGCATAGCAAACTATCTTTATTGATTGTGCCCTGATTGTTCAGGATCGGTTGCGAGTAATAGGGGATCGCATCAACAATGTGTCTATGGTGTGGAGAAATCTGGATGCTGAGCTTGATCTATTTGCGACGTGCTGGGATGATCTTGGGATGGCTGATCAGGGCTCCCTACCTGGACATAGCAGGTTTTAAAATTCGTTTACAGGAAGGGAATATTTCACCTAATTCTTATGACATCTTTTAATTTAGATTTAGATGTAAAAATCCTCTAAAACACCGTACCCTAACTATTTCTCATAACGTGCGGTAGGATGAAGTTTTTCACCCTGGGACAATATAGTAAAACGTTCAATATTTTGAGCCACTAGTTTTCAAGGTCCTCATCGCCAGTAAAACGAATGGCCTGTTCTGAATGTCCTTGGTTATAGCTAGAATCGGTTATGTACTTATGTTTCCCACTAACAAAGAGTGTTCTGAAACTGGTTAATGATGATCATGGGTATTGTTCGAATTTTTTTTAATGATCATGGGTTCGAATATCTCCACTGATCTTTCGTTGTCAGTTCCACGCTGGCAGTGTGCATTCTCGACGACATGATTAAATTAGAATCAGTTGGAGATGCAGACTACTACTACTACTACTCCCTCCAAGAGAGATTGATGGCATGCACAAGTGGATCGATCAGCTGCAGATTTTGGGGGGTCGAGCTAACGGGCGCCAGTGGGCAGGCACTATTATTTTGACAAGTCGTTATTATTTCTCCCGTGAGGTAAAAAAAAAAGATAAAAAGGCGCGCGCTGCAAATCTGGGGAGAGATACATATGTCGGGTTGAAACCCCAGAAAGGGCAGACCCAACAACCGATCCATCACCTCACTGAGATGCCAATGTGGGTGCAAAGGATCATGTAATAAAAAGCCTGCTGGCCGCCTGCAGTTTCATTCCCAGCCTCGCAAATATATATTTTTACCCTATATATATATATAGGGTATATATAGGCGGCATGGCGATGTGGTGGGAAAAAGAAAAGGCCCGGTGAAATCTTGCTCCTTTTCGGTGAAGATTCATCAACAGTGCATGCAGCACTTTGATTTGTAAAGCGCAATTCATCTGGATATTTGCCTGGCTGCGTGCTGCATGGTTCCTTTCGGCGGCGTACGACGTAGGGCTGACACCTGTTAAACTGTATGTTGACAGTTAAACACACCACACGGTGCTTATCGCTATATATTGTTCAGGCCGGTAATTATTCTCGATCGACCGTCGTGTGCTAAGTGTAAGTGCATGCAAGCTGTGCAGCTATATATATTTATGTAAAGAATGCATGTGGTAGTGTGATCAGTGGCGAAGCCAGGGTCACCCGAGTGCACGGATATTAGAATAAAATAAAAAAAATAGTTAATATGTAGTAAATTTTACCTCTTATACGTGCATCACCCTGGTCTAAGTATGTGCACCACCGTGACCGTGTGCATTGACGGAGCCACCGCCCGGCCACCCGGGCGGACGGGCTCCCGTAAAATTAAAAAAGGAAAATTTTCTTTATATTCAAATGAAATTTCTTTATATTTAAGTAGATTTTTATAATTTTATAGCTAAATATCTTTACATAATAAGAATTGCCCGGGCTCCAAAAAGCTTCTGGCTCCGTCACTGACCGTGTGCACTCGGATCCTTATGCTCTAGCTTTACCACTGAGTGTGATCATCAGGTTAGAATTAGAATAGAACTACTGCATGCATGGTGATATTAATTTATCTGGCGTCGTTATTCAGAGAACGCGTACGTGGAAAGAAAGGTGGCGTGCATCCATCTGACTCTGGTTTTGTCAAGTTGACGAAGCAGTACGGTTTGCTGAACCTCCCGGTATAGTTTATAGCCTCAAGCCCTCCAAGTACTACCAGTTGTACAAGAGATCTTGCTGTGTTCAGATGCCGATTGCCCACTACTACAATTCTCTAAACATATATAGTCATGCAGATGCTTTTCAACTAGCAAGCTACCTGCAGTACAGCTCTTTATATCAACAAAGATAATTTTAAACATTCCTCAAAGATGGAGAAGAAGATATTTTTAAACATCAAGAAAAGCCTACCAAGCTAGCTACCACTACGGCTGAGATGCCCCCAGTAGCACTTGACCCTGATCGATCGAGCCTTGAATTAATAACAATCGATAGATCACTACTAGAGAAGTGGTTTTTAGCCACGGTCCGTGACCCCTTTTAGTCCCGGTTTCCCAACCGGAACTAGGGTACAACCAGGACTAAAGGTCCATCCAATTAAAAAAAAATAAAGGCTCCCACCAACTGCGCGATAGATCACTACTAGAGAAGTGGTTTTTAGCCACGGTCCGTAACCCCTTTTAGCCCCGGTTTCCCAATGGGGACTGGGGTGCAACCGGGACTAAAGGTCCATCCAGTTAAAAAAAAAATAAAGGCTCCCACCAAATGCGGATAGATCACTACTAGAGAAGTGGTTTTTAGCCACGGTCCGTAACCCCTTTTAGCCCCGATTTCCCAACCGGGACTGAGGTGCAACCGGGACTAAAGGTCCATCCAATTAAAAAAGAATAAAGGCTCCCACCAACTGCGCCCCCTGAGTTCAGTCTGACCTCGCGCATGATTACCACCCCGCCTACACGACACATTTGCTAATGAATGAGACGTTTTCCTTTTGAATCCACCGTAGAAAGACATTTAACCCCGGTTGGTAATTAACCCAACACCAACCGGGACTAAAGGTCTATTAGTCCCGGACAAAAAAATAACCGGAACTATTGTACATTTCGGACATCGACGAAAGGTATGTTTTATAGTAGTGGATGATAGATGATAGATAATATATGCGGTCATCATGTATTAATTCGTTGTGTGCTTTGCATTCACGTACCAACCGAGACTCTTTAGTCCCGCTTGGTGTTACCAACCGAGACTGAAAGTCTATTAGCCCCGGACAAAAAAATAATCGGGACTACTGTACATTTTGGACATCGACGAAAGGTATGTTTTTTAGCAGTGGATGATAGATGATAGATAATAGATGCGGTCATATCATGCATGAATTCGTTGCGTGCTTTGCATTCACGGAAGATCGAGAGAGTATATATGCAATTTGTTTAGTAATAAACCAGTCCAGCGACCGTGCATGTTACGTTGACAATGCCACTGCGGCGTGAGTGAGGTGCCTTTAGCTTACTAGGGCAAAAAACAATTGCTTTTAAAAACATGGCCTCTGAATGTGACTAAAGCCTAGGGCATCCAATCGAAATCGCGTAGCCCTTCGTCGTTTCCATCTTTTGATGCCCGGCCGGCCGGTCGTCTGTGGATGCTTCCAAAGCTGGCTGCTCCTTTATTTAGCTAGTGTGCAATTCCTCTCGCTCCACGCCTTTCACCTGTAATCCTATCCAAATTATCGAAAGCAAGGCAACACATTTGGAAAAGACGATCGTTGTCACCTCTAATTCCTTGGGAGCTAAGGTTTTGCTGGATCCATGCATGCCTGCATGATACTACATCGATGTGTGCTTCGTGACTTCACCATCCTTTGCCTAGTAGCTAGCTAGACGACATGCATGCACATGTCAGAAACAAAAATGAACTCGACACAACCTTACACACATACATACATCCATGCGTGCTATGAGCAATTGGTTGTGGCCAGTTTATACTCATTCGAATATAATACAAATATGTTTGTTTATTAGGACATGTTTAGGGATGACAGTGGGTCAAGTACGGTTTGGGTAAATATCCAACTGCATGCACAACGGGTGTGCCCATCAAATTTTGTATCCAATATGCATGGGTCGATAATTCGATATAGTTTTTTTAATTCTATATGGGCATATGCACATTACACATCCAAAGGTGATTTGTATATGCCACATGCTCTTAAGGGTAAATTTAATTTCACCTGGAGGGTGGGATTGCTATCCGCCTATCCCTAGGTATGTTGAGATGCCAATAATTCAAAATGAGTATAATCTAATCTATAACTTGAGCTGTTTAGACTTTAGATAAGCTAGTGCTTTAGTCAATCTAAATAATAACATAGTCTTTAGAGAGTAACCATCACTCAGATTTTTGTCCCTAAGATCTAAGATCAAATTTCCCTCCATCTTAGCTTTCTCCCCCCCCCCCCCCCCCCACACACACACACAGAGGCAAGCCAATATAGCCGGCCAGGGAGGCGGAGGCACTAGGGGGCCTGGCACCCCAATGATCTACTAATTCTCCTATATTATATAATTAAATACTCCTAATATGTCATGCTTTGGACTTTAAATACTCTCAAAGTTTGATTAGGAGTATCTCTTCAATGCTATTCTGTCACTCCTAATCTAGTCCAAAGTCACAAACATAAGTAGCTGATCACTTGAGACTCAAATACTTAGTTACAAGCAGTCCATTTAGCCGTTTAGGCCTCTCCGACGGCTAAAAAAAATACATCGTGATGAATGTAAGCGTCGTTGGTCGCCCATTGAGCTTCCCATCAAAGCCTGCCTCTTCAGCTTCCTATCGTGGCCTCCGCAGACGCTGTTGCGCACGCTGCCGACAGCCGACCGACACTCGCTGCTAGCTGCTGCCTGCTGGACGTCGGTCTCGGATGCAAAACTTTGCCAGGTAATGCAACACTGCCCCCTATACTCAGATCCTGGCTCCGCCCCTGCTTGCCTCCACCACGACCCGGTCCTAAAATCCATTGGATGTGCCTGCTTCCTTATGTCTTCTTCATCTTTGATCAAGCTCTCCTACCGCTGCCGCCATCTCCCACTTGGCTCTGACAATGCCATGCCTAACTTAGTTGAGGTTGCTGGCTATCACCATTACGCCCTTGCCCTTGCCCCACCAAATTGCCCGACCAATGGAACCCCCTCTGCTTCGCCCCACGCCGCCCCCTTGTCGATCTTCTCCCCTAACAATCCCTCTAAGCCGTTAGGTTCAGATAAGCCTTTGAACCCTAACCCTTAACTTGCCAGTTAGGTAAAAAGGCCACGTGACATGTTTAGATTGGGTAGAAAAAATTATAATATGGTGAAGCCTTTTGAATAAGTAGGAGCAAAGTTTAGCTTTACTCTTTTTTTTTATTATAAGTTACTACTTAATCCGTTCCAAATTATAGTTCGTTTAATTTTTTCAACCCTAAGTTTGATCACTCGTTTTATTTAATTTTTTATGTAATATATATATATATATATATATATATATATATATATATATATATATGGTGTGGCTTACTTCTTTAATAAATATTCTACATAAATGACTTAAATTTGACTATATTTATACAAAAATTTTTAAATAAGACGAGTGGTTAAAGTTAAGCTAAAAAATATCAAACGAATTATAAATTTAGACGGAGGGATTATTTTAGCCCACACCCACCCAACACAGGTCGGTCGTACGTAACCGGAAGCTGCTAGCTAAAACTAGGAGTTTTTGCAAAAGCCGTCATCATTGTTGCTTTCCCCCCGGCCTGCTGACCTTTCTACAAAGCCGGCCGTTTTGATTCGCGGCGGGGGCGGAGGCCGGCCGGAGGGGCATTAGCTAGCACCAGCCAGTCGCGCGCCTAGCTTTGCAACATTTTGTTGTCGACTTCACTGCCCGCTTTTGGCCAAAAGCCCCCTCGATCTGCCCCTGCCCGGCCGGTGTGGTCTCGCCCGGATCGATCCTGAATATCTTATGCGCGCGGCCGGGCTTTAATTTGTTGGGAGAGGCCGGCCGGCCGGGGCTTCAAAGCGCGCGCGGCGGCTGGCTGGCTGGCTCGCGGTCGCGGTCTCGGTCTCGCGGCCTCGCGGGTGATGGGCATGCTGCTGCTGCTGCTGGCAAGGTCAGCGCGCGCGCGGCTCCTGGCCTCTCACTCTCAGTGGAGTACTGCGATACTCGCACAATTCAATTAGCCACCGTACGTGTGTTGTTTACGACAGCTGATGCATGCACGTTCCACGGTACTCCCTCCATCCTAAATGCTAAGTCTTTCCAATAATCTTGGAGAGTCAAAGTTTCTCAAGTTTGACCAAACTTATATAACAATATAATAATATTTATGATGTTAAATAAGTATTATTAGATTCATTATCAATTATATTTTCATAGTATATCTATTTGATGTTATAAATCTTTATAGTTTTGTCTATAATTTTTGGTCAAACTTGAGATGTTTGACTTTCCAAGATTCTTGGAATGACTTACAATTTAGGGTGGAGGGAGTACTTATTAGCTTTATTGGTCCAAAAGATCCGCGACGCGCGCTGATGACGAATGCATGCTGCTGGTGCCGGCCATCGATCTCGACCGATTGGAGCGTCGTGCTTCGCTTGCGTGTGCGCTGGCTAAATGCAAACACAAAAAGGTGGTCCTGATCGACCCTTGGAGCACTAGATCCATGGATCGATCAACAGCTAGCAGAGCTGAACTCCTCTTGATTAGTTAGGACTTGTTTAGTGCACTTATTTAGAAGAGCAGCTAATACATATGTAATTAAACGTACTCACGTACTACCCGAATGACGGAATGAGCAACGAAGAACGAGTGCGTGCGTGCTCCACGTTGGAGCGGTGACTAATAGGTGAGAAATACGGCCGATCGCGAGCGAGGATTCTCTGTCTGTGATCCAAATCCGGATCCGCGAGTCATGGAGATGTGACAAGGCCCTGAAGCATGGTGGTTACATACAGCACTAGCTACCGTCTGCCCAGCGCGCTGGATCGGAGGATATGCATGGGTTGCTGTCTCCGGTTAATTTTGACTTTAGACGACTGGCCGTCTGGCCTACTACACAGAGGGGGGGGGGGGGGGGGGGGGGGGGGGGGGTCGACGCTGAACAAACCATCATGCTCAGGACGAAATGGTGGCGTTTTTCGTGGGGAAACACTGCAGAGGCATGCCTCGACATGTCCCCTTACGACGCAGTCATTACCAGACCCCAGGTGCCGATTTGTCGCTCATCTCTCCTCCCTACTGCTCCTATGTATGTAGAACCCCAGCCCAAACTAACGGGTAAATGTTCGTCTGTGGCCCTGTTTGGATCAAACTAGCTCGGCTAGAGTTAGAGGTTAGAGTTAGTTTGTAAACTAACCCAAATTAGCTCTAAATAAGGAGGTGTTTGGATCCAAGGCTAGTTTGGGTTAGTTTGATAATAAATTATTTTTACAAATCATCCAAATATATTCATGTGAGATCTTATTTTAAAGTATTTATTGTAACGAATTTAATTGTGTAATCGGAATTTTATTTGGATGTTTGGTTTGTGAGTTATAATATTTTTTGTAGTTGCATATGAGGTGGGTCCCACTTTCCACCACAATCAGCCCAAACTAGCCCAAATAATCACCTCTTTGGGGAGCTAGTTTTGGGTTGCAACTAGTTCAATCTAGCTCTCCTGTTTGGATACTTTTGAGCTAGTTGGGTATAAACTAACCCAAACTAGCTCTAGCTCTAGGATCCAAACAGGGTCTGTGTCACTTGAATTCTTTGGATATATTATTAGACACTGCTCCTGCTAGGACGACGAAGGATCGATCCATACCACATCTGAAAATGACCGCTTCAATATATAACGACAGCGACAGCGACTTTACATGCATGTTATTTTGTTCTGTAATTGGTATATATATAGAGAGAAAACCCATTTGTTGTCCATATATATAAGTCTTGATATTTTCTGAAATCTAAGACGCTACTAACTCGGTCCTCAAATATCAAGACTTAATATATATGGCATGGCAACTGAGAGCTGCAGGATTATTTAATTTGGATCATCCGAGCAAACTGTCAACTGCATTAGAAAATCTTGAGTTAGTTGCATCTGATTATGTTGTTCGCCTTTTTGCGTTGATGGGAACACTATGTAAAGGCAGGCAACACATGAGGAAAGCTAGCTGGGAGAACCGGTGCACCCGCCTTTTCTCTTTCAATCAAGCCATGGCATGTTGCCATTTCCTTCCATGCATAAAATTGGTACGGCCACTGCACACCCACTGTTGCACGAAGACGAAAGCAGAGGGTGGTGCATGGCATGGCATACAAAAAAAATCTTTTTAATTTGCACACTTTTTTTATTGTTTTCCGATACGTACGGTTGTATATTTGTGGAAATTCTATCCGAAGAACAGACGATGAGCTTGACTCTGCCCATGCATACCTATTGGGTTCTACACTCTTCGGTGTGTTCGGTGGTACTCTACTCGAAATTATAAAGGTTTTAGCTTTTTTAGATTTTAAACCTTAACTACATGTGTTGTTGGAGCGGATTGAAATAAAACTTAATTTAATTTTACTTCAATCCACTCTGACACATACAGTTTGAGAAAGATATATGTACATTCAAATAGTATCTTATATATTTTTCGATACACGTTGACTTATGTTATGTCTAGATACATATTGCCTTCATCCCAAATTATAAGACATTTTAAGAATGTTGGAAAATCCAAACTAAAAATATGGTAATATAATAAGATTTATAGTATCAACCAAGTATCATTAAATTTTTCGTCAATTATATTTTTAGAATATACATATTTGGTATTATAAATTTTTTATATTTTTCTCTATAATTTTGATATTGTTATAATTTAAGATGAAGGGAGTAGTAAATAGTACGGTAAAAATGTCGTATAATTCAGGAGAGAAAGCACAGTTAGCTGCTGC
Organism: Microstegium vimineum; assembly: GCA_022036555.1. Taxonomy (NCBI): domain Eukaryota; kingdom Viridiplantae; phylum Streptophyta; class Magnoliopsida; order Poales; family Poaceae; genus Microstegium; species Microstegium vimineum. The sequence goes on from CM039127.1 coordinate 3,500,555, forward strand.
AGCGGCATGCGCAAAGACGACAGCAAAACGAGGGACACGGAATATTTGGCGATGGCGAAACGGATTATATGTCAGGGTATATAGTATAGTATAAACCCGCACTGCCTTGATGCATGCAGACCTCATCCGAAAGGGAGGCAAAAGGAAAGCAGGCAGGGGCCGGCCGATCGACCGAGGCACATATTCCTCCATCCATCCGTCCTCTTATGGCACGGCGAGGTTGTAGCTATGTAGGGATAATCTTCCTCTGATCCACTCCGAATTCGAATTTTAAAGTGGTGGAGAAATATTTTTTTTATAACCGCACGGATACGAATAATCCGAAACCGACTATACGTGGATGTGATATAGGATATGAGATTGACGAAATCCAATGCATATGGATTATCCGATGCTTGTAATAGGATAATTCGAATATTTTATGGAGCGCAAACGCAAGAGTACAAGTCAACACAATCAATGACACTAGTATTTTTATATTGTAAGCATAAATGATATCTAATAATGAATGATTTCTTATCATAAAAAAACAACATGTAAACACATATTATCCGACTTAGAAAAGTCTGTTTCCACTCCGAAACCGATCCGAATCCATACCATTTCTGACATCTAAAAAATCCGCTTTTGTACTCGAAACCACACAATATCCAACCCGTTCCAAATCTGATTAAAAAAATAGAATTAGGATACGAGGAAACTATTATCCGCTCCGTTTTCATCCTTGTCGCAGCGCACACACACCGCACTACGGACACGCAGCACGGCACGGCAGCAGCCACTAGCTAGTCCCGGGCTCAACTTGCACTGCCCCTGTGCCTGGTGCCTGCCACGGTTTGCACTGCAGTCCCATATACACATCCATCCCCAGCCGTTCGCCGCGCCGCTAGCTGGGGAATGGAACCCGATTCGTTGCGCGCGTGCGCATCCGGACCGTCCCTTTCCTCCTGTTGCGCCCCTCCCCTGATACGAATCGGCGATCAGATAAGGAGGACGGGGCGTCATCAATCCGCACCGCGCGCGCGCGCGCGATCGGACCATATAGTATACGAATACGCTCACGCACGGTGCGGGGTGCGGACGCGGGGAATATACCGGGCGGGTGCGGATGTGATTTGATCGCGTGGAGCAGCAGGTGCAGTGCAGATGAAGCTCATCGATCAGGTGCTTTGCTCTGCGGGGGCGGTGCGGTGCGGTGTGGGCATGGGCGCGAGGGCGACGGCGGGAATCCGGATCTTTTTCGTGGCTGGGGGCGGGGCGCCGGCGCGGGCTCGATCGCGTCCGGGGAGCCTCCACGTCGTCCGCGATCTATCGCTGGTGCTCTGGATAAACGTAACAGCGCGAAATATAACGGCAAATATTCTCAGGGCAACTTGTTACCCGCGGATAAGAAGTGCTGTCGAACAAAAGCACTAGTGTGTGCGGCCGGCACTGAGGTCGGCGCAGAATTTTAGCTATATCCGTCCGTGCCCGCGGTCCAGACTCTAAAGCCAGGGCCCTCCGAGAAACAGTATCCGCGCGCGACTATTCCAGACTGCCATATTATCGAATCAAAATGATTCAACCATCGCTGTTTCCTACGAACGTACTGTACTCCTATGGTTTGGTTCAGTTAGAACGTTGGATGTTATTACAGGATGTCTAGTGTTTTCAAGTTAATTGGTTGGAGAATTCAACGTACGGATTGTACGCTCGTTTTGGAACGAGAGTGCAGAAATAGAGTATAAGCAGGGCCCAAAAAATGGTATTTATCTAAGCACATATTATATGTACGTTTATGTAAGACCAAATTGTTATAGATACGTGAATATTGGAAGGTTGCGAGTTTGGAGCAGGACGTTTTGTTGTTTTAGCTGATTGTATGTATAATTAACGCCTTAAACCCACACTACGAGCGCTGACCGGTGCAGGCAACTTTGGCAGGCCATACTACTACTAAGCCGTGTGCAATCCAAATTTATAAGCTCCCTAATTGTACTCTGGCTGTCTTTGCGAGAGACAAAACCACCTCTCCTTGACTCCTTGGTAATTCTTGCATTAGTGATGTCCGATCGAATTTTGGAGGGGTTAACATCATGCATCCGCGTGCTCTGCACGCACCTATCTGTGATCTCTTGTTTCTTGATGTACGTACGTTCTTTCTTGTTTTTCTTTGTTTCTCTATATAAAAAACATAAACTAAGGGCTATAACATATTTGTAACGACAGCCATATATACATGTATAGAGATCCTCGGAAAAAGACGGATGATCTCCGCGCAATATACTGTCGAATATCACGAGAGGATTAGAGAACGATGTGCAATCTTCCTTCCCGTGTAGATATGAGCTGCTTGGACAAAGGGGGTAAAAGGTTGATTAGGCCTACTTTTAGAGACAGCTCAACTCTCTGATGTGAGTTGCTATCTGGTCGGTTCATGTAATACACATTAATCAACTTCTGTGAGTGCATAACACGAACTACTTTTTTTTTTTGAAAGTGTAACACGTACTTTATTCCAACGACAATAGCAATGAAATCCTTAGTAATTTTGCACCTCATTGTTCTGTATGAATATATCAATCAAGATATTGATATGATGATGACCAAGAAACATATTCCTGTGTATATAATTCTTATTTGCGGTCAACAATAGTGGTTTTGCTGAAAAGGAAAACTGTGATATGATATTCCTTACCACCGAAAAATCTAGATAAGCATTTTCGAAGCAAAATTCGATAGTCGAACATGACACTTTCTGTCTTTTTTCAACTATAAGGAAATTCTTCTTCCAAGTTGTTTCTATTACTCATCACGCGCATCCGGAAATAGAAAGTTGACTGACCTGGTGCTGCATTGTATGTTATATATGCTAGTAAGTACGTAATAACTACTACTAAACCGAATATAGGAGTATTTGCTAAGTTGATAATTTATTTAATGCTTATATAAATACTTTCATGACATTTTTAGTGAACCTAGTTTAAAACAATTGTGCATATATTTTCTTACATTGCCCATATTCCTTATGGACCGCGCATCACCATTTATGAATGGCTAGCATCTTTGCATCTGGTACCTTCACTATGGTGAGGTGGTAGCTCTAGGCTCGAAATTTTAAAGTTCGACCATATACAGCTAGCTAGCTTATGTTCAACAGTTACCAGCAAAACTGAACTTCTACCATCAGGGGAGGAAATGTAATCTTATACTCTCGATCTCCATTCCAAATTACAAGACATTATAAAATTTTTGGAGAATCACAACATCTTAAGTTTAATCAGAATTATATAAAAAAATATAAAAATCTATGACATCAAATAAGTTTGATCAAATTTAAGATGGTTTAATTTTGCTAAATTCTTAAAATAATTTATAATTTAAAATGGAGGGAGCATATCGTAAGCAGAGAAGAAAGGCTAGAGGTTTAAAGTACATTTCTTTGTCTGAGGCTATGAGCTAACAAATAAAAGCATGAGCTACGTAGAACGTGATGAGAACGAAGCTAGAGTGCCGAAACATCTTTTCCATCGGCGGGCGGCAGCAGCTGGACTGGAAGAGGTGTTGGCTTCTCTCACGGGAACTGCATGCCGCCGTGGACCATCCCAGCTCGATGACCCGCCACCTCAGTGTTGAGAAGCGTCAGGTCCATCACGAGAGAGGACATGCGGCGTCGCACGGCGATATCTTGGCCTTTTTAAAGTGGCGATCGATGGATCGGATGGATCAATAATGTCTCGCACCCGGCATCCCTCCCAGCTGTGTAAAGAGAAAGGATACGAGCTTGTGTCCAAGCGTACGTGAGCATCATATCGTGTGACAGATTATGTGTACTCTCTGAAGCTCCTTTCTTTCGATTCCCTATATATTCCATAAGGCTGCTTGTGCGTGGCAGGCCCTCTGCGTTGTACTCCCTCCATCCTAAATTATAAGATCTTTCAAAGAATCTTGGAAAGTCAAGATCTAAGATATCAAATAGACATAGTATAAAAATATAATTAATAATGAATCTAATAATAGTTAGTTGATATCATAAATGTTATTATATTATTATACAAATTTGATTAAACTTGAGATACTTTGACTCTCTAAGATTTTTCAGATGTTTTATAATTTGGGACGGAGAGAGTACTTGTGTACCTGTGGCACTGTTGCAAGCGTGAGCATTAGAGGATACATACTCCCTCGGCTAAAAGAAAAAAGGAAAAAGAAAAAATAAATACAATTCCTATTTTTGTGGAGCATTAGAGCATACATACTTCCTCTGATTTTAGCAGTCAAACAATCTTAACTTTGATAAATATTATATTAAAGATACATATATTTATGATATGAGATACTCCCTCCGTCCCTAAATAACTATAGTCATTGGTTTCGTACCACAAGTTAGACTCTATTTATAGAAAATACATGTAACATTCGTATCTCCAAATAAATTTATTAAAAAAATAGATTCAAAGATCTTTTCAATGATACTAATTATATCATAAATATTTATATTTTTTAATATATTTAGTAAAAAAATATCTCTTGGAAAGCGCAAACGATAGATGCTTAGGGACGAAGGGTAGTAACTATAATTGGAGTAGTTATAGACTATATTTTAAAATAAACTTATTTAGAGAGCTAGATTGACCAACATGAATACTATAGTTATATTCTTTTATGGACCAAGGAAATGCCTACATTATAGTTGGATGTCATATGCACTCTCATCTAACAAGAGTCCTTAGACATGATCTCTATTCCAACATAGAGGTGCCTTGGAACATGCCTACTTGTATAGAGATCTCAACGATGAATTCTTATTAAGAGCGTGGTTTCTTATCCCTCGTTCCCATGAGAAAGAATTCTCTTCATCCATGTCCCCACAAATGTCATTAAGGATTGTTTCTTCTCTATCCCCATCCGGCCATCCTCATGGGTGGGGATTTTTGTCTCCTCATAAATTTCTCGCAAAGTTAACAATAGACCAACGACTGATGATAGACTAACAAGAACATCAACTCATCATAATAAAATTGTCTACAGAGTAGTGAACTAGAATAGCAATGGCATCCCCACCAGGGACGGAAACGAAGACGGAGACGGAGACGGGGCGGCGGGCTAGGGCTAGGGCTTTGCCCCTCTAGAAATTTGAAATTTTCAATATTTTTTTAAAATTTCAATAATTTTTAGAAATTTAACATTTCCCCTCGTAACAATTAAAAACCAATTTCCTAGCTCAATCAGTGATCCCCGTCCTTGTGAAGCTCAACGTGATCGGGCTAATTTTCTCTTATTTTAATAATATTTGTAATTACTACCCACGAAGGCCCCTTGCCATCTCTACGACATGATGATGAGTACAAGCAAGCATGCATGCATGGCGCCGCCGTTTGTCATCCATATCTGTCTCCATGCGCGGCCTTCTATCTGCAAGGCATTGCACTTTGGTTTTGTTAGCTAGCTGGCTACAGAGCCACACCAATACATGCATGGGCCGGGTCGCGCGGTGGCATTCCGTGCTTGCTCGATCGCTTCTTCTTTACGATTATATTATAACGTTCGCCCGTTCACAAGTGCACACGAGAATTGCCTATAAAGCTTGGGTTTAAAATACTAAGCTTTCTTCTCCGGCTTTCCTCATCCCGTCATCCGTTATACGTCGCCGGCGTGCCAGCAATCTCGCCCGTTAATTAATAACGTTTATACGTTATATTACGTACCGCCCTTTTTGTTTTAGACTTTTAGTGTGTTCCCCGGACGCAAAAATAATTAAAAAGCGGCCGGCCGACGACGAAACGCTCCTCCCGTCTTCTCCTGGGAGAAAAGAAAAACAGAGAGAGATAAGGGCTGTGACGACGCTGGGGGCTGGGTCGTCAAAGATGCCACGCCGGTGACACGGCGCCGTTCGCTTGGGGAGCACGTACTTTGGCTCCCTGCCTTGCCTTGCCGTGCCCTGATCCTCCGGTCCCTCACAAGCCTCTCCGCTTTGGCTACGCGCGCAGCCAGGCTCTATCAAGCTGTTTGGATCGGTAAAATGTAACGTCATCTGAATACGTCCGGTACTAAATAACGTTACAATTGTTTGTTTCGGCCTGGTCCGTTATAGGATAACACGCAATAGGATAACGCTCCGTTGAACTGCGATACCGCAGGGGCCCGTCCTGTATCTCATTACGTGACTGCTTCCGTCTCCGCTTCGTCTCCTCCTGCGAGCCGCGACATCTTACGCACGAAGCGGCGGCGGCGGAGGCGACCACAACCTCGCAACGCTCGTCGGCGGCGACCACAACCTCGCAGTGCTCGTCGGTGAGCTCTCCAGCACTCCACCTCTCCTCTCTCCCCTTTCCTCTCTCTTCTCATCCTGTACTAGCGCGATTTGTTTCTGAACCCTAGATGGTGTTTTTCTTCAGGTCGAAGATTGTTGACGGAGAAGAGGACGCGCTCGCCGGTGAGCTCTCTCTAATGCTCCGCCTCTCCTCTCTCTCCCCTTTCCTCTTTCTTCTCTCAGTGCACCAGTGTGATTTCTTTCTTAGTCCTGGATATCTTTTTTTTAGGCTCAAGAACCTTGCACGGAGGAGAAGAGGACATGGCACGCAGCAAGCAAGACCCTTTCACCGCCGAGTCTGGGTGCTGTTCTCCCTGCCCTAGGTATGATATCGTGGTTGCCTTCCTCCCCTCCCTCTCAAATCCCCATTTTTTGATGCACTTGTATTGCAAAAGTAGGATCTGGGTCTAGGTGCTGTGAACGTTGAATAAAATTGGAGAAGTATTTGGCTTAATTTGGCTTTAGCTAAAGCACAAAAATCCCTCTCAAAATGTTTGTTGTGTCCCCATACTTCTATTTTCCACTCTTTATATTTTGTTCTCACGGCAGAGAGTAGAAGCGCAGAAAAAGCACAAGTATGCTCCTGGAACAGCATAAATTCCTAATTAAATGTCTCAGTTATCCAAAACAATGTATGTATAGTGGTGAATATTCAGTGCAATCCAAATAAATACTCCAGCATTCTTGCACTGCTTCTTTTATTGTTAAGTCTATTTGTATAAAATCCATGTTTTATGTCGCTCTGCTTCATGTAAAATATGGTACTTGCTCTAAATTCTTACTTGACTGTGCAATAATACATTTATCTTCTAAGGATATAGCAGAATATTTTACTGGTTACTGATCTAATTAATATTACTAATGTTATGTCCAGCACCATGGCTCGTCTTCCTTTAACCACAAGAATTCGAAGAAGGAACATGACACTTAGAAATATGCTAACTTCCGTCGTCATCATGTACTATTACATGTGGTTCTTTCTTGCATTGGCATATAGAAGGAGGTGTTTCAAGATAGAGAGAAGGATAATAAATGAACAACTTAGAAATGAGAAGTTGTTCCAACTCATTCGTAATAGCAACACTACATGTATTAGTGAGCTTCGTATGGATAGGAGAACATTCTATGTCCTGTGTGAGATGCTTAGAGATGTTGGTGGGTTGAAGGTCACACCTAATATGGAGCTAGAAGAGATAGTGGCCCAATTCCTGTACTCACTAGCTCATCACTTGAAGAATCAGACAGTAAAAAATCTTTTCTTCCGAAGTGGCGAGACAGTTAGTAGGCAGTTCAATTTATGTCTACTAGTTGTCCTGAAATTGCACCATTTACTGCTTAAGACCCCAGAACCAGTACCAGAGAATAGCACAGATAGTTACTGGAAATATTTCAAGGTAAATGACTTGTCAACATTTTTCTTTTAACGAAGAAAAATACATATTAAGTAAAAATCATGTGACAATTTTTTCCTATATGGATCTTGTTTGTAGAACTGTTTGGGAGCCTTGGATGGAACTCATATAAAGGTGACTGTTCCAACTAAGCTAAAAGGAAGGTATAGGTCTAGAAAAGCAGACATTGTGACGAATGTCCTAGGTGTTTGTGCACCTGATATGCAATTCATCTATGTACTACCTGGTTGGGAAGGCTCAGCACATGATGGTCGTGTGCTTCGAGATGCCATTACCAGGCCAAATGGCTTGCGTATCCCTCAAGGCGAGTTTGGTTTTATTAACTCATGTGGTTTCATGAAAGTTATCCAGTGAAAGTATTGATTTTGTTTCTTTTTTCAATCTTAAGGGTGTTATTACCTTGCTGATGCTTATGCAAATGCAAATGGCTTTTTGACTCCATATCGAGGTCAAAGGTATCACTTGGGAGGTTGGACTGCACAAAATCCACCTCATAGCGCAGAGGAATATTTTAATATGAGACATGCAAAGGCAAGAAATATCATTGAGAGGTGTTTTGGAAGGTTAAAGGGTCAGTGGGGAATTTTGAGATCTCCATCTTATTTTCCTATAAAAACTCAATGCCAAATAATAATGGCTTGTACCCTTTTGCACAATTTGATTTTGCAAAATATGTCAAGAGATCCAATGGAAGATGATGAATCAGAGGTACCTTCAATGGAAATTGATGAAGGCGAAGTTAGTGAACCAGAATTTATTACATGTGTGTCAACTTCTAATGAGTGGACTAATTTTCGAGATGTTCTTGCTCAAGGGCTATATAATAACTATAGGGCTTCTTCTAGTTCTAATTGAGGTCTGGTTTTTATATTCTTCTAGTTGTTAAATTGTTATATTTTTCTATAGGGCTTCTTCTAGTTCTAATTGAGGTCTGGTTTCCCTATGCAGCTATGGACCTTTCTCAGAAGTCAACAATTGTTCGTGGAAAGGGAAAGAATAAAAGGAAGTGGACTATGGATGAAGATGATGAGCTTACGAAAGCACTATATGAGATATCATTGGAGCCAAAGTGGAAGGGGCAAGGAGGAGGCTTTAATAATGGGTATTTATCTGCACTGGAGGACATTCTGGCTGAGAAGCTACCAAACTCTAAAATTTCAGCTTTGCCTCATATTGAGTCTAGAGTAAGGCATTTTAGGACAAAGTATGGAGCACTTGAACAAATGCTAAACAAAAGTGGCTTCACCTGGGACGAGAGTAAGAATATGCTTCAATGTGAAAAGAAACAATACGATGACCATTGCAAGGTAAGCTATCTTTTACCCGCTGCATATATTGTATTAGGCATATATATTGTAGGAGTATATTCCAAGGCCTTTTACATGCTACCTCTAGAAATCAATTTGTCTGTCTTTAATCTAGCATTCTTGATATCATAGGTTAACAACAGTCCTTGAGTACTGTTGATATTTTTCCTTTTCCTTTTCTTTTTTTGGCATTTTGATTCCTTGATTGACTGGAGATGTTCATATGAAATAGTACATTACTGTTCATATTGTTACTATACTTGAGTAGTGGAATGAGGCATGCTGAAGGAGCACGGAGCCACTTGGGAGGTTGGACTGCTCAAAATCTTTTTAGCTCCATCATCTTTCAGTTGCCCAAGTGGGTCTTGCATGTCTTTTACACACAATACATCAGGATTCGGGTACATTTCGACTGACCATGGGTTTTTATTTTGTACAAATGCAATAGGTGTTATACATATGCATATAGTTATTAGTTTGTATTTTTCAGCACCAAGTGATACACAACAACTATTAATATATTGATATTATCATATGTAGGACCATCCTGATGCTAGGGGCCTATATGGCATCAAGTTTCCTTACTATGATACATTATCTGCAATATATAGAAATGATATAGTCACTGGTGAAGGTGCTGAAGATATCGGTGAGGCTGTTGGCAACATGGAAGAAGAGCTTGCTGCTGAACATGGTAATCAACCTGACGAGGAAATGATTTCCAGAGAAACCCCTAGACGTTCTGTTGACTCAGCATCATCTAGCTGCAAGAAGAGAAAGCGACAAGGAGGGAAGAGCAAGGATAGTGCAACAAGTGATCCTTTTTTGGACATGTTACATGAAGTCCAAGGTGATCTAAAGGGTGTGGCTAGTAATATTGGGAAAATGGCAGCAACTATGGACCGTGAGGTTGCAATTCAAGAGAAAGTGATGAATGAAAATCCACAACAGGCTTTAAGGGAGAAGGCTGTAGCAGAGTTGCGCAAACTTGGGTTTACTGGGACAGAACAAATCAAAGCTGCTACTGTATTTGTGAAAATGCCAGAGCAAATGAGTATGCTACTAACCCTTGATGAGTCTTTGAGGAGGGAGTTCATTCTAAACATGCTTGGTATGATTATGTCCCCACAAATACTCTATAATACTGTCTTCATTAACTATATGCAACTACTCTGTACTGTCTTTATAAACCATGTACTTGATCAAGCTTGCAGAATCACTATCTTTATAAACTCATTTTTTTAGAGGAGGAGAGAAGGAAGCAATAGAAGGTGAAGAAGGATAGGATTTGCATGTTCATTCAAGACTATAGAAGAAGAGTTTTGATAATGGTGGTTGTCTTTCATTGTAGCCTTTTTGAAGTGCAGCTTTGAGTTTTCCTCAAGTTTCAAACTTGCCAACTTTCCTCAAATGTTAAACTTGTTGGTTCACAATATGGTTAAACTCCTTTATAAGTTATTCTTCTATCATGGAATGTCCATTTCATTTGGGTTGAACCTGCTACTGTAATGATGGCATGATTGCCAATTTCAAATTTGTTTCTTGTGGGAGTTAAAGAAATGATTATCACTGTTGTCTTCAAGAATATTTGGTTCTGAGGTTGCCTGTTTTCAATCGTTATCCAAAATAAAATATTATTTACTGTGTTTGTTGTCAGTTTTTTTATAAGGATTGGTAACTACGGAGCAGAAACAATATACTTTGTTTATCATTTGAATTTCTAGAAGTCCAGTAATAACAATTTTGTATTATTTTCATGTTTCTGTGGAACCTCCTGCATGCACCATTGGTTTTGAATTTATCACAAAAAGCTTTGATGGATGGATGTTGTGTCATGTATGTATTGTTATATGCAAGCTGCAGTTCAAAGCCTGCTGTCCTTTCTATTTCTTAATCATTAGTAGGCGTTACGCTGCTCCATACCAAACACAGTAAAGGCAATGGAAAATGTTACCCAAAGGAACCAAACAAAACGTGGTAATCATTACAATGTAACGGGTGCAGCCGGTAGCTGTTTACATTGCCGTTACCACCCGATTGGCTGAACCAAACAACTTGTATGTTCGGTTCCCACTCGGCCACTCCAGCGGCTCTCCAGCGGCTGGCGCGGCGCTCTTGATCCGTTTCGTGCACTTTTTCGTCGCCATCATCGGCGACACGCTGATATTTTTAATCTGGGAGCCGAGAGCCGTGATACGGCCGTGGGCCGCGTACGTACGCGTGCCGCCTGTTCAACAAAAGTCATCGTGTCTTACCTGACTTGCACGTGCACATCTGTTCCTTTTACTAACTATTGCTTTACTTCCTTCGTTCACAAAGCTAGTTCTTCTTTCACGAGGATATCACTAGCGCCCAGACGTCCAGACCGGACCTAGGTTCGGACGCAGCTCCCGCATCTTTGTCCCGTATCATCCGTTCCTAACTAGTGCTAGGCTGCCAGTGTTCGAAAACGGTTGTCCACACCCATCTCGTGTCCGCACAGCAGAATCACAATCCCGTGACCATCAGGGTGGAACCTCCTGACCCACACACGCGCGGCGGAACCGAGGCCCGCGTCAGCTGCCCCCACCTGCAGATGTGCATTGCGCAGGCGTCTGCAGGCCTCAGGCTTCGTCAAGTGAACCAGCAGCAGGCGGATGGTGGCATACAACATCCGATCTAATTTTGAAACATCAAGATGAAATCTATGCAATATAAATATAAAAACGGATGAAATAATTGAAACATACGCTTGAAACATATGTATGTAGCCATCGCAATATGTGCAACACCAAGACTTGAAACATTCATATATAGCCATGTGCAACATCAAAGATCTACTTTTGAAACATCCAAATGAAAACAATTGAAACAAATGTCTCAAACAACTGAAACGCTTGAAACACGAAGTCACCGATGGTCATGGCCTACCTGGTAGCGGAACTGCGGTACCGGCGATGACCTCCTCCTGGTGGCACGGTCTCACGCCATGGCCACGGCGAGCGAGGCGGATGGGGGCGCGGCAGGGGACGCTCCCGTGCAACATGGCACAAGATTGGGGCGGGCAAGATGTAAGATGGGGTGTTGTAGGGTATTGTCGCGGTGGACGATATATAGTAGGGCGAGCAGACAGCACGGTGGAGCGGCCGCGCGGGGGTGGATATCGAGGTCGAGGTGAGGGGCGCGACAAAGGCGTCCGCCGCTGGCGTAAGCCGCAGTGGAGGTGGCCTTGATTGCGACCACGGGCAAGTGGGGGGGGGGGAATGACTATGGAGACTTTTTAAAGGGACACGGAATAGAGACTAGAGAGGAGAGTTGTGGTCTTGTGGACCCAACATGGGCCGCCATTGCCTGGTGTGCCGGTCCGCAGGCCCAAGGAAGCGTTTGGACGGGACGAACCCCCGTGGAAGAGCATTACCATTTTCACAATAGTCCTTATTTCTCGTCTCCAATCAATTCAAATCACAGCACAGCACACCCAATTGGTCTATTTTTTTTGGAATGTGAGATTTGTGCCTATTTAGTTTAGTAATAAATACAGAGGAGAGTTTACATAGTCTCTTAAAGTATAATTTGAAAACTCCAATTCATTCGAAAGTTATTAGTAGGGTTTTCATTCATGGGTTTTACCCTCGCTTGCTTCCAAAAGAAACCTAGAGAAGACAGGAGACAGAAGAAGCTATTCTTGTATTAAAAGTATCGCTTCACTTTTAATAATGATATATTTTTTGTTAGAGCTTCTCGATACCTAAATACTTTGTCATTTCTTCCGAGAGATGAGGAGAGTAAAACTTTTGATCGCTTTTTTATGTGTGTCTTGCTCTCATGTATGATATTTGTCCACCATTCTTGCATTGTGATGTTCTGTGACCAGATTTTTAGTCGCAGATTTAGTTGACTAATCCATTATGTGAAGAGGATCTAGTTCCTCCTAATGTACCTACAGTCCACAAGCATGTGTTATGATGTCTCAATGTGTAGAGTGGACAATACGTCCAACCTCGTTGTGTTGTCCTAAGTCCACACTCTATTATGAATGATGAGCTAGGGAAAAAATACATTTTGGTGGCACCCAGGTTGTTCAGATGGAGTAAATGTATTTGTTCCCATGGCATAATTTCTCCTTAAAGAAAGACATATGAGCAATATGACGTAACATTGGAGGCGCCTAAATTCCTAGCATATATCAAAATTTATCAAAAATTTATAGCACATATTAGAATATGTCAAAACTGGATGTTTAGTTTACCAAATCAGATAGTCTATTTTTTCACAAAAGCATAGCAAAAGAAGAAGAAATTAACCTCTACTAAGCTCTAGCTCTAGACCAAATTTAGATATGTGTCGCTCGATGCATTAGGTTTATAATGCACCTACACTTACAAACATGTACAACCAAATAATCGAATGAAAATCATTACACAAAGTGAATTAAAATAAAGCAAGAGACTTCATACATCTACTTTGAAGTGCTCTAAGGAGTCAAATCTTTTTAACAACTTCTCTTACTACTTTGATCTTTTTCCTTTTGGAGGCCAAACAACTCCCTCGCAAATTTCCTACGGCTCATCCATGTTTGGGAACCCAAGGGATGATGCCTACGCAAATAATTCAGAAGTTGCTTGATGCTCCCCACAAGTGCTCAAGGTTTGGAACGATCTCTAAAGCTCTATAACTTCAAATCTCTCAACATGAATTGAAGATTTAAATTATATGCACTCCCAATATCACAAAGAGGTGTTGAGAAGAGCTCATAACTCATTTGGCTAATAGGTTACTCCTCTGGTTAATATACCTTTCAAGAGGGTTCGATGGGTGTAGATCCCAAAACATCTAGACATTATACGCTAGGTTAGAAAAAAATGAATCTTTGGTTTTACAACACTAGATAGACTCTCAAACCTTCAAAGGACCAGACTATATCTAGCAAACTACCAAAGGTTTTGGTAGAGGTTTGAAGTTTCTTAATACCTCTCAAAAGTTTGATCGAGTACTTAGGACTTCATCAGCCAACCTCACGTCACATTTCCCTTAACAAAGTGCGCTTATATGCTAGGCGTGCGGAGACCTGCTCACCTAAGAGGGTAGGCGACGAATAAGCAATGTGCCCCTAGATCCATAATAGCATTGCTCGTTGGAGGGACGATGGGTGGCGGTGAGCGCGCTAGGAGGAGGCTAGCGACAGTCTTAAGCATGGCCAAGAGGAGTGATGATGGATGCCACTTGTGATAGGTCACATGTGGAGGAGCACGATGTCAGTCATCGATGGGAGGGAGGTAACATCAGTAGGGGTGGCAACGACCAACAACGAAGGAGAAAATGCTAGGTGTTGGCGGTGGCACGGGCGAGCGATGGGCGCAACTAGAGTTTATTAGGGAGAGAAACAAGAAACAGAGGCTAGCAAGGAGGGGATAATACATGGTGGGGGTTGTGGTCGGAGAGTTGGATTGTTAAATGTGCCTTTTCCTCTTTCTCTCCATTCTATAACTATTGATCTTCTATTTTTTTTCTTTTCTTAGTATATATACATGTAGGCTCGCTTAGGCTCTAGGTGATGGATCACCGCCTAGAGATCACCTAGCACCTTTTTGAACCTTGGCACAAAATGAATATAATTTGAAAAATATCTATTTAGTGTGGCATCAATAGAAACTTCACACCATAAACACACTCCTCTATGCATAAAACATGTCTATTTTCAAAAGAGATATTTGGGCAGTGCTAATCCATCATAACTAGGCAGGTTTCTTATGTTAATTTGCTTCATGGAAGGTATTTTCCTCACGTTTACAAAATATGGCAATAATAATGGTATAAAATGTTTGAAAAGTGATACACAAGGCCATAATCATGTTTCTATTATTATGGCATTGCATATATAGGTGTTGGTTTTTGGTAAGAGAAGGGGAGAGGAAGATGACAGAGGAATAAATTTGGACCTATTTGGTGTGGATCTGTCATAACTAATCATAACTAGGAATTTGGCGTATTATGTGTTGCAACATGTTTTTTTAACTTCTGTAAGCATGTATTTGATTGGAAGGAAGATAAAATTAGAACCTGCAATATATGGTCCTATAAAGCCTATGCTTACCAAGAGCACATATCAAAAGGTGCAACCTACACAATTCTTCAGAATGAGTCTTGCAAGGACCACCACTAGTGTTCATGTTATTGCAAACAAACAATTTGTGACTAGATGTTGTTGAGCACAGAGAACGAAGTAGAACAAAGCAATGGAGTAAGCGACAAATAGGTGAACAAGCTCAATTATGGAGGACACCACACAACCCATTGTCCACAGAGAGGTTCAGAAGTACAACTATCTCTTCATGACATGATGCCTTTGTTGAGCATCATAATATAAACCCGACTACAGCTAGACCATCATCTTGTAATCCTTCTTGACAGCAAAAGCTTAAGGCCTTGTGGTGGTATCATCCCAACCAAATGTGTAAGCCTCACACCAACTAGAGTGACACAAGCCAAAATAGAAGACCACTACATCAAAGCTTATCTCATTGCACAAAAGCAAGCATCACAGAGCGAAATTGGATCATGAGATCAATTGTGAAAAACACTTACAAGGGAAACAAAACTAACCAACTAAATCACTCCATAATGGACACCCTTGATGACACCACGTTTTGATGGGGAAGCATAGTGACTGACAACCACAAGCACAACATGTAGTTGACCATCAGAAGGGCCCTCCTTGTTTGGGCATAGAGCCACGATAACAAACAAACTACTTGTTGCATCAATGAATTGAAGCATCGACAATAAATCCGCATATAGCACAAGCTCATTGATAGAAATAATTCTCATCTTTCACATTGGATCAAGGCGTAGAAGCATTATTGTCATTGCAATTGCCAATTGGATCTCGAATGTAGGAGCTCATTTGGTAGAGAAACCATAGAGAAAGGGGAGTGGGGGACCATCAGGTACAGCGATGAGGCAATCCCCACCATCAACCTTGCCAATAATGTCCAATGGTGCAACCAGAACCAACAACTGGAGGAGAGCATCTGCACAGGCTGGAGCAATGCTGATTTTCATGGGAAGGTTGTGGAATCCCATGTCACCCATGCCAGCACACACTAACCTCAACATGTTGTCCCATACTAGACGTGTTGGTGACGCCAACAACACTGTCTGACACGGTGCTCTCAGATCTAGATCTGAGCCCACCAATAAAGACATGACTATCCTACCTAGTAGCGGTAAAACCAATGACTGTAATTGTGATGGGGACCAAGTGACACAGAAGATGTGCCAAATCTGATAAAAATAGAAGGGAGTTCCATCAAAACCAACATCAATGGTAGGGACTAGAGACGGTGGCAGGGCGTTCATGGGTGGGATGGGGAGGAGGAGGATTGTGCATGGTGAGATTTGACATGTAGAAGGAGGATCGAGCAAAGGAGGGGGTCTACAACGCTTGGGGGAACCCTTGCCGAGTCACCCAAACATCAAAGGCGTAATACGCAATGGTGCAACAAGAACCAACAACTAGAGGAGATCATTTGCACAGGCTAGAGTAATGATGATTTTCGTGAGAAGGTTGTGTGGCATCCCAAGTCATGCATGCCAGCACACACTAACCACAACATGTTGTCCCACACTAGATGCGTTGGTGACGCCAACAACATTATGCGACATGGTGCTCTTAGATCTAGATCTGAGCCCAGGTAAAACCAATGATCATAATTGCGAGGGACCAATTGAGACGGAACATGTGCCAAATTTGATAGAAGGAAGTTCCATAAACAAACCAACATCAATGGTAGGGACTAGAGACAATGGCGAGGCGCGCATGGGTGGGACGGGGATGAGGAGGATTGCGCATGGTGAGGTTTGACATGTAGGAGGATCGGGCAAAAGAGGGGGTCTACAACGTTTAGGGGAACCCTTGCTAGGTCACCCCAAGCATCAAAGGCGTCATATACTCCCATTGCCTATTTTCCAATGCTGCAAGCTAAGGCAAAGCACACATCATTATTGTGTCATGTCTCATGTCTAAATTTACAATTGTTGGTTGACATGTCTAATGAAATTATCGCAATTTAAGTATTTATAAAAAATAAATCAGGTCCATTTTGCATGAATAATTTCGATGTGTGGGAATTAGAAAGCATAATATACACCATACAAAATCATTCAAGGAAGGAAATGTGAGAAAATGATTCTTGTATGCTGAAAAAAGGAAGATGTAAATATGATTAAATATTTTGTATTCCTTGCGAGGTGTCCCTGGCTTGACTGAATTATGACACTCCCCGCACCTTGCCAATCCTCTCTTCGCTTCCCCAACAGGGCTACACACCCTACTATATTCTCAAAGGTAAAAACTGAGTCGTCACTAGTGCTCCAAGATCAATAGAGAGTGCCTTTCAACCCAAAATCGAGTGGACACACATAATTAGAGGCACGAAGCGCGGCAGGGCACACACATAGGCAGAGGTGGATGGGGATTGGTAAGCATTGCACAAACAGAAGCCATGCTAGCTCGTCGAAGTGGTCTGTAGCTCTCCGTGCATCCTAGCTGTTAGGAATTAGCCCCCACAGCGAACGAGCTGACTGCTAATCTCCACGCGCGGAACGTCGTTTGAATCTATACCGAGGCGAACATGTAAGATCACAGACGACACCAGAGGCACGATATTTGTTGACAAGGTTCAGCCGAAGCCTAATCCCCGGGGCATGACTACGGGCGCTCCTCCCCAATACCAGCAACACCGGCCGCTCCAGGGTCCCGACAACGTGCCGCCGCCTCCCCGCGAACCTGTCGCTATGTCGTCATGGTTACAACAACAGCCCTCCTCTCATATTTATGAGGAGACCGGGTTACAGAGTCCAACACCAACTCTACTCTATACTGCAAAATACAACTCAGAGTCCTAGCGTAACCAAACTCGTACATAATATTCGACACATATCCAACAAACTCCACCTTGACGAATATTCCGCCATCTTGAAGTCATCAATTAGAGCAACTCCAAGAACATCTTTATATCATTCCTAATTGATATAAAATATTTTTTTAAAAAAAATCATACCACCCAACATCTTTTTAATTCAATCTCTAAATATAGTCATACTGTATTTCAGATTTCTCGCTAGGCAAAAATGAAAAACGTAGGTGACTATAGTATGCACAAGATATAAAAAACCATTGGAGTGTGAAAGTATCTAGAGAGTGCAATTTGTATTCGACTGATTATCTAAATAATGATTTAGGGAGTGAGTCTAAGAGAAACTCTTAGATGGGTTCTTCACTATTTAGTTTTACCAGCAATTTTGAAGCTGCTAATAGGTGTCCTATTAGCAACATATTATTAGGTAAATTAAAATAATTCCTACCCATAATTATCTAGCTAAATATTAATACTACTAGTGTAGGGCCCTTGCTCCATCAGCCTTGCCCTGGCCTTGCCATAGCCTACTCCAGCTGGTCAGTCATGGCTAAACCTCAGCTACGTACATTTTCAAACGAATTAGCAACAAGCATTTGGCCGGTATCATGGTGTCTGACTGAATGCAATGCGATTAATCCAATTGCATTGTGGTAGTAAATTTGTGTGCTCGGGCATGTACGTGTCGGGATCTCCTGCAGCTCTCCTCCGTTACGTCCGCATGGAAACCAGGAAATAACCGAAAGGTTCGGCTACTACTAGCTAACTGCGGCGACATCGCGGCCGTAAAAA
This sequence comes from Microstegium vimineum, assembly GCA_022036555.1. Taxonomy (NCBI): domain Eukaryota; kingdom Viridiplantae; phylum Streptophyta; class Magnoliopsida; order Poales; family Poaceae; genus Microstegium; species Microstegium vimineum. Next base: position 3,519,255 of record CM039127.1, read on the forward strand.
AAGTCGAAACGTGCCAGCGTTGCAGCCGTTGCCGGCCGGCCGGCCGGCTTAAAGCCCCACATCCTAACACCGTTACAATCGACCTACGACGACACGTACCGTGAAATGAAGTAACCGCAGGCGCACGACTGCATGAACGGAGCGAGCACCCGGCGCGACCAACCGGCCCGGCCGGCCATGCACGCACACGTTCGGCGGCACGTAGTACGCCTCGCGCCCCCTTTTCCATGCGGCCGGGTGTCGCCACTGTTACTCCGCGGTGTGCTCACTGTCACATCATATATCTCGTCGACTCGTCACGCGGTACGGTTATCCCTTCAATCCGATCCCTTGGGCTTGCGCTACATATCTATATATGCGCACGTCGCTGCGTGCAGTTCGATCGATCGATCCAGCTATATATATATATATCTCGATCGTCAGCAAGCTAGAGCTAGCTAGACAGCAACCAGCAACCACCCTCGATCGTTAGAGATGTGCTTAGCTCCGGCGGCGACTATGGCGGCGGCGGAGCTCCAAGAAAGCGCCGACGGCGTGCTATGTCCGGGCCACCACCACCACCACAGCCCGGACGACCGCCGCGACGACCAGCGGCAGCAGCCGCACTGCTGGCCCGCCGGCAGGAAGCAGCCCTGCCCCCGCCCCGGCGTGGACGACGCTGCGCGCGGAGGCAGTAAAGTCCGTCGCTGTCCACCGGGCTCGTCGTCGGCGCCGGTTGCCATCATCCCCGTAGCCGCAGTGACGTCGTCGGAGCTGCGCTCCTCATGGGCGGAGGAGGACTACTACTACGGCGACGATGAGGCGGCATTTGTGCCGCCGCACGTAGCTCTGGAGGCGAGGTGGCGGCTGTCGGAGGGGAGGGCGGCCTCGTCCATGTGCGAGGGGCTCGGCCGCACGCTCAAGGGCCGCGACCTCCAGAACGTGCGCACGGCCGTGCTCCGCGTCACCGGATTCATCGAGACCTGATGATGATCGAGGATGGTGGTACTGTAGCAAAGCAAACAACAACAACAAATACAGCTAGCCAGATCGATGATGATAGATCCGTCGCTAAGCAAGCTTAATTGTTAGCCGAGCCGAGCAGTTTTGCATTTCAATTTTCAAATCAACCGAGTATAATAGTAGTAGTGTCCAAATTCGCAGAATGAGGGATTATTGAGGGTCGCTAGTTTGCGTTAATTTTCAGACGGAGTTCATTTGTAATTTCCAAATTAAATATATGCTAGCGGCTGCGTCAGTTCGTGTGGGCATGATGCCATGATGGATCTAGCTAGAACCATGGGCATTCAGCGAATTGAAAGGGTGGACGTAGACGCTCTTGTCGCGTTTGGACTTTTTGGGGACCGTGCGGGTTCGCATCGTTCACCGTCATTCTGACTATGTTAACGTTCCAAGGTGCGTCCGCATGACCGCATCCGACAGAAAAAAGAAAAAATACGTTTGAAACGAATGGGGCAAAACAGCAAACTACTGATCGATGATGATGTGCATAGTTGTAAGTATTTGGTACCTCGAGTAGGACAAACTCCCTGCTGCAGCAGAATGGGACCCAAGAAGTCTTGCACGTATGCGTAGTTCTGTGTTGTACTACGAACGACCTTGCCCAAGTTCCGTGTGTCTGCGGGGATCGTATATGTATGTATAGTCGCCGTAGCTTTCGAAGACGGCAAACATTTTTTTTGGTGTCAGGTACGTATATGATAATTCAGAGTTTTGTCAGAGAGACGTGCAAAAACAGAGAGCTGACCGACGTACGTGTACGCCCTGGATCAGCATTTCATAAGCCTAGCTTTCAGATTGACAGGGGAACTCTGCCGCTACTTATTTGGCATTTTCGGCCCAACCTTACCGCAACAAACCGTCGGCCCATAGTAGGCACATCCGGCCCACCCACGAGCCGAGTGCCGATCCCCGTGCGTTGCTGCCGTTTCGGCTCTTGAGCCGTGTATACACGCCTTTTTATTCCGCCCGCCGCTTCGCTCACGGCTCACGCCGTTCCCCCTCTCCTCCCCCGCCCCTCTCGCTCGCCCCACGCGACGCAAGGAGAGGAGAGACGCCGGGCCTGGAAGCTTCTCCGCGGCGCGAGCTAGCAGCGGCGGTGAGCACCCTTTCTCTCCCCCGCGTGCCCCTCTCGCCTCTCCGTACCCCGATGCGTCCTTCTCGTTCCTCCTCTGGTGGCTGCAGTCAAACGCAGCAGTGCTCGGAGCTTTGGATTCGCTAGCTGCGTCTCGCGATTTAGTTTCGACAGGGGACCTTTCGCGCCGGCCTGTTGTGCGGAGGGAGCTCGGGGTTGTGGTGTGTCAGGATATGATTTCTGTCGGGGTTTGAGCTTTGCTTCTGCGCCAATTTTCGTTGGATAAAGGGGATTTCAGTTTCAGACAGAGGGTGTGATGTGGTTCGGTGCTGTGGCGTTCAGGATGTCACATTGAAGAAGGGTGTGGTTTCTAGGGTTCCGTTGGTTCGTTTGGTCTGGCGAGCCGGACTTATGTTGGGTTAGCTGGTCGCAAAACATGAAAGTCGCTCTCAGCCCACGGCTGGCTGCAATTTGCAACCCCCGTTTTACTTAGCATAGGGGGGAGAACGAGCTTCCAGCTTGAATTTTTGTGGATCCAGTGGTCCTCGTGGATATAGCTTTGCACGCTGTGGCAGTAGATGGCCACCGGAAGGAAATCCTGGGAATTCCTAGCAGCCACTGTGGAAGTAGATGCCCACCGGAAGGAAATCATGGGAATTTGCAGCAGCCCAACAATGCAGGTAGATTTGGTACTAGATGTTTGGTGTGAAAGCAGTTCGTGTTTAGAACGAATGACCTACCGTCTCGGACGGTAGGAAATAAAATTTAGTGCCATTATGGAATGCAAATCATTACTTGAGCTCACCCTATTGTTCAAGATAACTCTGAATGCATAGAGATGGGACTAGTGTGGGGAATGGATATACAGTACTTGGCTCTGATTTTCTCTTTCGAATTAGATGCACTCTGGAAATGGTATGCCATGGCCACCCTCTACCAATAGAAATGGGGAGGGGTGGAGGGTGGCACCCAGCGTTGCATGGCATGCTGCGGAGTTGGAGCTCTGGACGTACATGGTCCATGACACGTGGAAGCAGGAGATGAGCTGCAAGCTGCCTGTTTCTTGGCTGTGTTGTCGTCAAGCGAGATATGGAATTGGCTTGAGCTTGCCTTGTTTTTTCATTCCTTTGTTTTCTTTCCTGATTTATTTTTTACGTTATAGAAGTTGCCAATACGTTATTGTTTTGGAAATATCCGATTATATGCGTTATAGAAGTTGCCAACATGTTATTGTTTTGTAAATATCCGATTATAAGATGCACCTCGCGTTAATTGTCGCTTGCTTGTCTTTTTCTTTCTATATGTAAGTTCTCTAGAAATGCCTTTTTAATTACTATCTTTGTTCAGAACCCAGTTTTTTTAGTCCTTGCTGACCTTACAAATTACAATGGTGCTTATGAAAATTCTATGGAACTCCTACTTTATTAGATCTTAAGAAGTCATTGATTTCAATGAGAAATGACCAGCTGTCTTTTTGTTTGTCATTTAAGTTTGTGAAAAGTGTTGTTTTTTATTTGTGCTTACACGATTTCAGGAAAGAGGCATAGCTACGTGCACCAAACTCATTTAATGTTTGCTACAGTTTTCGACCGTAGTTCTTTTGTTTTTCTATATACGTGATTCTTTTGTTCCTTGGCCACCATCTCTAAATTGTCATGCACAAGTCTAAAATTATGAACAAAAAAGAATGAGCATATAGTATGCTTTCGTTATATAGTAAAAAGTTATGATCTTCTGCTAGCTGAATGATGTAAACATCCAGTAAAATGTTTTTGATACACAGTACAACAGTGAGGTGACTATAGAAATCAGAATGTGTGCCTAGAAAAAGCAAAGAAAAACAAAAATGGGAAAATAGTGATGCGACCGCTCCCTATTTTGATGGGAAGAAATGGCATCTCAGCTGAAGGCTGAAGCTGAATGAGTGAAGGAAACACTGGTAATGGGAAAGGACATATGTTGCCTTAAGAACATCCAAGCGTGCTCTCTGAGGGCTCTTTTGGCATCTAACCACTTAACAGCGATGGATGTTCTTGCTCATTTTTCAACTAAAAAGATCATCAGCTAGTCTAATAATTTTGAATAATGGGGAACAAATCAAACCTGGTTCAAATCAGGGGTGTGTAAGACTTTAATAAGTACTTGACTCTTGAGTCCATGTAACCATTATTCATTCATCTTTATTTCTTTGCTGTAGATTGCAAGGTGCTGGTGAATCTGGCTTGGCTAAATAGAGTTTTTTTATTGTGGTCCTCAGCAAGACGGTTTTCTGAGACTTCTTTCTGTCTACTGTAAATTGATGAATTTTTGGTGAAAAATATATTATGGAAAAAAATAAAGCTCATTGTCCAGTTGAGGGTAATGGTGAGATTGAAAACGTTGTGAGCTCTAGTCAGAATCCTGAGACCCTTGAGCATCCAGTTTTGTTGTCTACATCTCAAACAGTGCCAAATAACTCAGGGATAAGGAAAAACTATAAAAGAGCAGCAAACAGAGGTAAAAAAGGTTCCCAAGGACTAACAGGTCAAGCATCTGCTTTGAGGTCATCTGATAATGATGTTAGGGTGCTTCGTTCCAGATCAAGTTCAAAGACAACACCTACTGAGTATGTGCAGATTCCAGTACAACCGGCTGCCAAGAGAAGAAAAAGGAGCAGAGCCTCAAACAAAAGTTCGACAGATGAGATTTCACAAATTCGTAAACGGGTTAGATACATTTTGAACCGAATGAATTATGAGCAAAGCCTAATTGAAGCTTATGCTAGCGAAGGCTGGAAAAATCAAAGGTTTGTCACTCTATTATTATTTGGAATTTTGAGTTGCTAGCATCTTCTGAATTTAATTTTTTTATATTATTAGTAACTAACGTTAAGTAAGTGTTTAGAAGTCTGGTTCTTCATTCTCTATGTGTTGCCAGGGTTACTGAATAGTGCTGCAAGGCTGTGTATTATGTGCTAGCCAAAATCCTTAAAGTTTCTTTGTTAACCAACCATAATAGTGTTGTGTGCTACAAAACTGACTAATCGGTTTGACTACCTTGGTCGGTTTGACTACCTTGGTATTTTAGCTTAATTACGCTTGTCAAGTGGATGACACCCTTTAGCTTCCCATCATTTTGCACTTGATTTCCCCTTCCATGTATTCCTTTACTTATCAAATGATGGGGCTTCTGTCTCACAATTCACACATCTTTTGCCTTCAGTGAAACTCTATTGTTTCACCTTTTCTGATATCATCCTGTCTTCACTGGTTATGTTCTCTCTGTACACAGTTAGTATCTCTGCATCTTCTCGCTGCCAGCCAATGCTGTGTGCTTGGTTTGGTTAAATTTATATGACCTATTAGGCTCAGTTGCTGACTTGTAATTTTTTTTTTGGCCTTCAACTTTGCGTTAACAGACAGCGTCTTGGGATTTTGCTACTGCCATGATATTTCTTTAGCTGTTGAGTTCATCGCAAATTCTGTTGTAATATAAATTAACTGATGTCCATGTGCAAACATGCAGTTCGGATAAGATAAGACCTGAGAAGGAGCTTGAACGAGCCAAATCAGAAATCTTACGATGCAAATTGAGAATACGGGAAGTTTTCCAAAATATTGATTCTCTTCTCTCTAAGGGGAAAATTGACGAATCATTATTTGATTCTGAAGGAGAAATATCTTGTGAAGATGTAAGTCAGCATGTAATTTTGATTCCATTAATGTATCTGTATTACCTAGTAATTGTGTTCTGTTATGCTCAGCATTTTAATCAGTGACAATGTTTCATATATCACAGATCTTTTGTGCCACTTGTGGTTCGAATGATGCTACATTGGGTAATGATATCATTCTCTGCGATGGAGCTTGTGACAGAGGGTTCCATCAGAACTGTTTAAATCCTCCTCTGCGTACTGAAGATAGTAATATTCATTTTTCCTCTTTCATATATGATATATCAATAATTCTTGTTTTGGCATTCATTCATGAGCACCATTCATTTGTAGTTCCCATGGGAGATGAAGGATGGCTCTGCCCAGCATGTGATTGCAAGATAGACTGCATAGATCTAATAAATGAACTACAGGGGAGTGACATCTCCATTGAGGACTCTTGGGAGGTAAAATTCCCTTTATAAGAACAGTAACAACTTACAAATTGAATTACATTTCAATTCAGTAGTACATTTATTTTTTGCAGAAAGTTTTTCCAGAGGCAGCTGCTGTGGCAAATGGCTCTAAGCAAAATGACACATTTGACCTTCCATCAGATGACTCAGATGACAATGACTTTGACCCCAATATGCCTGAAGAGCATGTGGTCAGTAAGGAAGAAGGAACATCTGAAGAGGAAGAGGAAAAGGATGAGGATGAGGATGGAGGATCAGACTCTGATGACTCAGACTTTTTGACCTGTTCTGATGATTCGGAACCTTTGATAGACAAGAAAAAGGTTGATGACCTGGGATTACCTTCTGAAGATTCAGAGGATGATGACTATGATCCAGCAGGTCCTGAATCAGATAAAGATGTCGAAAAGAAGTCAAGTTCTGATGAGTCTGACTTCACATCTGACTCGGATGATTTTTGTAAGGAGATTGGAAAATCTGGTGGACATGATGAAGTTTTATCGCCTCCATTACCCGATGCTGAGGTGGGTGATATGGAAAAGAGCACTGCTCAGGCTAACACAGCAAGTTCTGCTGATGACCCTATGGAGGCTGAAATAGACCAGAGTGTGGTTTTACCAGTTTCAAGGAGACGTCAGGCTGAACGGTTGGACTACAAAAGGCTGTATGATGTATGCCCTCAACCGACATCTGCGCGTATTTAAAATCTTTCTTTTTTGGTGTTTTAGTCTTGAATAATGCCTATTGTGTGTTTGTTTTTCATCCAGTCGATTGGTTTAGTTTCATGGAGGAACTAAGCAAATTCAAAAGTTCAATTATGAGCTTAATCATCATGGAATGTGATCTTAGACATATGCATAAACTAGCATGATCTAGACAAATTCAAAAGATCTATGTTGATAATCTAGGCAATATCCTGTGACTTGAATTTAGGTATTTCGATGATGCTCGTAGCTTATACCTATGTGCTGGCGCATTCAATCTTGATACTGATTTGTGGGTAGCCTTTTTTAGCAACTCAACTGTATGTGCTATGTTAATATTGCATGAGATTATGAATTGTTTGCTAAAGGCTATATGCTCTTGAGTGCATGCTTGCATGTGAGAAGTTTGTTTTCTGACCATGACGACATGACATTCCATTCTTACTGGGCTGAAAAGGAGGCTTACGGTGGAGGATCATCTGATTCTAGTGATGATGAAGAATGGTCTGGGAAGAACACACCAATGAAAAGCAATGATGAGGATGAAGCTGAATCTCCTGCAAGAAAAGGCTCCAGAGTTGTGCACCATAATGATGAACTGACTACACAAAGCACTGAAGAAAGCTTGCATTCTCTTCATGGTTCCGTAGGTAAGAAACATGGAGATCTTGCTTCTAATGGCAGCACCAACACAGCAAGGAAAGGAAATTTTGGTCCAGTAATTAATCAGGTATCGTTTATGTTCACTAGAATTGGTTGTATAATTAACCAATTTTTTTTGAAACAATCTATTTTAGACTGTTTTTATTGATTGACTAAGTTGATGCATGCTATTTTTCTTGCAGAAACTATATGAACATTTTAAGACTGAACCATACCCTAGTCGTTCTGTTAAAGAAAGCCTGGCAGGAGAACTGGGGCTAACATTTCGTCAGGTTGTTTCCTCTCATTTTCTAATTGCATGGTTGTCATGGCTATATTGGCATTGGGTTTAACCCTTGCTGTGCATTCTGGTGACAGGTTAACAAATGGTTTGAAACTAGGCGTCATTCCACAAGGGTAGCTGCTTCCAGGAAAGGCATCAGTCCAGATAAGCATAGCCCCGAAAATACTAATAGCCCAGTGACACCTAGTACGCAACCTAAAGAACGTGAGGGGACTGTGGTGGAAGAATCTAATGTATGCATAAATAGGGATGCCACCGTCTCTAAAGAAGTGGTCTCTTCAAAAGTTGGATCAACAAAGAACCTTGGCAAGAATCCCTCTGGAAGTGATGTGGGAGGGTCAAAAGTTGATTCTGCTGAAGATCAGAATCCGGGATCTGACCTTGCAAACAAAGCAAGGCAAAAAGCAATACAGCAGGAGTTGAAGAAGAAGAGGATGGGACGATGAAGTTTGTAGACAAAGACATGAGCCAGAATTTGGACTGCTCCTGAAATTTCCAGGTCGGGTCGTGAATTCGCTGCAGCGCTATGGGCCTTGAAACTTTGGCTTTGTATGGCTCAACATTGGTAGCCAGAAAACATAGATATACCATTGCAAGTCAGCTAGCTCTCATTACATGCCAGTCAGCTACCAAGCACATCATTCAGGGGGCTATTGCTTCCCATTCTTAGCCAACTGAGAGCTTCCTCTGATTTATGGGGTGCTCTATAGGAATTAGTTACCCTTCAGATTTTATTTGTACTAGCGATTACTGTCATTGCAGGGAAGGGCTCAATTGCAAAAGCCTAAGGCTCCGTAACGACAGCTGGGTTCTGCTATGACAAGATGCAGAAGACGCGCTGTTTTTATCGATGTTGTGATGTTCTTGTAAGATGGAACGTTGTACCAAACCTTGCGTAATGTGAACAGATGACTTTGTTCTGATTCAGAGTGTTGCAGTGCTGCGGTCATGGGTCTGTACTTGTTCGACTCTGATAGAACAAGATCGTTGCGCTTTTCATGCAAGCGCAGCGCATTTTCGGTAACGTCAGTGTCCTCGAGCTCCTGTCCCTCCTTGACACACGCACACACCACTGACACACTCCGTACGTGTTCTTGGGTAGTGCAGTATGTTACCCTTTCTCTGTCGTGCTTTCCTCCACCTTGGGCCCTTATTGCCGTCGATTTTCACTTGCAGTGTAAGCTATGTTAGCTACGACGTCGTCTCTAATCCATGACGTCTTCGTTGAACGAGGAGCGTTTGGATTGTCGCGCTTTACACAGCTCATCGCTGCGCGGCACAAACTCTGTAGGATTGCAAGTTCTGTACTAGTCTGTAGGCAGTCCTGGCTACAGGGCTCTGCATAGGATCGCAAGTTCTGAATAATCTGATAGCTAAGCGGCATTCGGGCACCTGACCAGGGCCCCAGCAAATTCGATCCACGCTGCTGCTGTAATGTAATCGAGTCGTCGCCTGCTCGTGGAATGCTCTGTTTCGCCCAAAATTCGCCCCTTATTCAGCGAGTAACGTGACGCCTTTTCCTGGTCCGATGTGCTAACGATGATGTTCTTTCGTCAATGGATGGCGGTGATCAGTCCTATCAGAAATTGCATCGATCCCAGCATGGCAGCATTCCGTAACGGTAAGTTGGGATGGGATTACTGATCACAGGTCCAGCAGTTATTTTTCTTTTTTCGAACGGAAAGAACACCGCGGTCTCAACAGGGATCCGTCTTCCTCGACACTGGAATCACGCTACGTACATCTTTAAGGAAGGCGCCCTCGCTCACGCGTACCACCGCGCGGGTCATCAATGTCCGGAAAGGTTGCTTCAAGGACGCGAGCCGTGCCGGCCGTGCGTACACGGTCTGAGACACAGGCAGGAGAGGAGACGCTGGGCAGAGGCTGCACGGATGATGAAACGAACGATCAGTCTGGGCGGGCGGGCAGGCAGGCAGGCAACGAGCATCCCGTACGTGGGGCGGGGTGATCTTTCTGATGCAGCACATCGCCTTTAACTGCCGTCGTCCCTCGTTACGTAGTACTACCACTAGCGCATCGGATTCTACCTCTTCCATTCCATGCGATGGCCGGCCGATGGGACAAGAGAAGCGTGAAGTCACGGTCCATGAGCAGCTAGCACCTAGCAGTTGTTGGGCGAGCGAGATCAAGGAGACGAGGCCGGCGCTGGATTTCTCCCCGCGGACCCGCCCGGGCCCGTAGCCATCGCCGAAAGCTCGAAATCGCACATCGAACATCGTATGGTCTGGTCGTCGCTCCTCCAAGTCCAAGGCTGCTACAGCTGCATGGTCCAGCCCCACTGCTTGCTCAGCATGCATGAGGACGTCGTAGAAGCCAAACGAGTCAACAGATTCCATGGCTGGTCCTGCAGGCTGCATGCGATCGTGAGCGTGACAATTGACATACGGTCTGCATGAGAAGGTAGACGCGAGAAAGTGAAGGATTGGTGGCAATGCAACGTGACAGGAGGAGCTACACTGGTGCCCGGCCATCGGGATCAGATGAGTGATGTGGGCAGCTCCAGCTCCAGCTATGAGAGGTAACAAAACCTGGCCTGGTCTGGTAGGCTATCCATCTAGTAACCGACAGTCCTGTCTGGTTGGACAGCAGGAGTGGTCCTTCGATCGCAGTCTGAGAGAGGTCGGAGCACGTATATTATGGTCAAATGTTACAGTTTAGATTTTGGTTGCACGATATGATACTAGTTGCTTTCTACTATGCTGGCCGTCAAAAAGAAGCCAGCCTATTAGGCAATGGCCCCAGTATATATCGCAGAGGTTACTACTAGGCTAACGCTGATTCTTGCCTCCAGTTCACCACAACTTCTTCTAGAAACTCAAGTGGAAATTGCTTAGACAAAAAATGGAGCTGGGGCCCCTCCCCGCCACAACAAGAAAGCAGGAACAAAATCCGATCCGGTCCGCTCCGGATACATGTGTTGAAACTTGAAAGAGCGCGGTAGTACTAGTGAGCGCTCCGGACAACAAGAGAGCGAGCCTCCCGGACCGACACCGACCGCGCACCGTGACCACGAGCAGCAGCAGACGACCGGAGCGATCGGCTCCAAGACTCCACAGGCCACACAGCGCGCGCGGGGGAGGGGGAGGGCGCCGGCACCGCACTCAGGCTCGGCAAAAGCCGTCGAGGCGGCCAGCGAGCGACAGGAACGCGGTGCGAGTCGGTTTGACCCGGAGACTGGACTCGTTTCGCCCGGCCGGCCGCGGCAATGATTAGCCCCCGGGAAAGCGAGGCTCTCCGGTGGCGACCCGCACCGCCCTGCCCCCCGGATTCGGCGATCTCCCCCACCGCTGGTGCCCCGTGATGTGGAGTACAAGGACGAGACGAGACGCCCGGGGGACGGCTCGTCAGCTGCCACCGGTTGGATCGGAGCGTCACCAACGCTGGTGCCAGGCAGGCCGTCACCACCACCGGTTGGATCGGGAGGGTGCAATACCAGACCACGATGCCGACTCACCGCGTGATTCGCAGGTCGAATCGCCGTGCGTGCGTCCCATGGTAGTTGGAGTACAAACAAACAAAGGTGAGTGAGTGAGTGAGTATAAAAGGTTGACCGGTCCGATCCGATATCGAGTGGCGTAAGCGAACAGACATTGACCCGGCTCGGGACGGCCGTTGTAGTTGGAGTCGACACGACCACACACGCCGCTCGTGCCTCTCAACCGGACACGCCACGAAACATGGTTTGTTTTATCCATCCGGGAGGCGCGTCGTGGGCAGCAGCATCATTTTCGTTCCCCCGCTTTCTTTCCTTCTTTCGTGGCCGCGCGCACCGCACGCGATTGGCGTGCGCCTTTTTCCCCACTTTCCAGAAGGGGGAGCACGGGCATGCCAGTCCGGAAAGCTCCG
>CM039127.1:3531052-3676458 GCA_022036555.1 Microstegium vimineum
AAGCTCCGGCTGATTAGGCGCCCATTTTGCCTTGCCAGTCGCCGCTGGAGCGTGCGTGGAACAGGATGCCCCCCGCTTTCTGCGTTCATCATTCCATCGTGCGCCGGGGATTCGACGCGACTCCGTTCCGTTTCTTTCGCTGGTCGTTCAGAAGCAGATCCAAGACTGACTGTACGTAGGAGGAAGACGCGTGGTATGTATCCTCAATGTAAGGAAACCTGGAGATAGATTCAGCATGAACGGTGGCACTGTCACAGCACACGAACGTTGCAGTGCTAAAACTCCTGTGGTATAGCTCTCTATTGCAGCTACGTACGTACGTGCTTGCATTTATGCCGGTGTTATGTTACGGGAGCCTGCCCAGTACGGGCTGTCCTCACTAGCGCACTAATACTGGAATTAAGACGGGCATAATTCGGGAGAGGATGGATAGATACATGTCCTGGGAAGGCCATCATCAATACGAACGACCGTTACCAGCATCGCATTCTCCAGTGACGAGAGCGAGTGGAGTGTGCCTGCTCAACTGCAGTTACTACGTACTGTACGTACATACTCCACAGACCACAGTCGTCGTCCTCGATCGATCTAACCTGTGACTGCTACGGCGCTGTGAAATTCACCTGATCGTTCCATTTCCTTTCTTCTTCTTCTTTTTTTTTTTAAAAAAAAAACGGATTCCGCTAGCTAGGTTAAATTCGGCATATTATTCGTCGAGGAGGTCGTGCTAACGCCGTGTGAAACCGTCGCAAAGCTTCGTCCGATTCACCGGCCGCTTGACGGCCATTTTACTAACTGCCTTGAAAACGTGACATCCACAGTCAGCAGAAAACCACCAGTCAATTCCGCGCCTCGTCAGAATTCACAACACCGAAGGTTAAGGACAAAGCTAGCAGTAGTACGTACTCCCCCTCGGTCCAGTCCATGGAAGATACAATTCCCGTATTCCGTGAAATCAAACCGTTTAAATTTTCTTTAAAATTATATAAAAAAAGACAAACACTTGTAAGACAACATATTTTTTTTATAACATATTAATGCTAATGCGATTTTTATAAACCAGTTGAACTGGCACGGTTTTTATAACTATATGGTTTTTGGAACGGATGGAGGCAGTAGAACCTGCTATGCAACCCACTCGGGACGACACGTAAAACATGCGGCGCGGTTCATATTTCAACTGTACAGTACCAACTAACAGCGACCTTCTGTCCTCCGTTTCGTATTTATATTAATTACAGACGCGAAAGGCATTGACTCGGCAGAGAGTAGAGAGGCCACAGCTGCGGCCGGCACGCACTGGCCCCGCCGCTGCGCCTTCACCAAAGTCCCGTGACGGAAAAGCACAAGCGCACCACCACGACCACCGCGCCCGGTTCTCTCCCCGCTTCCACTTTCTCCTCCGTTCGTTCATGCACCAACTAGTGCCGCTAGTGCTACGACTTTTTGGCAACTTGACCGGTGTAAATGCTAGTAGTAGTTCTCTAGGGTCACTCCGTCTCTAAATAACGCGGTTCCCAAGAAATTTATTTAACTAAATATATATTAAAAAATATTAACATTTATACTACATAATTACATAATTAGTATCGTTAGAAAGATCTTTGAATCTATTTTTTTAATAAATTTATTTAGAGATACAAATGTTACACGTATTTTTAACCAATCAAGTCAAACTTTTGGTATGAACATCAACGGCGACGGTTATTTAGGGAGGGAATGAGTATTTTTACTGCTCTCTCTAAAAAAAAATGTACGTACGTACTACTCCTACACTGTATTTTTACTGCTCTCTCTAAAAAAAAATGTACGTACGTACTACTCCTACACTGTATTTTTACTGCTCCTATAGGCTAGTACTGTACGAGTAGGTTGGTACGGCTTGACAACAAGATCGGCTGCCTGTGCAGTGCAGTGCAGAGCGGAGTGCTGCGCAGTCACACACACCTCACCTCACCTCACGCGGCGCAGGGAGCCAGCGATGCCGCGATGGCAAAGTACAGTACGAGGCGTCGAGGCCCCAGCGCGGGCGACGACGCGGACGCGACAGAACAGGCGAGGCAGAGGCGAAGGCGAGATGCGGCGCGGCCCACCGGCAGGGATGCATGGGACAGCCGCTGCACGGAGTCAAGCCTAGGGTTGCCCAAGTCAATGCCTGCCGCATTTTCTTCTGCTTTTCTTTTCTTTTCTTTTCCTTTTCCTTTTCTCGGCACGCACTAGCGTCTTTCCTTTTGGTTGGACGCCACCACTATTCTGAGCCATGCCCGCCACTGTACGATTCTCTTTCTCTACACCCTTCGTCCCAAAAAATTTACAATTCTAACTATAAATTTTTGAGATGGAGGGAGTATATCCTTACCATACCCTAGTTCCACAAGAAGCAAGATTTGACACTTTCGAATGTTACAATACGAGATGATGAGACAGCGTGGAATCCCAGGCGTAAAAATTGACTTGACACGGTCACTTTTGGTTTGGTCAATTACGGTAATTTAAAGAATTAATGTAGTGGTATTTACTCAGTATGTTAATGTCAGTGTCTCTTTAGATTCGGTCAAAAATGAAAAAGTAGTTTTTTCAGAGTGGGTTTATCGGATAATAAAGACATACCAAAAAAAAAGAGATGAAAGCGCACATAGAATAGTGCATGAAAGGCAGTGAGTCATGAGACAAAAACTGAAACAGAAAGCCAGCAAGAAATTTTTATTTAAAACAATAAAATCTGTGATGAAAGAGAGGATTGAGTGCATCAGGCAGGCTACTAGTAGTAGAGAGAGAAAGAGAGGAAGAAAGCATCTACCCGGCCAGGCCCACGCCAACTATACATCACCTCTAACCTCCCCTCCCCCTCCCTTCCTCTTCTTATTCCCACTCGCTCTCGTCTCCCCACTGAGACCCCCCCTCCCGCTCTTCCCTCTCCGTGAAACCAACGCCCCCCGCAGCGCGCCCGCGCACCGCGAATGGAAGTTGCTGCGGCGAAGCAACTCCTCCCGATGGCGCGGGGGTCCCCAACTCCCCATCCTCCTCCACTTCCTCCTCCTCGCCCTCGTCCGCCGCCGCCTCCACCCCGTCGCCGCGCCAGCAGCAGTCCCACCACCACTCCTCCCAGGCGGCGCCCGTGCCGCCGTCGCCTAAGCCCGTGCCGCGCATCATCGACACCACGCCGTTCCCCACCACCTTCGTGCAGGCCGACACCGCCAACTTCAAGCAGGTCGTCCAGAGGCTCACCGGCTCCGACACGCCGATGCCACCGCCGGCTGCGGCGGCCGCCCAGAAGCCTGCCAAGAGCCACGGCCATCACCACCATCATTATGGCGTCGGTGGCGGCGGCGGCGGCCCCAAGAAGCCGTCTTTCAAGCTCTACGAGCGCCGGATCGGCAAGAACAACCTCAAGATGATCGCGCCGCTGGCGATGGCGGCGGCCGCGGCCGCTGGCGCGTCGCCGAGGAAAGTGGCGCCGGAGATGCTGTCGCCCAGCGTCCTCGACTTCCCGTCCCTGGCGCTCGGGAGCCCCGTCACGCCGCTGCTTGCCGACCCCTTCAACCGGTCGCCGGCCTCGGCGTCGTCGGCGTCACCGGCGAGGAGGACGTGGCCGCCGAGCGCGCGGCCATCGCCCGAAAGGGCTTCTTCCTGCACGCCTCGCCGAGGGCCGCCGAGCCGCCGCGTCTTCTGCCGCTGTTCCCCGTCACCTCCCCCAGGATGGCTCCCTCACCCGCCGCCGCCGCGGCCCCGTCGCCGTTGCAGTGATCGGCGGGACCCCCTGCCGCGCCGCGCCGCGCCGCCGGAGAATTCCTAGTACCGCGTGAGATACTTGTTGTTTTTAATTAACTCCCTTGGTGCGTGATGTAATTTTTGCTCATGGTATTAGACACTTGAGCGATCGCGGAGAAATGGAAAGAAAGATCACACACTCTTGAGCTTCTCTTCTCCTCGTGCTCTCTGCTGTTTGTACTATAATCGTGCCTAGTCTACTCTGCCATTGACGGTCTCCATTTCCTTCAGTTACTCCACCAGAAACGACACAAAAATGTTTCCTTTCTGTCAAGGGCGAAGCGACGCATGCTGCATGTATGATCTCGTTGAATTCTTGCAGTTTTTAGACGTCTTCCTGATCTAGCAGTGTGACAGGGACGGAGTTTCTGTGGAGCGACTGTAATTCTTAGAGTCACAGAGGTCGAAATTGAAGCTGAAAAAAAAACACACACACACACACACAAAAGAAAGATGATGATTTGTGCAATTTTGTTTATTGTAACAATCTCCATTTATTTTTGTTAATAAAGAAAGAGAGACAAAGGTTGATACGAGTTTAGTCAGTCAACAAAGCATTAATTTGCGGCGGGCAACAATGTCATTTCCACCTAGCACTACCACTAGGAGCATCAGGCAAGGCAAGGCAACAGTGGTTGGCCGGTCCAGTTGACCATCTCGCCTTTGGGAGTTGTGGTGCGCCGGCAGCTCGCGACCGATGCCTGCCACTCCAACCATCTGGCACTGCTTTATACTGCAGCAGTCGCTCGCTCGGCACTGCGTGGGCTATGGCCGTGGTCTCACACTCACCTGTCGTCACAGAATACAATTTTCTTTTAATCTGTAATTATATATTTTTTGAGATGGAGACCTCTGAATTTCTGATAGACCAGGAGTAGTACGTAGCTGCACAATAATAATGCCAAAGAAAGAAAGATGGAGGGCGCGAAAAGAAAGAAAGAAAAAAACAGAGAGTGACCATTCCTCCAATCCAAGAGACCAACACGGGGTGCCGTGGGGCCCAGACGGTGGACCGTTCAGACCAGCTGTCCGGAGTAGAATGGACGCCACGGAGAGTGGCAGGGATACGTCCATGCAGTCCACCACGCTCGCTCTCGCCCGTCTCCTTCCAACGACCCGTGAAGGCCGTGTGTGACCGCGAGCGGAGCCCTCCGTCCCTGCGCTGGGGGCCCAACCCATCTCGCATGCAGAGCGCGGCCTAAATTTTTACAATTTAGTCCTTTTTTTAAATTATTTACACGTTTAGACCCCTAGAGGAACTATTTCCAGAAATGGACCCGGGGGTCGGCCGAGGTAACACAGCTCGGCGCCGTGGGACGGCGCCGTGTCCCACGGCGCCGAGCTGTTAGCCCGCATCCAGCTAGGATCCGATGTGGCAGGAGGCTCGACGCCAGAGGGCACGGCGCCGGCGCCGAGCTCGGCGCACGCTCTCTGTCTCTCGCTCGCCTCTCTCTCTCGCTCTCGCTCTCACGGCGCCGAGCCGCCGCCGTCGCCGTCCGCCGCCGAGCCGTCGCCATCCGGTTTTTTTAGGTAATTTTTTTTTCTTTTCAAGTTTAGTTTAGTGTTTTTAGTTAGCAATTGTAGTTCGAAATTTTAGTTACACAATTAGATGATAGATAGACAAATATGTAGTTAACTTATTAATTATATAGTTTAGTAAATATAGGGATAGTTATGTCATTAATAATTTAGTACGCTAAATAGATGGATAGACAAATAGATAGATAGTTATTTTGCTAAATAGATAGATTGATAAGTTCATAGATAGATAGTTAGTTTGCTAAATTTATATATATATATATATATATATATATATATATATATATATATATATATATGTATAGTTAGGTCATTGATAATTTAGTTTACCCATAATAAGAATTTTCGTGTTGTGTATATCAACTAGATGGATAACCTAGTGACCCTGTATCATGGAGGAAGAGTGGAGGAAGCGGAAGATGGTTTTGGTAATATCACCTTAGTTGGAATGCAAAGGGTGCCTTTGATGTTCGATGAGCGGCCACTTTTTTTTGGAGTTGTTTGCTAGGGTTCGTGATGAGCTTCATTGCAATTCCATTGAAAATGTCATATCAGTTGAGGGAGTAGTTCACCATGGTAAATCAGGCCAAATATTTAGACGGTTGGTCCCAATCTCATCAGAGGCTCAATGGGAGACATATGTCAATACTGTGATGAAGAGTGAATTTCAATGTTTGGATTTGATTGTGCGGAAGCTCTCCAATGAGCCAACTCCTCTTGGCCATTCATCCCTTATTGGGCATTCATCCTCTCATGGCTTGTCACCACCACAATACGATCTGTTACCATGTGATCCTCCGTTACACAATCCAGAGGTGCATGTGGAAGATGTGGTTGTGGTGCCCGATGCGCAATCCGCTCCAAACGAGGTTGGAATCTGCCCTAATGTTGTTGCACCTCATGTTTCTGCGGCCCCTCAGGAAATCCCTTTGACCCAAAATCATCCAAGTAAGTGTTGTAGTAACACTTTACCATTTCTTATCCACCCTTGTAATATGTTATTACAATGATGACATCCTCATTTAAATGTAGAAGACATTTCTGATAATGTTGGCTGTTATCGTGTGCCTTCATCATCCACTGCGGTGTATACAGGCTTCGCATCTAATAGTGTTGATGTTCAGATTGATGATGGAGAGGAGCCTTATGGGACCGCAAGGGCTGTTCGTTCTGATGATGAACGTCATGTGGCTGCATTGAGTGAACAAGAGATTGAGCTCATGAGGCAGTGTTGTCCCGATATTGATCCACTAGTGCATGAATTTAGCGATCTCAGACACTCTCATGGTGCTTATGCAGTAGCAAGAGAAGAAGAGTTGCTAGAGGCCCCTGATGATGGGGAAAGCATAGAAATTTTCAAGGGCATGATCTTCAAGTACTTGCCAACATTGAGAAGGTGGTTACAGGAGTATTCTGTGAAACGTAAAAGGTCGTTCAAGATGCATCATTCTTATGTGGAGCGCTGTTACACAGTGGTATGTCAGAAAAATGATTGCAATTGGAGGGTATGCGCGAGGAAACAGAAGGACAGTGAAAAGTTTAAGATCACCAAAATTGTAGGTCCACATACTTGTGCAACGACGGATCTAAAAGAGAAGCATCAACAGTTGACCTCTACCCTTATTGCTAGAAAATTTAACACAACACTGCAGAAACAGCCTAATTTGAGAGTGAAGGCGCTCATGGACCTAGCTGAGAAGCATTTTCATTATGAGGTGAGCTATGGCAAAGCATGGAGGGCAAAGCAACATGCCTGGAAGATGATATATGGTGATTGGGAGGAGGGGTACGAGAAGTTGCCTGCATTGTTCAATGCAATCAAGGTAGCTAATCCGGGCATGCATTACGAGTACATCCCAAAACCAAATGAATGGAAGGACGACAGAGAGATATTCTTCCGTGCATTCTGGTGCTTTCCTCAGTGTGTCCAAGCCTTTAGGCATTGTCGTCCTGTGTTGTCCATTGATGGTACTTTTCTTCTTGGCAAGTACATGGGCACAATGTTGATAGCCATTGGTTGTGACGCGGACAATGCATTGGTTCCATTAGCATTCGTTTTGGTAGAGAGGGAGAACAAAGACAGCTGGGGTTGGTTCTTGCGGCTTGTTCGGATACATGTTGTAGGCCCTGGGAGAGAGGTTGATGTCATATCTGACAGACACCAGGGCATACTTAGTGCCGTACAGGAGCAGATTCCGGGGTATGCACCATTGCATCACCGTTGGTGCACTCGCCACCTTACAGAGAATTTACTCCGGAAGGACAGTTCAAAGGACAACTTCCACCTGTTCGAGGAGGTTGCTCGCATGCTTGAGATTTGCTACTTCGAAGAGAAGTTGGAGCTGCTAAAGACAACAACAAATGCAGAAGATAGGCAGTGGCTACATGGTTTGATGAGTCAAAAAGATAAATGGTCAAGGACCTATGATGATGGCGGGTGGAGGTATGAATTTCAAACTAGTAACATGGCCGAGTCATTTAATAGTGTGCTCAAGGGTATACGGGCCATGCCTGTCAATGCCATTGTGTCCTTTACTTTCTTTAGGTGTGTTGCATGGTTCAATGACCGACATGCATCAGCAATGGCACTACAGAGCAAGAATCGGATATGGGCACCTAAACTAAAACACCATCTTGATAGGGCAAAGGAGAAGGCTAGAACACATGAAGTTCATTGCTTTGACCATAGCACGGGAAAGTATGAGGTCATAGAAAGGGGTTGGACAACCTCTGATGGTGAGGTTCGACCTTCAAGGGCTTATATTATGGTTCTTAGTAATTTCTCATGCATGTGTAGGAAACCAAGACAGTACCACTTTCCATATTCTCATTATATTGCAGCAGCTCAATATCGCAACTATGCATATGAGAGTAGGATGCCACGAGAGCTAAGTGTTGACAGCCTTGTACTTACTTGGGCTCCCCGTTTCGAGCCTTACCTAGAGGAAGAGCAGTGACCACCATACCATGGCCCGAGATACATTGCGGACCTAGGTGCTCGTTGGGACAAACGTGGAACTAAGAAGAAGACGAGATACAAGATGGTCATGGATTAGGTTTCAGGAAGAATAAGGAGGGGTAGAGCAACACCCTTTCTTACTGATCCCGAGCAAAACCAATGTAGCAAATGTGGCAGACTTGGACACAATACACGTACATGCACTTGGGCGCCTAGCCAGATGACAATAGTTATATATATATATATATATATATATATATATATGCTTTCTAATATTTATAAATGTTTACTCTTTGTTTGCTTTCTAATATTTATGCATGTAATTTAATTTCTTACTGACAATTTTCTTTTCCTCCAACAGGATGGCGACTTTCGACCTCCTCGATCAGTACTACGAGGCAAACCACCGAGGACGACGCATTTCCGAGGGGGAGGTAATAACTACAGTTTATCTTACTTAAGCATATGAGGTACTTACATTAAAACACGTGTAATGGTTGCAGGTGCTGACCCCTCTTCGTCCTCGAACCCATGACAGGTTCCACGAGATGCGGTACGACGAAAGGTACACGCCCTTACTAGAGAGGGCTGGACTAGACGTTGTATCGTATCAGGTTCGTCGTGGGTTGCTTGTCATCAACCCCGCGGCGATCACAGCTTTGGTCGATAGGTATAACCATGTCCAATACTAATTCATTACTACACACTGTTTCTTTGAAATGTAACTAACATCTTTACTTATCTACCTTATGTAGGTGGAGGCTGGAAACTCATAGTTTCCACCTACCTTATGGAGAGATGACTATCAGTCTTGAGGACATGCAGAAGTGGCTTGGTCTCTCCATTAGAGGTATTCCTATCATCGGGCACTGCCGGTCTGAAGGTTGGAGGGACAGAATGGAGACCTTCCTTGGGAGACCACTACCTCCAGAGGCGACGCATTCTCGCGGCACAGGTGTTTCCATTTCTTGGCTCAGGGCTGCCTTTGGTGCGTGTCTAGATGACGCAGACGATGCCACAGTTGGTTCCTACTGCAGAGCTTGGGTGTTGCACTTGTTCGGGTTTGTTCTCTTCCCTGACGCGACAGGAGACACAACGTCATGGATGTACCTCCCTTGCTTGGGTAATTGGGACACTGCAAGCACATACAACTGGGGTTCTGCAGTATTGGTGTTCCTATATCGCCACCTTTGCGAGGCTTGTCGACGAAGTGCGAAGAACGCTTCAATTGGGGGTTATGTGTACCTTCTTCAACTGTGGATGTGGTCTCGTATACCGGTTGGCCGGCCTACACTCCAGGCATCTCGGCCTTGGTTCGTGGTAAACAACCCTCGTCATCTTCCTACATATGCACATCTGTACGACCAGGTGACGGCCCCCTACTCGAGGACAGAACGTGCGTACCTTCAGTACGCCAACGAGCTGGATGGTCTTACAGCTTCGATGGTGAGTTCATTGCATATTGTTATTTATTCATTCTTATACCTTATGATTGTTGCAACTTATGCCCTTCAATTGCTCTTTTTTAGGTTACTTGGGAGCCGTACAAGGAACTAAGTATGCAACAGTTTGTCTTGAGCAACATGTGTGGCACGGACGAGGACCTGTATATGATGGTATGTCCGCTCATATGCTTCTATGCTGTTGAATACCACCTTCCTCAGAGAGTGGCACAACAGTTTGGCAAGGCTCAGGAGTGGCCAGTCCCGCCGTATTCGACTTTCGTAGAGCTGCACAAGTAAGTACCACCTTCCTCAGAGAGTGACATAGTTGATCATTTAGTTGACATAGTCCATGTAGTTGTTCTAGTTGACATAGTGAACATAGTTATTCTAGTCCATTTAGTTGATTTAGTTGATGTAGTTGATTTAGTTGACATAGTCCATGTAGTTGTTCTAGTTGACATAGTTATTCTAGTCCATTTAGTTGATTTAGTTGATGTAGTTGATGTAGTTGACATAGTGCACATGTTTCAGGATTGATCGTCAAAAACAGAAAAAGACGGTGGAGTTTGAGACGCTACACCGAGTGCATATGGATGTTTGGGACGATCAATATGACAATGTGTATCAAAACGAGACGCCACACAACGACTACAACTTTCGCCAATACCTAACTTGGTACCGGACAGTGACACGAACAAAGTTGAAGACTCAATGGACAAATACGGACTACGCAGACATTGATTCTTCAGATGACGAAGACACGTCCTATGATCTTGAAGCAAGGCAAGGGACGATTGTCGAGGCTGCACCTGTCTTGGACCGAGTGGTAAGTGATCTTAAAAAAGTTATGTAATTTTTTCATGGCAATGCGTTGTATATGACTACCATTATGACTATAATTTGTCTCTTTTTGCAGGGCAACGCGCTAAAACAGTCTGTAGTGGAAATTGAACGGTTTCCAAGGACAAACGTGGACGAGGCTACGCTCAACAACTTTCTAGGAGTAAGTACTCATCAACACAACGACTATCTCGTCGACAATGCATATATTACAATGCTTAATATGCTCATGTTGTTATCACAGAGGCTAGCACATAGATTGCGTCGAGCTGCGGCTCGTTGTGGTTGCGGGACTAGCGCGGCGATGGAGTATGCAGCGAGTCCACAGAGAACACAGAGGGAGAGAACTTCTTCTCGCGGAGGTAAACTTTCATTACATGTCGTTTAGTTAAGTGTCTTTCTTTAATACACATAAATGTACTTATATGCACATTTAATTGATACGTGACATTGTAGGTTACAGCGGACAGAGCTCCTCTCGTGGTACTCAAGATACTTTCCAAGGTGACGCCACAGAGGACGAAGAGGACCACAGCGGATATCAGGAACTTGGACCGTCCTAGCTAGATGATGCTCCTTTGACTCAGCCTTCGCAGCCTTTAGGAACTAGGAGACGACGTCCGCCAGTTCACTACACTCCAGGCACCGACCCTTTGGTAAGGGTAAGGATAAGGCTAGGAGGCAGTGACAATGTGGAGTTGAGTTAGTGGTTCACTACTAGAATTTTGGTTTACTATTTGAATTGTATGGACTTTACGGACCATTTCGATTGTATGGACATTATGGATTATTCGTATTGTGTGATGATGGTGAACTATATGGTTGTCTTGTGCTATTTGGATGAATATATGTTGGATCATATGATGTTGTCTCTATTTGTCATTGTGGATGCTCCATATACAAGCGAAATTCTGGCGAATTTTTTCCGCAAAATTCTAGCGAATATAGTTGATAACCTAATTCTCTAAACTTAAATTGCGGTACATGATAACACAACTAAAAGTTTAACAATACATGCCGTTATTTATGGATAAAACATAGAAGTATTGAGTGCAACGAGGCCACTTTCCCTTTCTCATCGCATCGGGATTCTCCTCCATCGCTGCCTTCGCACGGCGGGCGCGCTCAACCTTCTTGTCCCTCTTCTCCCTGTAGACTGCACCTCTTCTCTCTTCCTCCTCTTTCTTGTGCTCCTTCTCAGCTGGCTTCTCTTTCAGTATCTTCTCATAGGCCACTCGACGCTCTGCGTCCCAGTCCTTCATACCTTGCAGAAGATGTTTGTCGGACTCCTTGATCTCAGTGTCGATCCACTGCTCAAAGTCACAGAGCGGTGGAGGGGTCTGTAAATCATGCAGAAGTTAGGCACACAAAACAAAATCATTATTTAATATGCTATAAATCGATTTTCGTATAAGAGTAGATTCTCACCATTAAGTTAGTACGACGCTGAGCAAGTGTAGGCTGAAAAACATAATTTGAACACATCCAATACCTCTGCCTATAGGTTTCATGATCCTCAGAAATCTCTACCTTGCAAGGATCACCGCAAAAACACATTGGAACCGGAACACGGCTGGGCAGAGGCTTTGGATCGAATGCGATGCCGGTCAACGGGCCCTTCCTACAAATGAAAAAAAAATCGTTCTAGTAACTGAAACAATTAGAACAAAAAATAAACCTAGCAGAGAATACCTTGCTTTACTAGTTTTCCCACGCCTTGGCATCCTATGGTTGCAAAATACAAATAACAAATCAATAATCGTCCCAAACTCTAAGTCAAAATCTAACTAGGGTTTCAAAATACACCTAATATAGACCGAATCGATGCGTAAATAATGAGGAGGGAAAGAAGGATACCTTGGTCTCGAAGATCGGTGGATCAAATCTAAGTTTCCAAGATCCAAAATGTCGATTCAAAGAGGTTAGGTGGGTGGAGGAGAGGAAAAACCCGAGAGCAAGTAAGAACAAATGGATGAAACCTCGAGTGGGTGGGAAAGCTGGCTGGAATATAAGGAAGCGAGGTCGGCGCCGTGCCCTCTGGCGCCGAGCCTCCTGCCACGTCGGATCCTAGCTGGATGCGGGCTAACAGCTCGGCGCCGTGGTTACCTCGGCGCCAGGGGGCACGGCGCCGACCCCCTGGGTCCATTTCTGGGAATAGTTCCTTCAGGTGTCCAAACGTGAAAATAATTCAAAAAAGAGCTAAATTGTAAAAATTTGGGAGAGCGCGGTTCGGTTCGGCGGTACCCGGTTGTGGTAGACTGGCCGCCGGCGTCCGGCGGCGTGCTTCGTCGTCGTCTCGCCGGCGACACGACGTCTCTCGATGGGTTTCTGAACTTGCGGTCGGTCGTTGCGTTAGGCTTGGCGTCGTTTTCACAAGGAAGTGACGGGAAACTTGTTGGCCGTTTTTGCGTCCGGGTCGGCTAGTCAATGCGGTAAACCGCGAGCGGTGGAAGTTTCTGCTGCATTTGGGAGATGCTTACAACTACTCCTGTTGATAATCTCAAAAAAAAAAAAACAACTACTCCTGTTGACCTGCGTGCACACTGATGGCCTGTAGCTTGTAGTTTCGTTGCTGTGCTGTACTGTTCAGTATAGTTTATGACGTCTAGTAGTGAATTGTAGGACTGACTAGCAGGCACCTTTACGTGCATTCAGACGAAGAAAGACACCCTAATGAATTGGAACGTCCGGTGGGCAAGAGGGACTCGAACACGGCCACGCTGATCTATGAAAAATTTGGACTATTAAGCGGCTGTTTGGCAGTGCTTCTTTCGTGCTGCGGCTCTATGTTTTTTCGTATTTTTTTTTTAAAAAAACAGAATAGTACAAATTGTGGCTCGACTTTTGGTCTTCAGGAAGATCCTCTCGAGAGGAGCCTTTCAAACAGGCTCTTAATTAGAAACGTCTTTGTAGGACTGTTCCTTTCGTGAGCCGGTCATTCAGGAAGCTGCCAGTAAGCTGAGTTTAAAGGCTAAGCTAGGTGCGATGTCTTGCCATCGCCTCAATCAAAACCACGTTTTGATTTCGTAGGACTGAAGAAAGTTACACACTTGCATCCACCCATGTCCATCCTTGGGACTTTTTGTACGCCACCTTCCTTCCGTGCAATTGCTCTACAATATATACAATCTCCCTCTCCTTGTCAGGAACGAAGTACGCGGAAACGTAGACGGACGCGAGAGCTAGCCAGTAATGCGCCTGTTTGCGTTTGTCCTGTCGCTAGCTCCTCCGAGAGTGTCTGAGAGCGAATGCATAAGGAGAGGAAATGGCCTCTCGCGACAGCGACGGCGACGATCGGCCGTGATCTCCGACAGCGACGCCGGCGATCGGCCATAATCTCGGTCAAGTTGCGCAAGTGAATCCAATCCAAGGAGTGTTTTGGTTGGTTAACACATAGATGGATGATACAGCAGATGGAACGGAGCTCTGAACGTTCTTGCAGTGAACCGAAAGGTCAGCTAAGGCTGCACGCACGCCATAGGCCAACGTCAGAACCGAAGATAAGGGAGGAATCGTCGTTACAATTATGATCTGATCGTGACATGTACTACAATGTGTGGAGCTTGGATACTGGCGACGCCCAGGCAGTCATCTTGAACGCTGCCTTGGTGCCATTGACTTGAGCTCAGCAACCTGCACTGGCATATCCGGCCGCACACATACCATCGCCTAATTTCCTTTTTCTTTTTCTTTTTTCTTTTTAGAAACATGTAGTATAATGCAATGATATATCGCCCTTCTACGACGAGCGAAATAGTATCAGGCATCAGATTATTGTATCGTCATCACCTACTGCTGCTAGCTGCAAGGTCAAGCTATCTAAAGGTAGTACTGGAATGATTCTGCTCACCTATCGAATTAATTTGAATATGTGGGTTTAATTTGATGCGGTCTTAGTACTGAAGAGTTCAGTGATGAATTGAATCCGTCAGGTCCAATGTACTAGGTGTATATACTAGCGTGTATTGAATTGGTGAACTATGTAATTCAGGGTCAACTGAGCACAGCGGGGATTATTTCAAACCCAGACGTATTGAATTGAATAATTTGATGTGATTGATGATCAGAGTCAACTGGACATGGCGGCAAAGATTACATCAAACTCTGATTTTATAAATATGCATACGAGTAAGGAGTATGCTCTTCTTGTTTCGACAGCGGCGCGTCCGAAGAGCGTTCGCATTATTGTATATATTTGGTTTTTGTCGCGTCATTTTTTTTAATGCTGGCAGGCAATTACTATGTCAACTGCCCAATGACCTCTCTAACCGTAGAGTTTTTTTAAGGGTAACTAGCAGTAATGTCTCGAAATTGGTCAGGTCTACGTCTACCTCCGGGAAAATGGAGGCAAAAACTAGCTAGTGCAAGTTTCCTATCGGAGTCCGCAGCGGCAAAGAAAAACCGTAAACGTTGTCTGCTGCTATGCCTTTCAAGTTGGGCAGCGTGTATTGCAAGATCACTTTGCGCTTATTTTAGACCCGTAAATGTAGTCAATACGTTCACAACGATTCTCTTCGTATCAAACTGGCAAGCTGCAGCACGCACGACGTCTCGATCAGAAAGCAGCTTGCATTCTCAAGTCATGTCTGAACACCTAGAAAAATTTCATATATAAATCCGTGGCTAATCTCTCATCAGCTTCCCCCACCTATCCTATGGAAAAATAATATTTGCATGGACAAATATATTTGCTACTAGTATATATATTCCGAAGCAGTGCTGTGCTGTTTGTAATTTGTCGATTGAGCAGACCGGTTCTTCTTCAGTTGCAAACTACCTGCGGGCAGTACGTTCCCCATCAGTTTATTGAGGAGTATGTGTGTGTGTATATGGTCCTACCGACTGCACTGACCAAATAATTTCTAAGTAAATCGCAGTTAAGATTATATACTACTCACTCTGTCCCAAATTATAAACATCCCAAGAATCTTGGAGAGTCAAACTTTCTCAAGTTTGACCAAATTTATATGACAATATAATAATATTTATGATGTTAACTAAGTATTATTAGATTCGTTATCAATTATATTTTCATAATATGTCTATTTAATAATATAAATCTTTATAATTTTCTTTATAATTATTGGTCAGATTTGAGATGCTTTGACTCTTTAAGATTCTTAAAACGTTTTATAATTTAGGACGGAGGGAGTTCTAGACCAACTGAAATAACTTTAGTAAAGTTGCACGGAAGGTAGAGAACGAGGGAGCTGCCCTATTCTGAACGAAACTGCAGGGAAGGTAACAACTGCTCTCTAGGGGTCCCAAGTTGCAAGCTGTCGGGTCGCAGTGCGGCACTGAAAGTCCAAAATGTCGGGTAGCTAGCATATGTCCGCTTGGATTACGCGCCTTTAAGAAGGGAATCATGCCCTAGATAGAGTGATTAATTGTTGATTGCTGTGTTCGTGCGTTGTCTGAGGGAATTGACGCGCGACACCTGTGGAGCCACAGCTTCAGGTGAAGCTTCCTTGTTTTGGATACGCACTGGGATACGGACTTTTGTGCATGCAAAATCAAATCCACACGGATTCTAGCCACATGATTATACAGTACCTAGCTGAAAGTGCTGGACTGAGGTGCTTCGTCGGTGTTCAGACTTCCGAGCCAGGATCAATAATATCAAATCAAAGTAATGAGAAGACTGATGAAGGGCTTGATTTGACATACAAATGCAAATTCAGAGACCCATGCGGCCATGGGCCTAATACATGAGGAAATGGCCATATCAAATTGTTTCATTCTGTTGTAAAAAAAAATGGTCTCATTCGGCCCAACGTGCTGTCCCACGAGGCCTGCTACGGCAGCACCATATGACTGGGCCGGTTTCTCAGCCTGCATAAATATGTGGTGTGGTGTAGTGGGAAATCGCCGACTTGGCCCATTGGGGAAAACGCCGCGGGTTGGCAGACTTGGCCCATTGGGGAATGCGCCGCGGGTTGGCATGCCTCAACGCGCACGAGCCAGCCCACACCGTCCCAAGTGCCGCTCCGCGTTCGCCGCACGCCGTCCGCAAGGCCAATTCGAAATCGCGGCCTGCCGTACACCTAGTCGGACTCGAATTCGAACTCGGCCTTCGGATCGGTCTCGTGGATTCGAGTTGTATAAATCAACTAGCCAGAGGCATTCTGAGCCAGGTCTTCCGCGAGCCATTTTGACGGTGAGCCAGAGTTCTTCGCGAGTAATTTTGACAGTGCCCTCCACAGTCGTAGAGTGCCACCGTGAGTTCCATCCACAATTATTCTGCAGAAATGGCTTGCTCGGTTGTGACGCCGTCGCCCATCCCAGCATTCCACCAGCTCTCCCCGTCGGCGCGCGCGTACTGGTCGCGGCGCGTAGTTCTGGTGCGGTGGACACCGCCGCTCCGTGGCTGGTTCAAGCTGAACTTCGACGGTTCAGTCTACCACGACGGCTCACGGCGAGCCAGTATTATCCTTGAGCTCCATACTTGGTTATTGTTTCACTACTTACATGTTGAACTCGGACACTGAGGCTTAGCAGAAGGTTAAACACCTATTCTGTAACTATTTCATTTGACTTACTTGCCTCTTCACATTTTGCAGGGAAAAAACTTGCTTGTGATTGGAACAACAAGCGAGGTTGGATTCCTGGAATCGGTTGGAATGTGTGATGTGTTCTCTGTGACATACCATGTCCCCAAACTGAAAAAGGAGGATGCCAAAAAGGTGAGGAATACCATACTTGATTTTGTTTCCCAGGTAGTTGAAATGCTACATACTACGACAGTTGCAAGATATGTGGCAGCGTGGCAGTGATACTTCATAATACAATCATGATGTTTATTGGTTTTCTCTGCATATGTGGTGATCAGTGTTGTTTAGAAGTTTGTCCCTTGGATTCGTTAGGTGTTTCTTCCTTCACAGCTCACACTATCTGGTTTCTCTACAGGTATTGCATCATCTTGATGTGTTCGATGACGGAGATCTTGATGCAGCAGCCGAAGCACTGGATGATGTAATTTTTTCTTGTTAATCTAGCATTCTTTTTAGTAATCAGAAACCTTACAATGCTTCTGTGTTTGCAGATGCCAATCAAGAAGCTGTACACACTTGTTGAGATGGCTGCGCAGGGGCCTACTGGGGGAAGTGCAGAAGCAATTTATGCCGGAGAGGACAAGATAGATATCAACCATTTCTTTAGCATCTTGAGTGATATTATCCGTTACTAAGCCCGCATGGACCCGAAATGGAGCGCAGGTGTGAAGTAGGAGTTTGTTTGCACCTGTGATGCTTCATCACCCCTTTTGGCATCCTCACAGCGTGTAGAGTGGTTTGACGTGTTGTTTTTGTTTGATGCGCCTAGAAGAGCTGTTGGATTTGATCAGGGCGAATTACACGATATAGCATTTTTGTATTGTATGACGATGTTTCTACAGTCGATAATGGGATTCATCTATACACCTCAGAACAGATTTTATGTTTTTGACTGCCTCAACCTTTGATTACAAAAATATGTCAACATTTTACAGCAAGGCTAATAATTGAGTGGGTTCTAAAAAGATGCCAACATTTTACAAGCTAAATAGCGGATTCTATACAAGCTACTCTAGCTAGTATAACAATCTCAATCGTATTATAAAAAAGATGTCTAATTTACAAGTGTCACTAGCATAACCAAAACTATACAAACTAAGCTAACTGGACCAGCAAGCCAGCTGCTCCTTCCAGGCGACACAGAGGGGACGCTCCGCGGGTTGGACCCGTACAGCATCACGGCGCCGTCGATGTCGTCGTCGCTGAGCTCCACCTTCCTTCGCATGAGGTCGATGTAGGGGTACATGATCGCCTCCGGCGACGACGAGTGCCCAAGCCCGAGGATGTGCCCGATCTCGTGCGTCGCCACGGACTCCAGGTCCATTGCCGAGTCCCCCGTGCCAATGTAACTGCCCACGTCCACTGACCAGTGCTCCGCCGCGTCGAAGTGGATGTACCCGTCTTTTGAGGCGTACGCGTGGGCTAACACGCCGTACCGCCCGTCGAACGGCCAGGCGTCCCCGTGGTCGCCGTCGTAGAACCCCACCACGACGTCGGCCTTGCCGCCGTGGTAGTAGTCGGTCTCGACGAACTCGACGGGGATGACCCTCGCCCACCGCGCGAACGCGCTCCGGAACGCGGCGCGCATGGCCTCGGGCGGCAGGTAGCCGAGGGTGGCCGTAGGCGAGACCGCGTACGTGAGGACCCGCCGGTGAGACCGCGCCCACGACGGCTGGTTGTGGAGGAACGTGAACCGGCTGCCAGTGCCAGCCGCCGCCGAGAGGGACACGGACATGCCGGCACCGTCGGCGACGCCGCAGCGCTTGGTGATGATCCGACCGAGCGTCGAGGAGTCGAGCCGGCCGGTGACCGGCAGGCTGAGGCTGGATTGGTACCGCCTCACGGCGGCCTCCATGTGCTCGTCGAACACGTCGTCGTGCTCGTGCGCCGCCGGCCGAGGCTGCATGTACCCGAACCTCGCCAGGTACCTCTTCAGGTCGGCGAGGCCCGCGACGCGGCTGCCCCGCCGCGCGTCATGCAGGTGCTCGAACGAGCGCCACGAGACGCCGTCCCGATGCCGGTGCGGCCCTGCGGCCGGCACGGGCCGCGAGGCGGCTGCGTGGAGGCACGAGAGGACGCCTAGTAGCACCAACAGAAAGCACGCGGCGGCACGGCCACGCGGGAACACGAACATCGGACACAATACGACAAGAGCACGAATATGGGAGGTTGACCATGAATCTTCGTGGATATATGTCTTCCGTTCTAGGATACTGTCGGTGTCGGATACGGAATTCTAATCCTGGTCGGAAACACCACCGGGGAGTATTCGTATCCTAGTATGAAACAACACAGTGACCGAGTTGCCGGGGTCACGAGGCATGACCAAGCCACGAGGCATTCTCACCGTGCCAGATTTCTTCCGCGAGGCATTTTGACTCTGCCCTTTACAGTTCTTCCGTAGAGTGTCGAGGCATTCACAGTTCTTTGGTAGAGTGTCCCGCAGAAATGGCTTGCTCGGTTGTGAGCTCTCCCCGTCGGCGCGCCCGTACCAGTCGCGGCGCGTAGTTCTGGTGCAGTGGACACCGCCGCCCCGTGGCTGGTTCAAGCTGAACTTCGACGGTTCAGTCTACCACGACGGCTCACGGCGAGCCAGCGTCGGCGGTGCCATCCGCGACGCCGCCGGCCGTGTCGTGCTCGCGTTCGCCGAGCCCACGGAGCACTCTACTGTCGGCATCGTCGAGGCGCGCGCGATGATCCGCGGCCTTCGTCTCGCGCTTCAGCTCCGCCTGCAGCGGCTCGTGGTCGAGGGAGATGACCTCGTGCTGGTGCAGCTGCTTCTTGGCGAGGAGACACAAACACGGATCCCCATGGCGTTGCAGGAGGAGATCCATGGCCTGCTCCGTTGTTTCTCCGGGTGCGACGTCAAGCACGTGTACCGAGAAGGAAACCAGGTGGCACACACCCTCTGCCGTGAGGCCTACCGTTGCCCGGGAGTCTGGGTAGGGATCGTGCCCTCCGCTGTGTTCGAAAAAGCTGAAGAAGATCCAAGTGGCGTGTTGCACGAGCGTGCTGTGGTGGTCCGACGATGATGATGGACGAAACAAGTCATGTGCAAGGCAGCATTTCGGAGAACAATCCGGGTCAACAAGTCCAATGCAAGGTGACTTTTTGGAGAATGGAGGACCAAGAATGAGGAAAGTGAGATCAACGCTTTGCAAGAAAATACGAGCAAAGCACCGTAAGCAAAAGTTGATGTGTGAGGACTATCAAGGATGCTTTGGATAGTGGAGGCGACTAACGCCCGCACGTGCATGCGTTAGCCTTACGGCACGCACGGTCCATTTTGAGCAAAAGTACTATTATTATATTTCTATTTTTGACAAAGATGCTAATTACAGTAGTTGAGAGTAAAGTACTATTATTATATTTCCATTTTCGGCAAGGATGTTAATTACAACATGTTAGCGCGCAAGATAAGCTTTCGAGCTGTTTTCAAAGCTGGCTTGTTGGCTTGCATGGCCCAGGCCCAAATGCCAATTACGGATAAAAGATTTACAGAAATTAGCTCTCCTCAGGCACAAGAATTACAGAAATTAGCTCTCCTCAGGCACAACAAAAATAGAGCCAAACCCAAATCTAGACATGTCCATAAAAAGCAATTCAGTTTTGCATCACCTAATATGAGATCTGCTACTAGAAGCAGATCTG
Organism: Microstegium vimineum; assembly: GCA_022036555.1. Taxonomy (NCBI): domain Eukaryota; kingdom Viridiplantae; phylum Streptophyta; class Magnoliopsida; order Poales; family Poaceae; genus Microstegium; species Microstegium vimineum. The sequence continues at coordinate 3,551,809 of CM039127.1, forward strand.
ACCAAAATGATAAAGCAATTTATTTCTTTTGCATAAGCAGTTCAGCTGTTTTGCTTGAGCAAATCACTTCACAAAAAATAGTAATATGCAGTTCTTGCTGCTGACTGCATAAGCAATTCAATTCTTTTGCATAAACAATTCGATTGTTTTCTATAAGTAATTCAACTCTCTTGCATCACAAAACAGTACTACAGTTCCTAACTAATGTTCTTACTGCACATCTTACTACCCTTTGTCTTCAAACTGATCGTAGTGGATCCCAACTGCAAGAGCAAAAGGAAGCAACATAAGCATCACTTTGTCACACAACCCACACAAATCACACAAATATTTGCTAAAACTTTGGTAAATTTGGTAGAGAATTAAGAATTCAAGATTAAACTTCACAGTTAGCAAACTATTCTCTCTTGTAAATTAGAATGACTTCAAAGCTATTGATCGTGATATGTTAGGTAACCTGAACAAGGCATTTGATATACCAAGAATATTTCAGGTACAAGTCAAATTTATATTTTAGGCCAGAAGGCCTCAGGAAATGACCAAATATGTACTCCCCCCATCCCAAATTGTAAGTCATTCCAAGAATCTTGGAGAGTCAAAGCATCTCAAGTTTGACCAAGAATTATAGACAACTATAAAAATTTATAACATCAAATAGGTATACTAAGAAAATATAATTGATAACGAATCTAATGATACTTATTTGATATCATAAATATTATTATATTGTTATATAAGTTTGGTCAAACTTGAGAAACTTTGACTCTCCAAGATTCTTGGAATGACTTACAATTTGGGATGGAGGGAGTATCTTAAATAGTGCTGACTTAGAAAACCTATGTCGTTATTCTAAACAAAGATGCAATTCTAAATCAGTGCAATAGCAGAAAATACTGAGCACCGACCTTGTGTAAATAAAATTTTACTTCGCCAACATGCACCACAACATCTGTTGCAAGGTCAGAGACCACATATCTGCATGCATCAGCAACAAATTGTAAGCAAAAAGGTATATTGCAGAATAATACACTAATATATTTCTCATAATAGTCATGGAAAGATAAGTAGTTTAGTCAGAATAGAGTTCACTTTCAAATTACTCACATCACTACATCAGTGATGCACAGCCGAAGATCGATGCCAAAACTTTTTGAGCCTAAGAGTTACCAGAGATTGACTCCACAATCAACTTGTGTGTCCCACCAATGCATGGCTTTTGATACACCATCAGTAGTCAGGCATATCGACAACAATATATGTGTAAAGCTTATCTTAGGCTCTAAAAAAACCTGTCAAAGACCTGCACTACCGGCTGGAGGCAAACATGCAGTAGCTGTTCACTTGATCACTCAAAACATGCACATGTAGTAATCTTTCTCCTAAATCCTAAATTTGATTGATCATCCTATTTTAGAACACATTTGCATCTGTAACATTTTAGAGCACACAAATACATGAGCGCACACATTTGCACAGCTTCTTTGTGCATGGCCTTTATCCTAAATTAAGATCATCACTAATGACTTTAGTTCTGGTATATAATCTAGACAAATTGGAAGCAATTGAGCCTATCCTAAAAAAGTTCACGCTGTTACGCAACTGCTATAATAAAGCAATAAAAGTGCACCATCATAAAATACTCCCCCCATGTAAAAATTGCAGCACGTGAGCATTTCAGTTATATAATTTCAGTGTATGTAGAAATTACATGCTTGTAGACTAATTGATTGGTTTGAATTGAATAATTACATTAATTCTGAGTACAAAACTGCAGTGTTAAAAAATAGTATGCCGATCTTAATGGGGTAATAGTGAGGAACTTGCCTGCTGAGAATGCTTCATTGATACCAACAAAACAATACCTCCCCTACCCCCTCTCATACCAACAAACACATCCGCGATACAAAAAAATTGATGCATGCATAACAGCAAAATAGGTCCAGTTGAAAACTCACCTGAAATATGCGTACAACAGCGGGGCTGGGCTTGTGTCGTGTGACGGGCACAACTACAAGGTATGCGACAGGGTCTGCAGGGTGGAAGGTGGTCAGGGTGAGGTGCAACACAGCCATCACCGAGAAACATGCAGGTGAAACAAATCAAGTATGCCAATTCAGAGTAGAGTATGAACTGGACAATCCAATATTTCCATATATTTTAGAAATTTGAAACTCACATGAAGCAAAATATGGTAATGCTGTAGGCAATTTAAGTGTCTTTGATTAGGCAACAATGTCTTCCTAAATAAGCAATTTATGTACTCTGAAAAAGCAAGTATAGTGTTTGTGTTTATTTGCAACCCCCACCCCAACCAAATCCCTAGTTTATTTGCAAAAACATAACAGTTCCAACAGAGGCAAGGTGATGATGTAAAAAATGTACTAGTTTAATAACTAAATAGAAATGATCAACATACCAATCGGAAAACAGAAAAAATCATCTGTTGGCAACAATATGTCACTGCATGTGTCGTGTGAACCCCTATCGTTACCTTTGTAGTGCTATATTGTTGCTTAAACATACAAAAAGGTACCAAACGCAGAATCTGAAATACAGTTGCTAACTACTGAGTTCTCTGAGCAGTACCGAATAATTTTAATCAAGTACACAACAAGCAATTGCGTGCATCTACAAGGGAATGACCGATTACGATTTCCATCATTAATTTACACAGTTAATAAGCATCAGACACATTGTGCCCTCAAATACTAACATACAAATTATAAAAGCTACATATACACCAACCATGGAAATCATAAGCAAAATCGTAAAATTAGAACTAAAATCACTCAATCATCATCACTAAATATTCCAAAAATAATAGAACAGGATATGGATCCCGTTATCTCACCTTACTGTCAATCTGTCGGGCAGGGTGGGGGCGGGGTCTGCAATGGCCGCCGGTTGGTTGGGTTCAACCCGAGGCGTAGACGCGCAGGAGGGAGCTCAAGTCCCCAGGCGCAGGCAATGGAGTCCGGAGGCAGCATATTGTCACACTAAAGCGGATGCGGTCGTGCTGTCGCGGTCGTGAGGAAGGGTAGACGCGGCATGGTCGGGCGGCACGGATGGGGTCGCAACATTGCAGGGCCGAGGCGGGACGAACGGAGGCGCAGATCTGACGAATAAAGTAACATGGCAGGCTTATATCAGAGAAATTTTAATAGACAGCTAGGTTAACAGGGCAGCAACAAATTTATCAGAGAAATCTAATAGGCAACAAGATTAAAATGTCTGTTCACTTGACACCTAATACAGTCAACTATGAGGTTCATTCAATTTTTTTTAAAACAATCAGAAGCTACCTGTACACCTAATGCAGTCAACTATGAGGTTTATTATAGAGAAATTATGCTTTATTCAGTTCAAGCATGAGGCATATTATGGTTGAAAAAAATTCAGAGTACAAAGTACAGACACAAAGGGGATGAAAGGAGAATGCACCCGTTGGCCTCGCCACTAGCCTGCAGCAAAGTACTTATTCAGTTATTAAACTGCCAAGCATTGCTGGTTGAATAAGAAAAAGATGCAGATTGGTGTATGCACACATTGGAAACAAACTACTGGCAAATAAAGTATGACATCACTCATAAATAAGTATTAAAATAACAGTTGAACGTGTCACATGCTGTTTTTTAATTGCTGCTGTTTTCTAGTGTACCCTACACTACACTCTTCTAACTCAAAGGGCGTACCCAATGCCGTAGGCTCCCGCACTGCGGGGTCTGGGGAAGGGAAATAGCCCGCAGCCTTTCCCGCACAAATGTGCAGAGGCTGGGGCTCGAACCCTGGACCTCTTGGTCACAGGCGGTAAAGCTCTACCGCTTGCACCAGGGCTTAATATGTTTGATGCATATACTAGCATGATATTATTGGTAAATTATCAGTAAAATTAGATATAACAATAAATAGAACTAAACATCTAGCATTAACATCAGGCAAGTATATTCCTTACTTTATGCATATATAATATATTGATTGAGCTAATTTACTGGTTTGAACTGAACAATTACACAAAATAGTATACTAATCTTAATGGGCAATGGCGAGGAACTTGTCAGGTTAGAATGCCTTGTTACTGGCAACAAATCAACATTTCCTTTGCCCCCTCCCATACCCATGAACACATACATAAAACAGAAACTCGATGCAAGCATAAACACAAAGTGGCTCCAGTTGAATACTCACCTGAAATCTGCGCTCAACGATAGGGTGAACTTGTACCACGGGACAGGGGCACCGCTGTAAGGTGTGCGATACAATGATAAGGGCCTGCAACGTGGAAGGTTGTCAAGGTGATGTGTTACACTGCCATCACCGATAAGCCTGCAAGTGACACAAAGCAACTATGCAAAATTCAGAGTATGAGCTGGGTATGTGAAATTTTAGTAAACTGCATGCTATATGAATAGCATAAGAAGTAGCTTAGATCCAAGAGAAATTACATGTAATTCCTCCTATAGAAAACAAAATCAGAAAGAAAAAATAGTCTCAATTGAAAATATCAGCATATATCTCAAGCCACGGCCACATGCATGTCAGCTTCAACCTCCTGTGGATTGATCAATTTTCTTAATATAGCAGTTTGGCAGCCATGGTGGGCACATGATGGGATTGGTTGCCGACAATCTATAGGATATTAACGGCAAAATCGAGGTATGGCAATCGCCATAACTCACTATACTGAGCCCTCCCCCGAGCACTTGTCTGACATGAACAAAGCACATGTTGAACGAATCCAAAAGCAACCCTGGACCTTGACCTCACAAAAATGGGCAAAGCGATCCAAAATCTAAGAACCAGGAAACCCCAAAAATCCCAAACTCTATTGTTTCCCACACAAGTGGATTCCCAGCACCAACGTATTATGCCGCAGCACCCGCTCTTCGACTCGTCCCCCATAATCGAATCCCTGATTCCTCAGAGGCGTTGACCACGCCATCCCGCATGGGCAGCGACGCCCCTTGCCGTAGTACTATCCACCCGCAACAAGCAGAATGGGAGAAACAACGAGCGCGCTAGGGTTCACAAATCTCACCAACAACAAATACCTCGATTCAACACGGGCGGAGCCGAAGCGAGGCGGGGAACCGACCGTCGACACCGCCCTGTTCGCGGGAGGGACTTAGGGCATGTTCAACGGACAGACGACCACCGTCTACAAGAACCTCCAATTTAACATACATATAGCTAAAAAGACAAGCCCATAGACAATGAGTCGTCTATAAGCCATTTTAATACTTTGTACGTAGCTAAGATCAATTGTGAGTACGATTTTGTATACTATTCTGCTACTAGTTGATAGATAATTGATCAAGCTTAAATAAGATTAGCATGACTGCAAAAAAAATTAAAAAAAATCATCACTATAAATGATATATTATATACAGTTGCACTCTACTAATCAATGTTCTAGTGAAATGATCAAATGAGACATAAAGCTTAGAATGTTTCTCAGTTCAGGAGCAAACAACTTTCTGCCTTGTAGAACTGAATCAACACAGAACAAAGGGATATGTCCCCTAAAAAAAGAACAAAGGGGTATGAGGCTAGACCGCTAGAGTGTGTTCATAGGATGGAAATTGGCAAGCCAGTTCAGGATGCAGAAATTGCTCAGAACACATGTTGAATTTTAGCAAGTACAGACACCACGAGTGCAGGATGGCAAGCCAGTTGAGGAAGCTGAAATTGTTCGGAACATATATGAAATAGTTCAGAAAGTACAAGATGGTAAGGCTGTTCATAAGGCAACCAGAATAGCTGGATTCAAGCACAACATGACTGGAAAGAAACAGTCCCCGCCATTTGCGATCTACGCAGGCACCGGCGAGGCCACATCCAGCCTCCCGGATCGTTGGGCTCAGCAGCGGCAACTGCACAAGTTCCTATAGGATACCAGAAAATCTTGTACGTGGCATTTATACATTCATACGCTAAATCACAAATTCATTCACATATTCACAATCACCAATTACTCACCAGAGGATGAAGAGCAACAGTGGGCACGTAGCAGAGGCAAAAGCAGTAGGAGCAGATGCAGAGCACTAGAAGCAGCGGCGCGCGGCCGTTAGGCACTGGATACTTCGGAAGGGACAGGGGCACTCGCAGCCCGGCCACGCTGAAGCTGTGCTGGATGACGGGGACGGGCGGTCCATCGGCCCAGCGGAGGTGCAGATCTGAGGCAGATAGCAAATAGCTTACATTAGGGTTGCAGAGCTCGGTTTCGCGTAGCAGGAAGGGGAAGGCAGGGGCAGAGGAACCTGATCGGTGCTCGTCGCCGGCGAGCGACCAAGGGCCCGATGAACACCTGCGTAGGGTGGGGGCGGCAGTCCCCAATCTCCAGTGGATCCGCCATGGCCGGTGCAGATGGGGGACGGGAGGAGCTTGGCGCAGGCATGGGGAGGCAGTGAGGCGCAGGCTTTAGGAGGAGGTCACCGGAGAGGAGCTCTCTCCGGTCGCTGGGAGAGAGAGAGATGGGGAATGAAAGGTTGAGGAAGAGCAGCAGTCGTGTGCGTGTATTCCTGTATGGGCAGTGTGTGTGGTGGGATGACTTTTTTCCGGCCATCCGTAACTTTGTCCTGTCGCACGCACGCTCCAATCAGGTTCTGCAACGGCCATCCGTAATGAGTTTTAGGCCCCGCTTAGATTCCACCCAAAAACCAAAAATTTTCAAGATTCTCCGTCACATCGAATCTTGCGGCACATGCTACTAAACGTAGACGGAAAAAAAACCAATTACACAGTTGATCGAGAAATTGCGAAACGAAACTTTCGAACCTAATTAGTCCATAATTGGACAATTTTTACCAAATAAGACCGAAAGTGCTACAGTAGCCAAAAGCCAAAATTTTTTGGAACTAAACACGCCCTTAATAAGCATGCTACAATGCGTCTGTGATCAGAAACTGCAACGGCAATTGACAACAGCCCAGGCCCAGCCCACGCCCTCAGAAAACAAAAACAAAACAAAAAAAACTCTGGGCCCATCATGTCTATCTACCTCCGGCCACTCCCAAGTCCTCAACTCTTCCCCAAAACCGCCACTGCCATGAGCAGCTCTAGTTCGTGCAGCCGCCTCTTCTCTCCCGAGTTAACCTGCGGTAACTCCATTCCCTGTCGTTTCATCCTCGAGTACTTCACTGCCCTCTTCACTCCCTCCTCAGGCATCAATGCTATTATTTGACAACAATAGACTGTATTTGAAACCCTGCCAAAGACTACCTCCGAAATGAATTGAATTGAATCAGCTGCTAGTTGAATCCATCTCTGATCTAAAAATGTTTATTTACAACAAAGAATTTCAGCTCTATCAACAATCCCTAACAAAATTTTGGCGCCTTTGGGGAGGGGAGTATGAAAGGAAGTTAAAGTAGAACAGTGTAGGAATGCTGTCCGTTAGATTTGCAGTTGTATAGGAGCAAAATTGCCAGGATTTACAGTTGAATTGTTTCCTTCCCATTAGTTCGATGAGTTCGTCTCGAGCCTGATTTCTTATCCCGTGTTCGCTTCCCTGATAACTTCTTGGTTGCAGAAGCCTTCCATGGTTCCTTTGCGGCTTTGTCTGGAAGCATCTTTCTAGGTTGGAAGCGCACAATGGGAGGCCGCTGGGGAGGCCAACTTCGTAACGTAGCCTGCCTCTGTTCCAACAGTTCTCGGTGGTATGACTGTAAAGTTAAAATGGTGCAAGAAAAAAAGAAGTAATCAATAATATATAAAAAGAATAGAACGTTAGTCATTCTGGAATAAGCATGCATCAGAAAGAATGTGCTGTTTTCCCTAAAGCAAAATCATAGTTCTATGATCTATAGCAATGTATCTCACAGCAAACAGCACACAGGAAATCAGAACTGAAAATACCTGAACAACGAAATCACGCCTTTCACAATCCAGGAACATGTCTGCAGTCCAATTAACACGCGACCTTATTTTATCCCTAACTGTGCTGAAGCTTAGCTGATCTCTAGACGTGAAGCGGTCAACTTCATTGAACCAAAGGCATGTAAATAAGTTTGTTATGGGGATATGTTCCCTAATTATCACACAGCCCTCTGGGACGTCTGTTAATAAGAGTATACTGATATCAGGCAGGTATACAGTGTAAGAAATATTAATAGGTCAGGGATCAGGGGGGAGAAGTAACTACCACTCGTTATAGGAAGTTTGGCTGATGAATAATGGGTTAGACCCTCTCTTTTGTAGAACTCTATCTGGTAGTCAATTGATGTGTTATCATATTTTCCACCAGCCTTGTTGGCCTCAGCTTCCTCAAAAACATCGAAGCGTCTGTAATGCCTGGAAATAGCAAAGCTAACATTCTTCCTCCACAAGAACCTGTAACATAAGTGTAGTTGCAAAAATCAAAATAAACTGGGACAAAATTGATAGAGCAAATGGAGCATTATCTAAATGTTCCCTAAGCTATGTGAAGAGTGCATAGTGCAAAACAAGTGATTGTTTACCTTTCTAATACCTGATAAGGATCCCTCACTAGCTTAAGTTTCCCATCAATCCAAATTGAATATCGCACATTAGGAAAAAGCCGATGAAGTAAGAGCTTTGGAACCTATAGGAGGAAAAGATCACAGGGACCATAAATGATAAAACCAAACCCAATAAACTTGTTGATTCTGAATGGGATAACAAGGATATTATGGAGTCCAGTATTCCCTATTCACTTCATGGAGAAAAACAAAAAACAACATGGTAGATTGCAAACAACACAGGTTTGGCTGAGAAAAATCAAAATCGCCAACTGCACAGGTACCTTTCCATTGCGCCTAGCATCTGTAAATGGTAGGTTGCGGACAACAACTACCCGCCACAGCCCGATTCTTTTAGTATGACCAATAGTAGTGGAGTTCCTTATTGCAGATTCTGTTTCTTCATCCAGAAACATAAAGAAGCAAACTGTATCTTTTGAAAATTTGCTGATATTTTCTGGTTGTTGCATTACATCATAATTACCTGAGAAATTTGTAAGCAAGTGTGCACAGTATTTGTAAGCAAATGTACAAGCAATTTGAAACGAGGACTGAAATCCAAAGTAGTAGTTACCAAAAATAGCGGAGGCAACAACAGTCCTCTGGCATAGCTGCATCTCAGAACGATCAGCTTCATCTATGTCAAACCCAGTATTAAGACCAGGTATCTTCCCTCTTATAAATCTGGAGACAAACAGTATGTTAGCTACAGAAAAAGAGATACTGATCATTGTAAAAAGCCATTACATGATCTCGAGATAAAGCATATGAAATGTATGAGCATACCCACAATGTACAGTCATCAAGTCTTTTATGTCATAAGACTTATCTCGTTCCTCCAGGGATGGAAAACCTCCAAACAAAGAACCACTCTTTGACTCTTTGGGAATCAAATTCTCTTCAAACATATAATTTAAGCTTCGAAGGACTGGTGACAATGATGGTTTAGCTGGTCTCATTGCCAGCGCTTGCTCAACTGGCAAATAACAAACTGGGCAGGCTATACAAGTTTAAAATACATTAGTTTAGATTCAGAACTAAAGTAGCACCGAATTGGAATAGTCAGGAATGTACGCTTACGTCGTGGTCCAGTGCGTTTTCTATCAATAGGTGGAGGAGACAATGAGAAATTTTCACAAGGATGGTGATCCATAACAACAGCTGGTGGAAAATTCTGCATGAGTTCCTGAACTTGTTTGCTATCTGATTGTTTTGCTATCTGTGATGTTGTATTGAAACTATTCACAGTCGGTGAACCTCTCTGAGCTATTGGTGTGCCAGACGATGTCCAAACAGGGTTCACAAAGCTCCGGACATGATCAGAAAACACAAGCATGGTCTCAACACCAGGTGACGCATCTTCGTCTAAAACAGAAAAAAAAAATTAGTAGGTCAGTATTGGAACACACATACTATGGTGAAAAAAAGGGCAAGAAAACATATACTTACAAGTTACAATTGTTTACATCTTACTTCAGTATTGCATTTTTTACAACAGATTTTTCAGTCCATTATTATTCAAAATAATAATGTTTAGCACAAAACATTGGGTTTCGCAAACAGAAATCCAATTGAATCACTAACATGGACAGATGCATGTGAAAGATGTGCTCTAACTGCAGCTGCATGCTCAGAAATATGTTAATGTCATTAGCTGTAGTAGGAGATAGATTTCTTGTGTGGCATATTGCTAGAAAAACATTCAATTACACCAAATGCCAGTGAAATCCTTTTCCTATTTTCTCAATAAATTTGCAAGCTAATAAAAAACTGGAAGCTTCCCACTGCTCCAGAAGGGGAATAAGACCCCAAGTCTTAAAAATTAAAATTAGACTCAGAAGAAACAAACCAACATTTTGTCATTGTAATTGGTACATTGTAAGTTGGTAACCATGAAAAAGCATGGAAATTAGCTTCTTGACAAAATGGACCAAATATTCTACGAACTATTAAATGTCAAATTAAAATGTTCAGAAAAAGCCAAATGAGGAGAAAGGACCAGGCACAAACAGAAATGTGCAGTTTACCTATAATGATTTTAAACAAACAGCCGTTGCAGTATGAGCCCATCTACAAAGCTCACACCACGGTACAACCCTTTATAACATCATCACCAGGTATAAACTAGTAGAAATTCCTGAGTCAGATTAGCAAGATCAAACACTATATCTCTCAACAAGTATGTACTTCAGTTCCAGAAAACTAGTGGCTAAGTCCGCAGTCACAACCATAGAATTCAAAACTTCAGATCGCACTCCCAATATTATTGTTTAATCTCTCAATGCAAATGGCCCAGACATTGAGACTGATCGGAGTGGCCTGGACCGCAAGAGGATAATATACTAATCCCCTTTGCATAATATCAGTCAGCTGAAGTCAAAGTTGATGTGGGGTAAATAATGCGCATTAACACACGCTAAGATCCCAAAACACATGTCTGAATAAACATAAAACGTGCATAAGGTATAGGGAAACATTGACGTGGATTATAGAATAATATCACTTGCAAGTAGCACTGCGTCATTTCCCTGAACTTACTGGGCTACACAATTACACGACAGGAAAGCAAAACAGCAATGACTGTTCGCAAATACTGTACTGTATTATCTAATCTAGTCTAGTGACTGAAACAGCCTCAAGGATTAGAAACTGGAACACGAGGCAAGGCAACCACCACCTTTACTGACAAGTGATGAGAAGAGGAAGCAGAAGGCCACGGCGACGGCGACGAGGAGGAGGAGGAGCATCCGCTGGCGTCGTCCCGCGAGCTTGCAGATCCGGGCGAAGACGCGCGGGCCGCCGGCCCCGCCGAGGGACATCTTCGCGGGCTTCCGCGCGGCGAGCGGCGGGGACGGCGACGGCGACTGGCAGGCCCCTAGCTGCTGCTGCGGCAGCGATCCGTAGCTCCCCGACGACCTGAGCCCCAGCGACGCCCCGCCGCTCATGCCGCCACCGCAGGGGTGGATCCAGCTTCCGGTGCTGGGATGCACGGGCGCACCCCGATTTTTCTCAGCTTCCACATATACCCCTCGCTGTAACTCACGAGTGAATCGGGCTCGTGATCACTGGCTCGGCCTCGGCTTCGCCCTGGCATGCGCAGGCGCAGCGGCACAGTGCGGTTGAAAAAAACTATATATGAAAATGACGTTCCGAGAAACTCGTGTATACTGCGCTTTCTGGTTTTTACCTGCGCTCTCAGAAACTCGTGTGTTTTGTGGAAATTCATAAATTTGTAGCCACGTTTTGCCTAGTTTAGTTTGAACGCATGCATTGTACGGAGCAGGGTTTTTCAAACCGAATGGTAACCGCGGTTACTGGCCGGTTATCGACAAACCGCCCGGGACCGGTTCGGTTTCGGTACCGGTTTAATTCAAATTTCAAATTTGAATTTCAAAAAAAAAATCTGAAAAAAAATTCCTAAAAATAGTTCATGATTTATAGAGTCGAATGGTGTAAAATTTTTTTCAAATTAGAGTTCGTTTGCTATTTTTTAGACGTGTTTAAGTTTGAAAAAAAAGAAAAAAGAAAAAAACCGACCGGCCATGCGGCCCATTTGCTCCTGGCGCCTCATACAAGGGGGCTGTCGGCGTGTGGGGGGGGGGGGGGGTTGTCGGCTCCCCAAACCCTATCCGCCCGCTCCCCGCACAAATCCGCCCGAGCGCCGCCCGCGTCCGCCCCCGAGCCTCGGTAACCGTTCGGTCGGCGGCGGTTACCGAGAGATTTGGTCGGTAACTGACCCCGCCGCCAGGGCTTCCTCCCCCGCGCGGTTACCGACCGGGCGCTGTCGGTTACCGACCGGGCGAACGGTAACCGTCCGGGTTCGCTTGGTAAGTTTTTTTTTTTGTTTTTTTTTTCATTTCCTTGCATTTGTAGTTGCTTTAGTTGTAGGATTTAGTTATAACAAGCTTTAGGATATAGGATTGATGGAGTATAGGATGCAGAAAATATTTATTGTAGGATTTAGGTAGGATTTGACTTAGGATGTATATAGGAGTTAGGTTTATTTGGTTTAGGATTTAGGATTTACGGTTGGATTTGCTTTAGGATGTATGTAGGATTTAGGATTTAGAATTATATTGATATAGGATTTAGGATTTAGGATTTAGGTAGGATTTAGGTGTATGTTAGGATTTAGGTTTATTTGCGGTATGATTTGATGCATGTGTTTGATTTGTTTGTGTTGTCCATTTGTGCAGGAAAACAATGCCGAGAGACGTGGTATGAGAGCATGGTGAGAATCTTGCTCCTGGTTGGAGATGCAATTACTGTCGTACACAAAAAGCCGGGGGTGGTGCTTCCCGATTGAAGCAGCATTTGGCTGCGCGCGGGACGGAGGTGATCCACTGCAGCAAGGTGCCCAAAGAAGTCCGGGAGTACTTTCAGCAGGACATCGACAGAACTAGGCAGGCAACTAGTGACCGCTCTTGGCAGAGGGTTGCACGAGAGGCTGCTGTAGCGGAGGGCAACCACCCCCTTGACGATGACGAGTACGAGGCTCAGTTGCAGGCAACCATTAATCAGTCCAGAGTAGAATATGAGTACCAAGAGGGTGTGCAGCGGAGAAGAGGCGCTTACGAGCGTGGAGGTGGCAGTGGTAGTGGTACTGCTTCGCAGAGGGGCAATCCTTTGCAGAGGATGTTTCGGAGGTCTGGTTCACAGAGACAGACCCCTGCGGCGGTGGAGGACTACAACTTGGCAGCCGGTACGAGGGGTGGACTGAAGCAGACAAGGATTGATACAGGATCATGGACGCAGAGGGGAAGGAACGCGAAGGACGCAATTGGGAAAGCTTGGGGAAAGTTTTTCCATACTACAGGAATCCCCGGGAGACAGACGGACAATTTGTACTTTGTTAGTGCGGTTAGGGAGACGCAGAAGTGGGGTAAGTACATATACTTGGAGACCTATGTCATTACGTATATTTCTCTAGTCTTATGATTCGCTTATGATTGCAGGTGAAGACATCGCGTCACTCAGTGGAAAGGATATAGATGGGAAGTACCTCGATCAGAACGAGAAGGACCTGCAGAGCTGGTACACAAAGTTTCAGGAGGAGTGGCCCTTGTTTGGGGTTACGTTGATGTGTGATTCGTGGACGGGCCCAACAAGAATGAATGTCATCAATTTTTTGATCTATTGCAATAGCGCCATGTGGTTCAACAAGTCAGTTGATGCGACTGGCAGAAACCAAGATTCATCTTATTTGTTGGGGGTACGTCCAAAATATTGTGTCAGTTCACATGCACTATGTTTTCTCGGTTCCACTAAATGTTGTGCCTACTTGTGCAGCTGATTCGCAAGGTGGTTGAGGAGATAGGTGCTGAGCATATCGTGCATATCGTCACAGACAACGACGTCAACTTCAAGAAAGCATGCCAGAGGTTGAACGAGGAGTATGAGCATATTGTTTGGACACCTTGCCTTGCAAACACCATCAACTTGATGCTGAAGGACATTGGTCAAAGGCCGGAGCATGCAGGTATGATCTCTGTATGCAAGCGCATTTCAACTTGGCTGCACAACCATGGCCAGTTGAATGTAATGATGAGGGAAGCCATTGGTGGTGAGTTGGTCAAATGGAATGCCACTAGGTTTGGGACCAACTACATGTTCATGGAGAGCTTCCATCGGAAGCGTGATCGTTTTATGGAGTGGATGAGATCTCCCGAGTTCTTGCATAGTAGGTGGAGAAAATCCAAAGAAGGACATTATGCTCACGCAAGATTGTCTAGTATACAGTGGTGGGATGGGCTTAAATACATCATCGATTCAGTGGCACCAATTTACAGGTTCCTTCGGTTCGCTGATCAGGATAAGCGACCTAACCTGTGTGAAGTAGTGTACAACTTCCAAGAGTGCAAAAAGGAGATGGAGACCTTCTTTGGAACAAATGTCCAAACATGGCATGAGTACAAGGCTATCATGGATGACAGGATTGCGGACGTGTACTATGGCACGCATGTGGGCCCAGGTGCGATCACAACCATTGTTAAAATAGCAGTCTCTACATATTGAGTATTTACCATATGCTAATTTGTCGTGCATCATATGTTGCAGCTGCTATCCTGAACCCAAGGCTTGTATATCGTTACAATCCAACTCCGCAAATGTTTAGTGGCCTCAGGGAATCATTTGGGAAAATGACGAATGTGCATACCGCTGTCTTGGCATTACAGGAGGCAGAAACATTCCGCCAACACCTTGGGGAGTTTGGCACTGAGCTGGCCATTAAAATGACCACGGACCCCAAGACAACCCCATGTAAAAGTACTTTTGAACTCCTTTTTTTTGTCTTTTTGAGCGCATACCTAACATAATGGGTTCCACTTGCAGCTCAATGGTGGTTGCTATTCGGCAGGCGCACTCCAAATCTGCAAAAACTTACGTTGAGGCTTGTTGCACAATGTGTATCCTCCAGTGGATGTGAGCGCAACTGGAGTATATTTGCCTTAGTGCACACGAAGGTTCGGAATCGTTTGTCCCACAAAAAACTGAACGAGCTAGTGTATGTGAACTACAACCTTCGCCTGTGACTCGCGGATGCCTCCGGACCACCTAGGCCTGAGGAAGAAGACTTTATTGACCAGTTCACGCAGATATCCTTTTACGATAGGGATAATCCGGTTCGAGACTGGATGGAGTATGACAGATCCAACCAGGCTCCAGTTCTCGACAAAGAAGATGAAGAAACGGACATCCCTCTTCCGTCCCATATTGTGAGGTACGTTGATGTACTTTGTTAGCCACTAACGAACCATACTTTTAATAATATGATCCATTCTTTGTGATGACAGAGACCAAGTGGACCCCGACGATCTTGGGCCCATCAGTGATTGGGCCCGTAGACATGTGGGTGACACGCATCTTGGCAAAAGAAAATACCAGACGGGACCTAGGCAGGAGGACCCCAAAAGCCAGAAACGAAAGAAGAAGCGAGTGCAACAACCTGTCATCAGCGATGCTTCGACAAATGATGGCGAGGAGGGTGAGGAAAGTCCACGGAACCAGGAGTCCGATGACAGCAGCTCAGCACATGACAGTGGAGACAGTGATAGTGGTGACGATGACACTGCAGCTGGTGGTGGTGGTGGTGGGGCTGGGGGTTCTGCAGTTGGTGTTGGTGGTAGTGGTCTTGGTGATGTTGGTGGACTTCGTTTCACAGGTATCGATTGCTACAGACATTTTTTTATGTCTATGACTATTCACTAGTACTAATTATGGTCGGCTGCAGGCGAGACGGAATTCACACATGCTACTCAGGACCGCGACCATGGGCAGCCGGAATCGCAGAGGAGAGCTTACGACCCGACGGACTGCTACGGCACGTCACAGTACTCCTCTTTCTCGTACAGTGATACATCGTACGGTGGTGGTTATACCTACCCCGTTCCTGACATCAGCACGCAGCCGGCCACTAGATGGGTCTACGAATGGCAGACCCGGATTTCTACAACATGTTAGTGCAGGAATGGGAGACCACAGCTCATTGGACGGGTCAATCATGGATAGACTATAAGGCTGGGCTTCAGTCGCGCGGTATTGCTCTAATGTCCACCGCGGAGTATGAGGAGGGGTGCCGAAACGGGATCTTCCCTTATATTCAACGCCAGTGACCATGATGTTTGCATGTCTACGACACAAGGTATTTCCATGGACGATTTGTTGTTGCAACGGTGAACTACGTTATTTCCGTCGTGAATTTATGGCTAGTGCATCACTATGATATTTCGATGGGTTGTCCATTTGTGTCACACTATTTTTCCATGAATTGTGTGTTCTATTTACATCATTATGTGCAAAGGTCATGTAAAAAAAAATGGATTTTTTCAAGAAAAAAAAAGAGCACCCGGCGGTTAGGACCGGTTACCGACCAAACCGGACGGTAACCGGCCCTAACCGACCGGTTACCGGTCGCAAACCGAATGAACTACAGGGTTTGAATTCAAATTCCAAACCGTTCGGTTTGGGGCCGGTTTAGGCGATAACCGACGGTTACCGCCAAACCGCCGGTAAGCGGTTGCCGGCCGGCGAACGGTTAGGAAAACCCTGGTACGGACTCGCATTCTCTCCAACCAGAGAATCGAAGCCTAGGAGTTGCGTGTTTTTTTCTCTTTCCATATATTGTCTCTTTCGTTACAAACTTGCTATACTTTGTTTGTTTGGTTGGTTTGTAACGTCAAAGTCGGAACACACGCGATCAAAGTGTGGGCTTTCTATTCTGAAGAAAACTGATCTTTCGAAATCGTGCCAACGAGGCAGCACCTACAAATTATTATACCTTTTTATTTTGAAGTAAAATGGTGATAATGATGTCCGGCGGCCATGGGTAATTATGTAGACCATATATATTATGACCATACTTTTTTTATTGTATGTGTCATACTTCTTTTATTGTAAAATATATATTATGGCCATAGGTAAAATCTGACCTCATAGTGATTATGTAGACCATATATATTATGAATTGTAATCTAGAGTTAAATTTATTTGTGAAAGAAAAGAAAAGAAATGGAAAAAAGAAAAAGTAAACATCCGCCCAAAAGCCCAACAGCCCAATGTTCTGTTATTCTCTGGTCCTTGATTCACAATGGTATGGATGAACAATTCTGACAATTACTTACTTCCACATTTAGTTTCAGTTGACAATGGTTTGCCACATTCATTTACAGCACGAACAATTTTTTTGGTGATTATGAAGTGCTCATTGAAAGGATCAAGATGTCCAAGAGGGGGTGAATTGAGTTTATTTCAAATTTCTAAAGCAATATGAAATCCTAGCAATGCCAATTACCCCTAGTGTCTACTGTTAGTGTGTCCTAACTAGAAAGCGGTAGCAATTCAATGAAAATAAGGACAATGCAGTAAGTAATGCGATATGAAAGAGTTAGGGATAGAAAGCTTGACACAACGATGTTTTGTCGAGGTATCGAGGAGTCGACACTCCTCCTAGTCCTCGTTGGAGCACCCGCGCAAGGATATTGCTCCCTTAGCGTCCGGCGCCAACTAGCTGCTCTCGGGTTTCTGAGAAAATATTCCCGAACGCTCTGCAGCGTCCGACGCCCATGCGACAGACGTGTCTGTCGCAAAATGGACGTCTCTGGAGCTCTCTGCATGAGCGCCGGACGCTATGCCAAGCATATGTTATCGTCCGGCGTCAGCGTCTGGCGCGCTGGACAGCGTCTGACGCCCTGGACCTCAACGTCCGACGCCTAGAGATCACTCCTCTCAACTTCGTTTTTCGTCACGATGAATATGGGAGTTGTTTTAAGCTATCTTACGGTCACCATAGGCTTGCTTAGAGCTAAGGAAGTCAAGTGTGCACCACACCTAAGTCATGAAGCTTTTCTAAGTCAAGCTACTAGTCTCAACCCCTCTTTATAGTACGACCAAAGATCAAATAAAGATCTATCTATACTAAGTGCCCTTCATCTCCTTATGACACTTAGCCTATCACTCTAGGGTCTTCATCATGACTCTTTGAAATCCGAAACGATATCCATCTTGGGGGCTAAATGATAACCATTGATGCCCATTCATATTGATCACTATGGCTAAGCTACGCATAGCCTCTGCAAAACACACATTAGCCATAATAATCTTTAATTGTTGTTAATCACCGAAACCAATAGGGCCATGATTCTTCACTCATCTTCAACACTAATGGTACGACAAACACAAATCATGTCAGCTTGTTCTATAGCGCGACAAGATTTGATGGTTGGTGCATCATACTCAGTGCCAATTCTTATGATTTTGTCGCAGTTGACATAAACCGCCACCTTCTGGTAATAACAATCACCCTCACCTGAAGCTTGATGCCCTGCAAATATAGTAAACACAAACACAAAGACCACAACTAGAAGGATTTTTTTTATAGCCATCAAGGAGACTATTTTCTCTGTTTTGGCTTGAGAATGATGCATTGAAATTTTTGCTTAGACTCCTTGCAACATGGACATCTATTTATAGTATATAGGGTTCAATATGACTACAATGTAGAGTCATGGAATCCTCCCATGGATATCATCGCTTCTAAAATGTAAGTCATAAAGTCAAAAATAAATGTGTAGAAATCCTTGAACAAAATAACAATTATGCATTGAAATATGAGACAAGGAAAATAATAAATGCAAGAAATCATGGAATCATGATATTAGCAACATGGATACATCTCATTTAATATGTTTGGCTTACCAAAAGGGCTAAAAATAGTTTGTGATGCTCTGATGTAACATACAAAATTCCACAATACTCTTTGTTGAGAGTGGTACAATGAACACCGTACCACGTCAAGCATGAATTCTTCACCGCTTATACCACTCAACAAAATCGAGTTGTTGAATGGAAGTGCATCCTAATCACACTAGTGAGAGTCCCCATGTGTTTTGGTTTTGAGTAATTGATGAAACCCACCTAAGTACTAACCTTGATCTCTAAGTGTAAATCATGAGATAGGCTGGTACATGCCATGTGATGGAGCAAGGTGGATCAAGTGGATGGCACAAGCTCTAGCATGGTGATGGAAAGGAAAATGGTTGAAGGCAAAGGTGAAAGCTAGGACCATTTTCGGTTTGGTGATCAAGACATCATAAAGGATGTGATCACATTTAGGATAGATAGCCGTACTATCAAGGAGGGAGCTCTCAAGTATGATTACGGTTATCATGTGCCACTAGGTTCATATGCATTGCATTAAAATCAATTGAACTAGTGAAACAACCAACTTAATCCAAGATAATTGTGAACTAAAAGCTAACACACGTGCACAAGTGTAGGGATCACTTAGTGTTGGCTCTTGGAAGCTTGGAAGAAGTTGGAGAAGTGTTTGGGCAGCTAGAAGCAGTCCGGACGCAAGGGTTCTGGCTGACCGGACCAACGTGTGTGCGTCCGGTGGCAAACCCTTGCTGGCTCGGCTGGTGAGAGGCATCTGGACGCTGTTTGCCGTCTAGTCGCGCGTCCGGAGCCTGGCGCTCTCTGTAACTCTCTGGAAAAGAGGGTCCGGACGCAGGGTGATGGTCCGGACCATGAACCGGACTTGGGTCTGGAGGTGCTAAGGAGCTCAAGCGAGCTCTCGGGTGCCCTCGGGCGCCCGGGAAAATATTTCCGGACGCAAGGAGCAGTGACTTCGGACCCTGTGAACAGGTGCGTCCGGAGCCACGTGGCAAGCAGCGGAAAAGGCACGAAGCGGCCATTTTCAAACGGCAGGGGCACCGGACGCATGCGGCATAGTTCGGATGGCGCGTTGCACGCGTCCGGAGGTCGCGTCCGGAGCTTGCAAACAGAGGGTTTGCTCTCGGCTGGTGAAGGGTTCGGATGCTGTTGATGGTCCAGACCCCATGTGTAAAGTGCGTTCGGAGGTCGCGTAGAGAGCCAGTTTTTGGGGCAAAACGGCTAGTTGTCGAGTGAGGGCTATATAAGTGATATGGCCGGCCCTTTGGGGTACCCCTTGCACATTCTACTCACTCACACATTTGTGCTTGCTTGAGAAGCTTCCACCACTCATCCTCTAAACATATTTGACATATTCTAGAGAGATAGAGTGAATCCAAGTGCATTGCTTTGTTGATTGCATCCTAGTGGCACTTGGTGATCGTCGTCATCACGGAGCTCTTGTTATTCTTGGAGATTGCCATATTCTAGATGGCTTGGTGCGACGAGGATCGTTGAGCGAAGGAAGGTGATTGTCTCCAGCTCCGATCGGTGGATTGTGAGGGGTTCTTGAACCTACCCCGCGGGAGATTCGCGAAAGGTATCTCTAGTGAATTCTGCATAGCTTGGGGATCCCCGTCTTGTGTTGGTTGTGCGGCACCCTTGAACGGGTTTGGCTTTGATTGCCAATTAGCGCGTGAACCTCCAAGTGGGTGTATCGCTACAACGAGGACTAGCTTGTTGGCAAACAAGTGAACCTCGGAATATTGTGTCTCATTGTCTCTCTTCCGAGGTGTTGACACAAAAAGCGTCAGGATCTGCGAACACCTCGGGCTATTACCCGAAATTCGATATCCAAGGTGTGCTAGTCGATTTGACCAGTTAATCGACAAGGACGATAACTAGAACAAGATCTGAACAAAACAACGGCGATACGCCCAGATGTCAAGACTCAGACTTGATCAGGATAACTAGAGCAGAGCTGAACGAGACAACAGCGATGCACCCGGATGTCAAAGCTCAGAGGTACTCCCACGCGGAACTTGCAAGGGTTTGACGGAGATCAAGGTGATGTAGCCCGTCGAAGCTTGAAGAACTCATAGATAAACTAAGACTAATGCAAAAAGGATAAATTGCAGTAAAAATAGAATAAGAGTAAATTGATTTGTTTGATAGGATTGATATCTTTTACACGCAGCCCTTGGGCACATATTTATACTCCCGCATGGAGAGTTGTACAAAGACACGACTCGTACCTTTCCTAAACAAAACTCTATTTTAAGGAAATAACTGACCCGCGTAAGAGTCGGACCCAAATAACAATATTATTTTTCTAAACAGATACTTCTATTTTAAAGGAAAATAAACGACTCGTACAAGAGTCAGACTTAAACTACTATAACAATACTGGTATAAAATCACCAGTTTCTTTATGTCTTTCCTTCGATGAAAACTTTCCATCGGCAGACTCCTTCAATCCGCAACTTCCTTCTTTCATCATTGGCAATCCCCTGCTGACATCAACCGTCACGTCACTCTGTGCCCATCGGCATCGTCACTCCACGCCCATCGGCATCGGCAATACCCGATCGGCAACCTTGCAGTTCTGGTGACTTGTCACCAATTAACCCCTATCGGCAAGAATCGCCCAACTCTCATCGGCAACATCCTTATCGGCAATACCCTTATCGGCAACCACTTCTGTTGTCCAGCTTCTAATCTTAACTTGCCGATGCCGATATAAAATAGCTACGGATCAACGCAAGTCTTAGCTCATTTGACACGTGCCGAAAAACGGTTTCAACACATGCCCCCCATTTTTGGAGTGTAGAATATTTTACGCGCCGAAATTCTCTCTACTATAACTGTTCCCTCCAAGACGACTGCACGACTTCCTCAATTATCACGCGCAAAACCACAATTTATTAACAAAATTCCGTGACTGCAGCATGAACAGTTATAAACCCAATCATATCTCCTCGATTGCCGCACATACCTATTGCATACCCTTCCACATTCCTGCTTAGTGCGAAGAAAACTCCAAAAATACCTCTGACCAGGCTTATAAAAATTACCATCATCCAATTTGTTCTTTACCCTGAGCCCACTTTCACTTTCACCTGCCCTCGTCTTCAACCTCGGCAGCGACTCCAGCGGTGACTCCGAAGATCAGTCCTGTGAACTCAAGCGGCGGCATCCTCTTCTAGCAAAATACGAACAACACTAATGGCGATCCACTTCGATGTCCCCAAGGTAAATCTGTCCCCTTCTCACTTCACCTTCTGCAAGTTCATTTTCCATATCAATTTTATAATCCTCTTTTCCCCTTTCTTTCTTTGATTTTTTCCGAAACCTAGGAACTATACAACAAAGTAGTAATCCCAATTGAGCAGTCCAACTTCAACTGCCTAGGTCCAATGGGCAATCCTGATCCCATCAATCTGATTAACGCGGAGGCCAACCGCATCCCTTTCAAATCTGAATGCTTTAGCCTAGGGTTATGGAAAGATGCCTTCCGTTCATGGCCTAGACCCACCAAGGGATGGAAGAACGGGTACCTCAGAGTAATCAGAACCCAACAAGTTTATTGGTCAGAGCGCAACCTGGACCAGTGTATTAGACTCTCCATTGCCGATATGGAGAAGAATGAGAACATGATGATGGCGGCCTCTTACTTCTGGTCCGATACCATGAACTCCTTTTTATTTAGACATGGACCTGCCACCCCCACTCTTGCCGATGTAGATATGCTTACCGGCTTAGATGTCTCCTCTGCCGATACCCCTGCCCTGTCCAATAGGAAGGCTGAATATAAGGTGAACACACGCAACATCGGCGGCTGGACTGATTACATCCAGGAATACCAGAAGACTGGATCGGTAGGTCAGAGGGAGCACGCCACCTTCTTGAACATGTGGCTAGAAAAATTTATCTTCTGTGGCAAAACTGTCGGACCTACCACAATGTACCTCCCAGCAGCAGAACTCTTAGCCGATGGAACAAGACTCCCTCTCGGCCGATACCTCCTTGGATCGGTGTACCGTCTCCTACACCAAGTGTCCAAGAAACTTCTGTTGGGTGAGTCCATCGGTAACCTTGGGGGTCCTTGGTGGTTCGTAAATATGTGGTTGAATGCACATATGTACAAGGTCCTCCAATTTGACTTATTCACTCAGCAATTTCCGAGGGATATATCGAAAAACTATGTATTTGGTGATGATGAATCGTCAACTTGTCCCCCACTCAACTTCGGAGAGGCCATCATAGTGCTGCCAGGAACTGATGCAAATGAAGACCAGTTCTGCAGATTCTTCCAAAAGCTCTACAACGGAATCCCTGCTGCAGAACGACTTTGGTGGCCTTACATCGACGAGGATAACCGATTCCCCTTTCTGTTCAACCTTACCGATGGGAACGTGCCTCAGAATGAAGTAATCATGAAGGCCAACATTGTTCCTCGAGCTATTCCAGTTAACATTTTCGGAACTGGGAAGAATGCTCCTCCGTCCTTCGAATTCTATTACCCATCGGTAGCAGCAAGACAACTAGCATTCGGCCAACTACCGATCAAGCTCTGCTATGCCAAGGTAGTAAAACCAAGACAAATCATCTCCAGTGCCATGGACTGGAACAAGGTCATCAATCTTCCTCCTGATGCTGATACATTGGACATTGACTTATCCTCCTGGGTGCCAACGTCTTTTATCACGGAGGAATACAAGTTTTGGTGGCAAGAATGGAGAAATCAACTGTTCGCCAAGTCATCATACTATTATTGGCATTTGATTGTCGCCGATTCCGTCATTCCCAATGATGCAGTAAGTTTTTCTTCCAACGCATTTCTTATTACTTACCTCTATCATCGGTATTTGACCTTCTTTTACCTAACAGGTTGATGACCCAATCCCCAAAATGAGCAGGAGTGGCAAGCCTTTCCGTCTTCGAGTGATGAGCCCAGTGTCAATTATCAGCAACAATGCTCTCACATTGGCTGCCTTCACCCCTCAGAGGACACCTAAGGTCACACTGAAGCCAAGGTCGATGCCTGCAACGACCAGTGCCACTCCATCGGCCGCCGCTGCCATCTTGGCGCGAGCTTTCGCAGTAAGTTTCATTTCCAGTTATACCGATCACAAACTGCTCATCGGCAATATTTACTTTATGTAACTTGCACCAAACATTCTTCAGGCAGCGAGGTCATCGGCAGCTGCTCCAGACGTGCAAACTTCTCCAACTCCTGCTGCCGATGCCCCGAGGCTTCACCAAAATGGGCTGGTTCTCCCACTACTGCATCAAAGAAGAAACGCCTGAGGCGAGCCACTCCAGCTACCGATGCACCAACAACAGAGCCATCATCAGCTCCTATCCCTAATTATCCACTGGACGACGTCTCCGACCAGGAGGTAACACCGCCCGCTGCGACATCGGAGGCAACATCGGCATCGGCACCTTCACCAGCCGAAATCCCCAATCAGAGAACGACGTCACCACCACAGGGACCAGCCACTATAGCAGAAGCAGCACCAGCAACAACGCCACCAGTACCAACCACTCCTCTCACAGAGGTAAGTTCATCGGCAACCACTGCCGATCTCCAGGATGAGGCCGTACCAGCCGACTTCCCAAGCCCCAGGCAAGAAATCCGCTTCAAGACGGTAAGCCGATTATCTAGACTTGCAGTATAAACTTATGATCGGCAAACTCTAATTTTCTCCTTTTCAGGCCCAAGACTCTCCCGACAGCTTGTTCTCTTTCGACGTCAACCTCCCTGACGAAGACGAAAACCAAGAAGTCTCTGCTCTAGCAGATAGCTTATTCTCCTTCGCCGTCAATCTTCCCGATGAAGACGAAGACGAAGAAAGCTCTGCTCCAGCTTTATCGGCAGATGTCAAATTCAAGCTTGAAACACTGCTCTCTTTGCTGCAACAGGACACATCTCTTCTCGTCCAAGATTCAACTGCAACAAAGACAGCTTTCAAGGACATCCAAGGTCATTTATCTGCCGATACAGAAGAAATACTCTTCCAGGCGGCTTTCCTCGAGAGCAAGCAACTCCAATATCAAAGACTCTCTCGTCGCATAGCCGATAGGACTACCCGATCGAAGCTCGAAGAAGAGATGCTTAAGTTCAAACAAGTTGCCGATGAGAAGCACAAAGACATCGGCCAAGTAGAAGCTTCTGGCGCCGATCTTGAGCAGGAGATCGTTCAGCTATCGGCAAGGAAGGAAGAGCTGCTGACTGAACTGAAAAGGGTTGACGAAGCCCTGACTATAGCCAGCCAAAAGAAAGCTCAATTGCCCGATACCATCAAGGCTTTGCGACAAGAAAGAGACGCGAACGCTCGACAAGCTATCGTGCTGAAGAAGAAAATCAAGCCGATCGAAGGGTCTACCGATGATGATGCCAAGGAGATGGAAGAAATAGAGCAAATTCGCCTGCGTGCGATATCAGCTATCCAATCCTTGTTGTAATTTGCTACAATTCATCATATTGGCAAATGTAACAGTAACACTTGATTTTGCTCTGTAATATAATATCAGTACGCTTCTACCGATGTTTTATAACTTTCTCTTTCATCGGCATTCAAATGAGCACTCTATGCGTCTACCCAAATACTAGGGTAATATTTCTTCAAGTATTTACCGTTGATTGCTCTGGAGAATGCGACCCCTTTGAGAGTTTCTAAAATATAAGCATTGCCAGGAGCAGACTGTTTTATCCGATAAGGATCTTCCCAATTAGGAGACCATTTTCCAAACTTAGGACTCTTAGTCCCAATCGGTAAAATCAATTTCCACACCAGATCACCATCGGCAAATTCCTTTACCTTTACTTTCTTGTCATACCATCTGACAACTTTTTTCTTGTTTTCTTCAATGCTGATTAGAGCCCTCAACCGATGACTTGCTAAGTCTTCCAACTCATCCTTCATAAGAGTACCATACTCATCGGCTGTCAATTGATCCTGAGAAAACAATCGCCTAGAACCAGTTTTAATTTCCCAAGGCAGGACAACATCGTGTCCATAGACTAACTGATACGGCGAAACTTTGGTTGTACCATGACAAGCCATCCGATATGACCATAGGGCTTCATTTAACACTACATGCCAGCTTCTAGGGTTCTCTTCAATTTTGCGTTTTATAAGTTTAATAACTCCTTTATTAGTCGCTTCAGCCTGACCGTTAGCTTGGGCATAATAAGGAGAAGAATTCAATACCTTGAACCCCATACTAGCAGCAAATTCATCAAACTCTCCCGATGTGAACATGGTTCCTTGATCGGTAGTAATAGTTTGAGGAATACCAAATCGGTAAACAATATGTTCTTTTACAAAATCTATCATGTTTGCCGATGTCACTTTCTTCAAAGGAATCGCCTCAACCCATTTTGTAAAGTAATCGGTAGCAACAAGTATAAACTTATGCCCCTTACTTGACGGCGGATAAATTTGGCCGATGAGATCAATAGCCCATCCTCTAAACGGCCAAGGCTTGATTATAGGATTCATTGCCGATGCAGGTGCCCTCTGTACATTACCAAACTTCTGACAATCCTGGCACCCTTTAAAATAGTTGAAGCAATCTTCAAGAATTGTCGACCAATAATATCCATTCCGCCTGATCATCCACTTCATCTTGAATGCCGATTGATGTGCTCCACACACACCTTCATGGATTTCGCCCATCAACCCCTTTGATTCCTCTTTACTAAGGCATCTGAGCAAAACTCCATCAATCGTCCGATAATACAATTCATTGTCAAGGAGCACATACTTGGTGGCTTGGAACCTTAGACGCCTTTCAACTTTCTTAGACGGATCTCTTAAGTAATCGGCAATTTCCTTTCTCCAGTCATCGACAATCATTACCGATGTCATGACTTCTTGAATCGGCTGATATCCTGAAGCATTATGTGCTAACCGATTGATCTCTTCATTATGCAATCTAGGAATATGCTCAAGGCGATACTCTTTGAATTACTTCAATAATTGTAAACATCTCTCATGGTGTACAATCAACACTTCACTTCGGCATTCATATATTCCAGTCAATTGGTTGATCACCAACATAGAATCGCCAAAGATTTCAATGGCATCGACACGCACTTCTCTGAGTAACTCCAACCCTTTTATTAAAGCCTGGTACTCAGCCTGATTGTTTGTTGATGTAGCAACAATCGGCAACGAAATTTCATATTTCCGTCCTCGGGGTGAAATTAAGAGAACACCGATGCCTGCTCCTTCTTTGCACGTAGATCCATCAAAGAATAAAGTCTAAGGAGCAATCTCTACAGAGCTTACCACATTGCAATGCTGAGTAACAAAATCGGCCATCACTTGTCCTTTAATTGCCTTAGCCGATTCATACCTTAAATCAAATTCTGAAAGTGCCAAAATCCATTTGCCGATTCTCCCGCTTAATATCGGCATCGACAGCATATACTTAACCACGTCATCTTTGCAGATAACAGTGCATTCAGCCGACAATAAATAATGCCTCAATTTTATGTAAGAGAAATATAAACATAAACACAATTTCTCTATGGCCGAATACCTGGTTTCAGCATCCACTAACCTTCTGCTCAAATAGTATATTACACGTTCTTTCCCTTCAAATTCTTGAATCAAGGCTGATCCGATAACACCGTCATTGACAGACAAATACAACCTGAAAGGCTTCCCGTGTTGAGGTGGAACCAAGACTGGAGGGTTTACCAAATATTTCTTGATCTCCTCCAAGGCTAACTGCTGTTCATCTTTCCATGTAAACTCTTGATCGACTTTCAACTTTAACAATGGACTAAAAGATTTAATTTTACCAGATAAGTTAGATATAAACCTTCTAATGAAATTAATCTTGCCGATTAAGGATTGCAGCTCAGTCTTGTTCGTAGGAGCAACCACTTTGTTAATTGCATCAATAGATTTTCTGCCGATCTCGATGCCTCTTTGATGCACCATAAAACCCAGAAACTGACCTGCCGATACACCAAATGCACACTTGTTAGGATTCATCTTCAGCCCATCCTCCCTTGTGCATTCCAGGATTTTTCACAAATCGGCAAGATGCTTCTCAAAATCTCCAGACTTAACCACCACATCATCAATATAGATTTCAACTATCGTGCCGATGTACTTATGAAAGATAAAATTCATTGCTCTTTGATAAGTAGCACCAGCATTCTTCAAGCTAAAAGTCATGACAACCCATTCAAATAAACCGACATGACCTGGACATCTAAAAGCAGTCTTGGATATGTCTTCTTCAGCCATGAATATCTGATTATATCCAGCATTACCATCCATGAAGCTAATGATTTGATGTCCAACAACAGCATCAATCAGCAGATCGGCAACGGGCATCAGATAACCATCCATCGGCGTGGCCTTGTTGAGATTCCTGAAATCAATACAAACACGAAGTTTTCCATTTTTCTTATACACGGGAACCACATTAGAAATCCATTCGGCATATTAGCATTGCCGAATAAATCCAGCTTCGATTAACTTTGTAATCTTAGCCTTAATGTGAGGTAGAATAGTAGAATTGCATCAACGCGCAGGTTGCCGATGTGGTTGGAAACCAGACTTAATAGGTAACCGATGTTCGACTATCGATCGGTCTAAACCAGGCATTTCTGTATAATCCCAAGCAAAACAATCTTTGTATTCCCTTAATAAATCGGTTAACTGCTGTTTACATTGGGAATCTAACTTAGCACTAATAAAAGTAGGCATATGTTTACTACCATCGCCGATGTCTATCTCGAGTAAATCATCAGCGGATGTGAAGCCCTGTCCCAGTTTTCCATCATCAGCGAACCGATCCATTAAAACTCTTCTTCAGGTCCGACTGCTTGGATCGGTGTAATGCGGTAATCGGCAACTTTGAGGAACTCCGTGTCCCAAGCTTCACCTGATATGCATCTGGTTTGCTCATAAGTTTCCGATTTTGCCGACACAACGATCGATGGGGTCTCACTTCAGACGACTTCAATCTTGTCTCCGACCCACTGCACAAGGCTTTGATGCATGGTGGAAGGAATACAACAATTGGCATGGATCCAATCCATTCCTAGGAGCAAGTTGTAGGTGCCTTTGCCACTGATTACAAAAAATGTTGTCGACAAAGTTTTACTGCCGATGGTTAACTCAACACATACAGCTCCAATAGCTAGCGACACATTGCCTTCAAAGTCTTTGAGCTTCATGTCTGTTTTGACTAAGTCTTGGTCGCCTTTTCCAAGCTTCCTGAACATGACATATGGCATTATGTTTATTGACGCGCCACCATCTACCAACATCTTTGTTACAGGCTGTCCATCTACTTTGCCCTTAATGAACAGAGCCCTCAGGTGCTGCCTTTCATCATCGGCCGGCTTCTCAAAGACAGCTGCCATCAGATCCAAGACCAATTGCGCCATTTCTGCAGCCTCCTCTTCGCCACTGACAGGTGCCATGAACTCCATCGGCAATATGACAACCATATTGATTTCTGCCGATGGATCCCTATCCTTGCGCTTTGGCCTCCACTGCTTTTCCCTTGAAGGATCTTCATTATCATACAAGTCATTTCGGCGTTCACGCTGAATTTTTCTTTTCTGAGTCTTCGTCAGACCCTTGGGGCACCATTGAGGAAGCTTGGTTTTCCAAACGGGTTGGTGCCGTCTCTCACTGCTTGTGTCGGCACCACTCCTGATGTTTGGATCTCTGGAGAATACTTCTTCATCAGGCACTCTTGCAATGGCCATCTCCTCCAGCTCCTCTTGATCCACACTTCTGCCAAGCCTGCTATGCGCGCTGAGCTTGCCCTCCAGTCGGTCATGTGCCGATTTCTTCTCTCTGAGCGGCCTGACATACCTAGATGCTCGATCATCAAAACAAGATTTCTTACCTGACCGATCGGCAGTGTAATATCCATTGCATTCAGGATAATTATCGGCAGTAGGTAGCTTGATGCCTTCTTCCCAGCAGTGAACGAAGAAGGGACACTTCCAGTGATCCTTATGCCGAAGCCATTCTTGACGCTCTTCTTCTTCTTGCCGATATCGCTCCTTTTGCGATTGCCGATATTCTTGCCTTGGCTGCTTATGCGTGATTATAACACCAGGAGCCCTCTTGGCACTGCTACCTTCATCGGCAGCGTTCTCACCCTTTCTATCATCGACAAACCTCTTCTCATCGCGTTCAGCCACTTGATGGTTAGGATCTACCGATGTATTCTTCCTGGCAGCTTCCGATGTCAGCACTTTAGTTTTTCTGCTAGCTTCCACCATATTATGCGGAAACGGGTGCTGATCAATCTTCATCGGTTTCTGGACTTTAGAATTTTCAAATTTAATTCGTCCAGATTCAATCTCTGACTGCAACTACTGCCTGAATACCTTGCAGTCATTGGTACTGTGCGAAGTCGCATTGTGCCACTTGCAGTACCTGATCTTCCTGAGCTCTTCGGCCGATGTAATTACTTGGTTAGGCGCTAACTTGATTCGCCCTTCTTGAAGTAATAAGTCAAACATCCTATCGGCCTTGGTGATATCAAAGGTGAACCTTTCAGCTTCTTTCTGGCCAAATGGACAAGACACAGATTTCTTATCCTTCACCCATTCGGCCGCACTGATGCTTAGCTCTTCATCGGATCCAGAATCTTCTTGCTCAATGAAGGTCACCTTTTTATTCCAAGTCTTCCTGGGTTCAAAGGCTTTGACATCTTGATCGGCAATTCTTTGCACCAGATGACTTAGGCTTTCAAATTCTTGAGACGCATACTTATCTTTGATATGCGGCAGCAGTCCTTGGAAAGCCAAATCTGTCAATTGCCGATCATCAAGTATCAGGCTATAGCACTTGTTCTTTACATCTCGTAGCCTCTGAACAAAGTTTTCCACCGATTCGTCATTGCGTTGCCTCAGCTTAACCAAATCGGTAATCTTCTTCTCATGTATGCCAGCAAAGAAGTATTTATGAAATTGCCTCTCTAGATCGGCCCATGTGATCACAGAGTTTGGAGGTAATGATATAAACCATGTGAATGCCGATCCAGATAATGATGACGAGAACAATCTTACCCTCAGTTCCTCTCTCCTGGCAGCTTCTCCATACTGGATAATGAAGCGATTGATGTGCTCCATTGTTGACGTGTCATCTTGGCCGGAGAACTTGGTAAAATCAGGCACCTTTTACCGATTTGGGAGAGGAATTAAGTCATACGTGGGAGGATATGGTGTCCGATAAGAATATGTATTAACCTTGGGTTTAATGCCGAATTGTTCTTTCATCACTTCGGCGATCTTATCGGTCCAGTATGCATCCTGCTCTTGCCGACTCATTGGCTGATTGTTGACTGGTGGAGCCGGCTGATGCGCCCCTTCAGGTCTTGGTAGAAGATGTGGAGTAGTTGTTACGGACGCAGCACCAGTCATCTGGACATTATGCATCGGCTGACTTACCGATGGATAATTTTGCACACTCACTGGATTAGGTTGAGTCATCATACTCATCGGTTGCTGTACCGATGGTCCACTCTGAGTGTTTGCTGGACCTCCATACTGATACATTAATACGCCAGGCTGTTGAACCGACGACTGACTAGTCCATCCAGGATTATAAATCATCAGCATGTGACTTACTGATGGCTGATAGCTAACTGGCACCTGCTGCTCCTGCGCCTTAGAGTAATCAACAAATTGGTTACCTTGATGTGCTAGTACTCCGGCTTGAGGATTTACAACCATAGGTTGACTTCCAGTTGCTATACTGTGTTGCATCGGCACAGAGCTTACCGATGGTGGCATCAGAGGTATTTTAGGAATCATTTGGAAATCTTCTGATGGCACTTGTACAGTTGGAGAGGACGTAGAGTAATGCATCATAGGGGCCACCGGCTGTGATTGCATTGCCGATGCCATGGAGCCCTTCCAAGCTGAACTATCTCCCTGCACCAGATTAGAACCAACGGATGGATTTGAAGGCATACCGTGACCCCACCAGTTGGCAGGCGCTGGATAATTTTGGATAGCAGGTCCTGACATTGCCGACGCCACTGGATCTGCACTAAGCTTGATGACGCTTTCAGGACTTGGTCTTGGCGGTGTAGCCACATCGGCAGACAGATCCACAGGAGTGGATGACACCATTGGGGCTGCCGATGGGTTTATAGATGCCGATCCAGGTTGATGATACGCTAGACCAACATATTGAGGTGCATGTCCTTCTTTGAATGATTGCATAACAGCGTTGTACACAGTATTGGACACCACATTGCAGTGGCTAATTAATGCTTGATTTAAGGCAGAATTAACCATCTCTTGTAACTTACCAGGATTGGCATCATACGTGACTTGCCGCGGCAACGGCGGGTCTTGCTTCTGGATTGCTTCGCCGCTCCTGCTTAGGCTGAAGGACTTCAGATATAATTGTTTATACTCCTCCATAGCCCGCTCCATAGCCAGCCTTTGTTCGTCTTTCAGATCGGCCTCAGAGACTTCGATGACGTTCCTCTGGTTAACGTCGGAGTTATCACCCATGATAGATGTGTAATGGTCCCACCGGGTGTGCCAAAAGAGGTGTTGACACAAAAAGCGTCAGGATCTGTGAACACCTCGGGCTATTACCCGAAATTCGATATCCAAGGTGTGCTAGTCGATTTGAGCAGTTAATCGACAAGGACGATAACTAGAACAAGATCTGAACAGAACAACGGCGATACGCCCGGATGTCAAGACTCAGACTTGATCAGGATAACTAGAGCAGAGCTGAACGAGACAACAGCGATGCGCCCGGATGTCAAAGCTCAGAGGTACTCCCACGCGGAACTTGCAAGGGTTTGACGGAGATCAAGGTGATGCAGCCCGTCGAAGCTTGAAGAACTCGTAGATAAACTAAGACTAATGCAAAAAGGATAAATTGCAGTAAAAATAGAATAAGAGTAAATTGATTTGTTTGATAGGATTGATATCTTTTACACGCAGCCCTTGGGCACATATTTATACTCCCGCATGGAGAGTTGTACAAAGACACGACTCGTACCTTTCCTAAACAAAACTCTATTTTAAGGAAATAACTGACCCGCGTAGGAGTCGGACCCAAATAACAATATTATTTTCCTAAACAGATACTTTTATTTTAAAGGAAAACAAACGACTCGTACAAGATTCAGACTCAAACTACTATAATAATACTGGTATAAAATCACCAGTTTCTTTATGTCTTTCCTTCGATGAAAACTTTCCATCGGCAGACTCCTTCAATCCGCAACTTCCTTCTTTCATCATTGGCAATCCCCTGCTGACATCAACCGCCACGTCACTCTGTGCCCATCGGCATCGTCACTCCACGCCCATCGGCATCGGCAATACCCGATCGGCAACCTTGCAGTTCTGGTGACTTGTCACCAATTAACCCCTATCGGCAAGAATCGCCCAACTCTCATCGGCAACCACTTCTGTTGTCCAGCTTCTAATCTTAACCTGCCGATGCCAATAGAAAATAGCTACCGATCAACGCAAGTCTTAGCTCATTTGACACGTGCCGAAAAACGGTGTCAACACGAGGATTCATCTTGTGATTGATTGGTTATCTATTGGCTTATCGCTTCACGTTGGTATAACCATTCTATCTCTAGCTTTGCATTACATTCTTTACATTCTTGCAAAGTAGAGCCTCTAGCTTACCTTGTGTAGCTTAGTCTAGCATTACTAGTTATCTAGCTCTTGTGTGTGACATAGATCATCTTGCTAGTGACTAGAATTGGTAGGTGGCTTGCCTAACCTTAGTTCTAGTGCAAACTTGCTTATAACCGTATTTTATTCTAACAAGCTTGCTAAGTGTTGTTGTAGAATTTTTAATTAGGCTATTCACCCCCCTGTAGCCATACCTAGACCTTTCAAGTGGTATCGGAGCTAGTACACCGTATTCAAAGGCTTAACATCCCACGGTGTTAAAATGACTCAAATCAACAACACCAAGAGGGCATCTAAGTTTGATGGCAACAATTATAGCTATTGGAAGGCCTTGATGACCACCTATCTTAAATCAATCAACCGGAAGATATGGTTGGTGGTCGACAAGAAGTTCGAGGTGGTAAATGAAGAGGCACCCACCCCTGCCGAAGAGGAGAAGCTCCAAAACAATGATATTGCCTTGAGTGCAATACATGAGGCAATCTCCAAGGAGGTCTTTGAGCAAATCAAAAACTTGGAGAGTGCTCATGAGGCTTGGAAGAAGCTAGAAGAGTCATATGAAGGGACTACATCCATGAAAGGAGTAAAGGCCTATATCTTGAAGGAGAGGTTTGCTAGCTTCAAGATGAAAGAAGATGAGAACGTGCCCGAGATGTTCAATAGGCTTGAGGTTCTTGTCAATGACCTTAAGTCACTTGGAGAGAAGGTGGAGAACAAGGACTTCTCTTTCAAATTCCTAAGAAGTCTTCCTCCAAGATTTGAGATGCTAGTCACTCTTTTGGTGAGAAGTGGATTGGACACAACCACACCAAACCAAATTCTTGGTGAGATGATAACCGATGACACTTTTAGAGAAGACAAGAACAAGATTAGAGAGAACAAGGAAAAGAAGGATGACAAGAAAGAATACAAGAAGAAGAGTGTGTCATTCAAAGCCACATCATCATCTAAGGGCAAAGCAAAGTGTGATGAATCAAGGAATGATGAATGCTCAAGCATTGATGATAGTGAAGATGAAGAACAAATGGCCCTCTTTGTCAAGAAATTTGGCAAGTTCATGAAGAAAAAGGGCTATAGAGCTAGAAGGAAGAAGAACTCCTTCAAGAGCAAGAACAATGACAAGAGGTGCTTTAAGTGCAATAACAAGGATCACTTTTGTTGACACAAAATGTGACATACTGCGTCTCACACACAGCAAGCCGGAAAGCATGACTTCAATCGGGTGCCCGAATGCTTCGAGAACCGAAAACGTGCCAGTTAGTTTGACCTGAAACTAACAAGGGATGAAAGTCATTAGATATAAACTGGAACGTGCCGGGTAATACGAGACAGTTCCATATGTACGGCCCTGAAGCCACTTACAATGACATACAACTATGAAAGCTATCTGCCAACAGGTTTTATGGAACATTCGGCTAAAATAAACATGTAACACGCAAATCACTGATTGCCGAATGCGTATGCATGAAAAAAGGATGTGTGAACGACTTGTAAATGACTATAAGTTAAAGCATAACCAATCTCGACAATCAGCCGAATTGGGGTCTATGATGAAGGAAACATGTAAGCAAACATGATTAAACTAATCTAAAGCGTGCATCTGCCGCACGACACCTAGCGTCATCAAAACTTAAACATGGATAGCATACATGAACCCGCAACACGTGACAATCTAGATTCAAACTAATTCAGCTATTTATAGATATAAGATATACTCATGGAAACAACATGGAAGCAATTCATCATAACATAGATAGATCTATATAAATTAACAAGAGCCGAACCGTATCAATCTAGATTGGGCAAAAGAGTGTTTGCAAATATGTAAAGATTATATAAAACATGCAAAACGATAACTTAATGAACCCAATAGATCTTGCCAAATCTACAGGAGCCGATAACTATCTTGCTTTTGCTAAGCATACAAGCAAATATCCGCCGCACGACATCTACTCATAAGCAAAACACAAGCGAAGACCTCTTGATTATTGAACAAAGATCCGCCGCACGATCATTGATAATAAACAAGACTACTTGTCAATATCTATATCCACCGCATGATACTAGACATGATAACAAGGTTGCCAAGACTTACGGAGGTCGACGGATCGATGATTCCTCTCGAAGAACTCGACGACACGATAAAGGACTCGAAATTGGCACGGGGCCGGTTGTATTGGTTTGGTTGTGAACACCTTTTACAATGGCCAAGTGTTTATATTTATACCCTGGTCATGACATGAATCATGAAAGGATATGATTACAAGATATTTAAAGAAAAGAATACGACACTTTTAACCCTATTTTTTCCTTCTGGAATCTTTATTTCCTCAATCGTTGCAATGTCGGTTGCCCGATTCGGCTCTTACTCGTCGCTTTTGTCGCTTTCCTTAACGGAAGATCATCACTCCTAGAATAGCCGACCGCACGATCATCTGCCGAACCCTTATAAATTAGCCGATTGCACCTGCCAAATATCCCAAATGCTTGCCTCTGAATGTTACTGCACACTGGCCCACCTATCATCTTCCTAGGCGTGCCAAAATCCAGTGTTAACACATGCCCCCTCAATTTCGGGATAAAAGTCATTTTATCCTGAAATTGACTACAAGCTTCCCTTTTTCTTCTAGGTCAACACTTGTTTAGTACTATAGTCGCTGTCCAGGATGAAATTCTAGAGGCAAATTCTATTCACTTCCATGCATTTGGCAATTCTTGGTTGATCCTGCTACTTCTTTCCCGATCAGAGCACAACCGATTGCTTTTATCCTTTGACCTAAAGAAAAAACGACCGAGCCATGTTCAATTTTACCCGAGCCTGGTCCAGTCCAACAATGGCCCATCCGAACGGGAAAACCCTAACTTGTCGCTTGATATTCCCATTCGGCTTATAAGTACAATCGTCCTGCTTCCGCCCCCACCAACAGTGCCAATCTAACAATTTCACCCTTGTCTCCTCGTTCTCTTCGTCAATGGCGGGTAGCAAGCATCTAGTAGAAGAACCAGAGGTGACTTCTCACCTTACTCTTCCGGGAGGATCCCACTCTTCCACCGGGAGTAGGAAAAGCTTCGAGTATGGAGCAACCTCCCGACGAGTCCTCCCGCAAAAGGTAATAAAGTAACCAGAAATTTCTGATTTTATCTTAATCATCTAACCTTTCCTCTTTTGCAGGACTGACAGCGATTGCACCCCCCAATCTTCAATCGGGAGCGACCGTCCCATGGCCTTAGACTTGGCTAGGGCCAAAGAACTGATTGCTTGCCATAAGCAATCCAACCTCAGGCTTCAAGCTGAAGTCTTGGATACCCAACTCGACCGAAGGGAGCTTGCCGAGGTTTCCACAGAACGGGATGTGGCCAGAAATCAAGTTGCTGGTTAGGACAACCCGCTTCTTCCCTTCTTTTTTGCAACACAATCTTGATATGAACCTCCTCTTTCGTAGATCTGTCAGCGAGGCTCGAAGCTCTTGAAGCCGCCATCGCCCGCCTTGCCATTACTGCACATGCTGGTGGCAGGACTCCTCTCAACCAAGTGGAGAACCTCAACCAACGCATCCCGAAGATCTCCCATTCGGCGATCGCATACGGCGCAGCACTTGCTTTTAGCGCCGCGAAGCTTCGCTACAGCATAGACCCTAGCAAGTTTGATGTCTTCGCCCACAACCTTGAAGAAGAGATGGAGAACTCCGCACACCTCATGGAGCAAGCCGGGAAAGATGTTGCAGACGTAGTCGACTAGACCATCCCAATCAAGAGGGTGTTCGACGAGTAGTCTATACTAGGGATCCCCTATAAAAATCTATCCTGTGGAATACAACTTGTGGTTCTTACTTGCTCTTTTTGTCATGATTTTCCTGAGAATGATGAATCTGATGACCGCCGTCTAAATCCGCATGACAACGTGTTGATTGTGTTCAAAGATTTTCCACTCTGAAGGTGATACGTATCGTATCGGCTATTCTCTGAACCTTCTCACATAATTTTTCGGCTAAAGGCGATATCTTCGTATCGGCTATCCGTACATCAGATCCCTTAAATCAACTTATGCACCAACCCTTCTTAAAAACCGAATGCCATTTCTTCGTTTTTTATCAATCTTCTTCTGAATGATCTTGATCATGATCTTATTTGATGCTTCTACTTGGCCATTGACTTATACATAATAAAGAGAAGAATTGTACAATTTGATTCCCATTTCTTCAGCAACCTCACAAAATTCAAATGAGGTGAACCGAGTCTTCTGATCAGTTGTTATGGTCTGAGGAATTCCAAATCTGTGAATTATATGCTCCTTAACAAAATTCACCATGTTTTCTGATGTAACCTTCTTCAAAGGAATAGCCTCAACCCACTTTGTGAAATAATCCATGGTCAACAGCACAAACTTATGCCCTTTACTGGATGGAGGATGAATTTGACCGATCAAATCTATGCCCCATCCTCTGAACGGCCAAGGCTTGACAATTGGATTTAAGGCTGACGCTGGAACTCTCTGAATATTACCAAATCTCTGACAATCTTGACATCCCTTGTAATATCCAAAACAATCCTCAAGCATGGTTGGCCAAAAATAACCAGTCCTCCTAATTATCCACTTCATCTGGTAAGCCAACTGATGTGCACCACATACTCCTTCATGCACTTCATACATCAGCTTTCTGGACTTCCCCTGATTCAAACATTTGAGGAGTACCCCATTTATAGACTTGTAGTACAACTGATCATCAAGGAGCACGAACTTGATAGCCTTATACCTGAGCTTTCGGGAAACTTTCTGTGATGATTTTTTTAAATAATCGGTAATTTCGTTCCTCCAGTTACTAATTACCCGATCTTCATCCAAAGCATGAATTTCCTGATCCTCTCGGTATCCCGAAGCACTTTGGGCCAGCTTGTCTGCTTCTTCGTCCTGCCCCCTAGGGATATGATGCAAGGTGGTTACCTGGAAATTCTTCAGAAGCTCTTGACACTCTTTACAATATCCCTTTAACATATCACTCTTGCATTCATATTGACCGATCAGTTGGTTAATTACCAGCTCAGAATCTCCGAAAACTTCAAGAGCAATGGCCTTTACTTCGACAAGCAATCGGAGCCCTTTAAGCAATGCCTCATATTCTGCTTGATTGTTAGTAACTAGGAAATCAATAGTGATGGCATACCCAAAGGTCAAACCTCGGAGAGAAATCAAGAGGACACCGGCCCCACCACCTTTGCTACAAGATGAACCATCAAAAAACAAAGTCCTTGGTGCAATGATTACCACGTCAGTAGAGGGATCGCGGTGTCGGGTAATGAAATCAGCAATAACCTGACCCTTTACTGCTTTTGCAGATTCGTACCTTAAACCAAATTCTGACAGAGCCAATATCCATTTGCCAATTCTTCCATTTAAAATTGGCATCAATAACATGTGTTTTATCACATCGAACTCAGAAACTACTACACATTCGGCATTTAACAGATAACGCCAAAGCTTAGCACATGAATAAAACACACATAAGCAAAACCTTTCTATAGCTGAATACCTTGTCTCTGGATTTAGTAGTTTTCGGCTAAGGTAGGCTATTACTCTCTCTTTTCTTTTGAACTCTTGTATGAAGGCCGACCCTATTTTCAGGTTGTCGGCCGCCACGTACAACTTAAATGGCTTGTCAAATTGCGGAGGTACCAATACGGGTGGTGCCCTCATGTACTCTTTGATCTCATCGAAAGCCCATGGTTGTACGTCACCCCACACGAACTCTTAGTCCTTTTAGCAGGTCAAATAACCTTCAACCTATGTTCCTGATCCAAACTTGCATTGATAAATATCGGCCTTGGTCCATCACCAACATTTATCTCTCCTAGCTTATCGGCCGACATGAAGCCACATCTCAGCTTCCCTTCGCCCTCATCGATCATGTTCCTCTTAAAAAATTACTCTCAGAGCCGATTGCTTGGATCAGTTGTTGGCCCTTGCTGGAGACATTCACAGGACCTTCTCTCCAAATTTTCCTAGAGAAACAATCGAAGCCGTCATACTCTCAATAAGTAGGTTCTGTAGCGGCAACAC
Organism: Microstegium vimineum; assembly: GCA_022036555.1. Taxonomy (NCBI): domain Eukaryota; kingdom Viridiplantae; phylum Streptophyta; class Magnoliopsida; order Poales; family Poaceae; genus Microstegium; species Microstegium vimineum. Next base: position 3,591,173 of record CM039127.1, read on the forward strand.
TTACCGAATCATCGGCTTGAACAATCTCAATATCATCTCCAACCCACTGAATGAGAGCTTGATGCATGGTCGAAGGTATGTTGCAGTTAGCATGGATCCAATCCCTTCCTAACAACAAACTATATTCCCCCTTGACATCTATGACAAAGAAGGTAGTGATCAGAGTCTTTGATCCAATCATCAGTTCGACGTGCACTGCCCCCTGAGTGCCAGAAGGGTTGCCAGCAAAGTCCTTGAGCACCAAGTCCGTTTTCAACAATTCTTCATTGGTCATTCCGAGCTTCCTGAAGGTGGTGTATGGCATGATATTGGTAGCAGCCCCTCCATCAACTAGCATCTTGGTTAGGGGCTTGCCATTGATGTATCCCTTTACGTAAAGCGCCTTCAAATGTCGGTGCCTAGCCGGTTTATCGAATACGGCTTGTTGAGTCAGGATAAGCTGGGCCATTAGATCCTGGTACTCATTCTCATCGGCATCTGAAGACTCATCTTCTCGGATATCTTGGTCCTCGGGAGCTATAAAGTCCGATGGAATGAAAAATGCCATGTACATATCAGCCAAACGGTTGTGTCCATGGGGTTTTCCCTTAGGGCGCCATGTCGGCTTCTGTTCGGCAGTTACTTGTGCTAGTTCTTTGTTCCTCAAATGTTGCACTCTCCTTTTGGAGCTTTTCTTCAGCCCTGGGGGACACCACTGCCCGTTCTTCCATGTATACTCTTGGTGTTCTCGCTCATCAAAACGAACCCACTCTTGATCGGCAAACCTCTTACCTTGCCGATCCTCTGAGTCGCTTATTTTTAAACGCCGATCGTCCCTAGGAGCACGTGCTCCAAGTCTTTCATGGACCGGACGGCGGTTGGCCTGAGAGTGCCTATACCCCGAATACTGATCGCTGCATTCGGGGCAATTATCTCTCGTAGGCAGCTTCAGGCTTTCATTCCAGCAATGTTTGAAAAATGAGCACCCCCAATGAGATTGCTCCTGCTCTTTCAAGCACTCTTGCTTCCTCTGATATACTTCTTCTTCATGCCTCTGACACTCCTCTATGTATCTCTACTCCTCATAATGCATCCGCCTCCGATGCTGCTCTTGCTCCCGTTGCCACTTATTCAACAGGATCCGTGTTGTGACCCTGGGTCTGGAAGCCTCTCCTCCCTCGGTTCGGCTATTCTGGAATTGTCCTCGTTGCCGAAGTTCTTTTTCTGTAATCTGCCGATTGGGGTCAACGGCACCAGTCCTTTTCGCCCTATCTGAGGTCAGCACTTTCATCTCGTTCTTTCCCTTAGAGTCCTCTACGGCAACCTGAAAGGTCCTAGATGGCTAGAGGGGGGGGGGGGGTGAATAGCCTAATAAAATTCTACAAATCACTAGAGCAAAAGGTTAGATAACACTTAAGCGAAGCTTTTTGCTCTAGCTCTACTTGGGGTGCAAAGCCACCTATTCAATGCAATTCTAGTCAACTAAGTGCTTGTCAATCAATAGCAAGAACCTAAAGCACTTAGCACAATCTAGCAAGAACAACTACTAAAGAAGCTAACTAGACAAGATATGAAATAGTAAATACAAGATAGGAGGTGATTGCTATACCGATGCCTTGTGATGGATGGATGTCAGTAGGATGAACCAATCACAATGAATACCAAAGAGTATCCGGGAGCCAAGATGACAATCGATTTTTCTCCCGAGATTCACTTGGTTTCCACCAAGCTAGTCCCCGTTGTGTCGACTACTCAAGTGGTGATTCGGTGGCTAATAGGCAATGACAAGCCTAGCCCACTAACTCGGGCGCCACAAGAATCCACCCAAATGAGAGTAACTCAATGACACGAGCAATCCACTAGAGTTACCCTTTGGCTCTCCGCTGAGGTGGGTACAAGCCCTCTCACAATCACCGAAGTCGGCCGCAAACGATCACCAATTGTGCCGAAGCTTCTCCACAATTGCCAAGCCGTCTAGGTGTTGGCAAACACCAAGAATAACAATAAACCACGTGGCGATGACGATGACCAAGTGCCACTAAGATGCAATGCAATGATCAATGCACTTGGATCACTCAAACTCTCACAAATATTCAACAAGAGTGAAGAGAGTGAGTTGGGGGCTATCTCAAGCAAGCACAAGTGTATCAAATGAATGGAAGGTGCAAGAGTGAGCCCTAGGAGCCGGCCAAACCACTTAAATAGCCATCCAAATCGAGCTAGCCGTTTTGCTCCTTTTCAGTGAAATCTGCGTAGCTCCGGACGCACTTTGCATGGGGGGTCTGGACCATCGCCCATGCATCCGGACCCTCCTCCATTTTGAATTCGCCCGTTGGTGCCCTGACTGTGCCGACGTGTAGCCTCCGGACGCATAACACAATAGTGTCCGGACCCTCTTCGCCTTGCGTCTGGACCTAGTCCAGAGAGGGGTCCAGAGAGCTCCGAGCTCCGGACATGCGTCCGGTTGCCTCGGTCCGGACCAAGCTTTGCGTCCGGATCATCTGAGCAGAGAGGTCCAGAGAGCGCCGAGCTCCGGACGTGTGACCGGAGTCAGCGTCCGGACTCACTTCTGCGTCCGGACCTCCTATGCGCCGAGGCCGAGCCTTAGGGTGTTCTTCCGGACGTATCTTCGTTGGTCCGGACCGCATCTCACTAGCGTCCGGACCTTGCGTCCGGAGCCCTTCTGAGTCCCAAAACAAGTTGCCTCTTTTTTCTCCAAGTCTTCAAGTGCTAACACCTTATGATCCAAACCTTGTTCACCTGTGTTAGCCTTTGTAACATATATTTCTTGGATTATATTTAGTTCTTTGTGTCACTTAGGTTCATTTTAGATATGCAATGCAAATGACCTAGTGGCACATGATAACCGTAATCGACATGAGTTTTCCCTTCTTGATAGTACGGCTATCTATCCTAAAGGTGATCACACTCTCTATAGTGTCTTGATCACTAAACCAAAAATGGCCCTATGATATACCTTTGCCTTGAGCCCATTTTTGTTTTTCTCTTTCTTCTTTTCCTTAGTCCATGAAGCACTTGATTCACCATGATCATCCATCTAGCTCCATGTTCCAAGGTGGACTACCCTATCTTGATCATACACTTAGTTCAAGGGTTAGTCCATAGGTTTCATCAATTAACCAAAACCAAACAAGGTCTTTCAATCTCTCCCCTTTTTGGTAATTGATGACAACCTTTTCACAAATGAATATATATGATGAAAATTTCAACTTTGGTAGTATTAGCTCCCCCTACATATGTGATATATGAGTTTGGTTCATTTTGATCACATATGCATGAATAGAAATTGTGGGAGAGTGAATGCTACCAAATGATGCTAAGGTGTGTAGGATGGACCTTTGAAGCGTGATACCAATCGGAGTGCCATATTATAACATCCTTAGCACCATGGTTAGCTAGATACCATCAAAAACACTAGAAACCTCGTGAGATCAACAATAGAAGCAAGGTTTCTAGATACCAATTGAAAGAACAAGGTTCTAGCTTACCAAACTATGCATGCTAGTTAGCAAAACATCATATGAATCCTATAACTAGCATACACCACACAAGCATGTCATGAATGTAAATACATATGCAAGCAAGCACTTATGAGTGCACAAAGATATGCAACAACTTTATTCATAGGCTTGCTCCCCCTACTTGTGTGCTTTCATTTTCAAAATTTTCAAAAATATTTTTCTTTGTCTTACTACTTACTTCTCCCCCTTTGTCATCTATTATCATAAAAGATGTGCTCAAAGGTTTGATTATTGGAGAGAAGTATTAGTTGTGGTTCAATCTAGATTACTTGTCCCAAGCTATTTAACTCGGTTTAAACCATGGACAAGCTTGTTCACACATCCTAGAATGGTTATCATGCCCATGTTGAGCTAAACATTTGAAGTTCATGATCTAGATCAAACACTAGGATTGCAAGCCCACAAATATGTCATATGCTACCACTATATCAAGTTAAGCATAGAAGCAATAGTGGTATCATATAAGCATCAAAACATTTTGATTTTCATGAATGATACTAATGAATTGATGTCTAGATGCACTAACAAGTCCTAATAAGGATGAATGACATGTCAATCAACTTGTACCTTGCAAAGATTGAAGGAGAGGCATGTCATATATATGGGGGGGGTGCATCAACATATATTTGAGAATTCAAAAATGTTCAATTCATTCCTTAGCTTGCAAAACCTCTTCTCATCTAATGGCTTGGTGAATATGTCAGCAAGTTGATCATCGGTGCCAACACTTGTGATTTTGATATCACCCTTGAGTTGATGGTATCTTATGAAGTGGTGTCTCACATCAATGTTCTTGGTTCTTGAATGTTGAACCGGATTGTTGGTTAGCTTCACCGCACTTTCATTGTCACATAAAAATGGCACTTGCTTGAAATTGATCTCATAGTCATTCAAAGTGGCTTTCATCCAAAGCAATTGAGCACAACAACTACCCGCACTTATGTATTCGGCTTCGGCGGTAGAGAGTGCAACACTATTTTGCTTTTTTGATGACTAAGATACAAGTGACATGCCTAACATTTGACATGTACCCGATGTGCTCTTTCTATCAATCTTGCATCCCGCATAGTTGGAGTCCGAATATCCAATTAGCTCAAAGTTAGACCCCTTGGGATACCACAATCCAACATCTTGTGTATGCTTCAAGTACCTCAATATTCTCTTTGTAGCCTTCAAGTGACTTTCTCTTGGAGAGGCTTGGAATCTTGCACACATGCATACACTAAATATCACATCTAGCCTAGAAGCGGTCACATAGAGTAGGCTTCCAATCATAGACCGATACAACTTTTGATCCACCATATTGCCACTAGCATCACTATCCAAGTGCCCATTAGTGCCCATTGGGGTGTTAATGCCTTTTGAATCCTCTAAGCCAAACTTCTTCATCATATCCTTGATGTACTTGCCTTGACTCACAAAGGTGCCATTCTTCAATTGCTTGATTTGAAGACCAAGGAAGTAGCTAAGTTCACCAATCATTGACATTTCAAACTTATTTGCCATCATCTTGCCGAATTCTTTACAAAAATCTTGATTGGTTGAACCGAATATGATGTCATCCACATATATTTGAAGCACAAATAGATCTTTGCCAAGCTTCTTGGTGAAGAGAGTAGTATCAACCTTGTTGGGAATATGCCCTAGAGCTAATCATGTAGATGATTATATTCCGATTGTATCCATGATTAATAAAGTGTTCTTTGAATATCCATTATAGACAACTAGTATTGATTGACAATTATGTGAATTGTTTGTGGAACTCAATTACCTGAATGGTTATTCTAATAGTAGTCCCTGGTCGGCATTCTTGAAAGAGCACACTTGAATATTAGACCAGCACATGTATTAGTTGATGGCTATGTTTCACAAGTCATAGACATAGAGATGTCAAACTAATAATGTGGGCACATGTGAGACATGTAGGCTGGACTGACCCAACAAGAGAAAGTCTCTATTCATGTCATGTACGTTATGTCCTTAGACCTGAGATTGTGGTATGTACTCAAGATGTGAAACGATCTACTTAGAGACTATCAAACGCTACTCCGTTATTGGGTAGTTATAAAGGTGGTCCTTGGGTGGTTGGGAAACATGCTATGAGACATAGACAATCAAGATGGAATTTGCCCCTCTCTTCGTGAGAGAGATATCACTGGATCACTCATGTGATTGGATCAACAAATGCATGGCCATGCTTGGGTTAAGTGTTAACCCACAAGTTGAACCATATATCGAGTGGCGAAGGGAATAACTTGTACATGGTCATAGTGGTTCGTCTGATATGATCATAGCGTATGCATAGGAGTTGACACGCCTTACTAGAGGCCGCTATCAACTATTGGTCGAGTAAGAGTACTTGGGCCATGTCTATGTATGCGTGAGCCCATAGGGTCGCACGCTTAAGGGGCTGGAAGCCTAATTCGGGTTGGACCCGAATTAGACTAGGTTTAGGGTTTCTAATGGGCCTCCACCGTGGGAGCTCGTTAGGACGCCTATATAAGCAAGGGGTGGGCGCGGGGCGAATTAATCCACGCTTTTTGGCAGCCGCCGTCGCCTCCCCACGCTCGCGCCTTTTGCTCCTCGCGGACCTAGCAGTCCGGAGGCGCAACGCTTCCTCCCTGCACGTGTGGGATTCCTCGGAGGTGCTGCATCTGGAGCACAAGGACGAACCGCACGAAGGGGACGTTGAGACGGACGACCACACAACTGCACTGCCTGCTGCGACGCGCATGACTACATCAAGTCGTCTTCCGCTGCACCTGCGCGTCTAGTGGTAATCCCGTAACCTGTAACTAGTAGTAGATCCTGGTTTATGAGGTCGAAAAGTTTTGTTTTCCGGCTAGCGTAGCAACCTCGTATTCCTACAAACCTTCCCCATAATGAACCCTTTAGATAGAAGAAAATCCCTCAATCTTTCATACCATGCTCTAGGTGCTTGGTTCAAGCCATATAAAGCTTTCCTCAACTTGTACACATGGTTTGGCTTCTTGTCATCTTCAAAACCGGGAGGTTGCTCAACATATACTAGCTCATTTATGTATCCATTCAAGAAAGCACTCTTCACATCCATTTGGTATAGCTTGATGTTGTGTGCACATGCATAGGCCAATAGAATTCTAATTGCCTCTAATCTTACAACCGTTGCATAAGTTTCTTCAAAGTCAAGACCCTCAACTTGAGTGTATCCTTGAGCTACCAATATTGCTTTGTTCCTCACAACTATATCATCTTGGTCTTGCTTGTTTCTAAATACCCATCTTGTGCCAATCATATTATAGTTATTGGGTCTTTCAACTAGTCCCAAACTTGGTTCTTAGTGAAATTGTTGAGCTATTCATGCATAGCATTAACCCAATCAACATCTTGTAGGGCTTCATCAATCTTTGTTGGCTCTATGGATGATACAAAGGAGTAGTGCTCACAAAAGGATGTCAATCTTGATCTTGTTTGAACACCACTTGTAATATCACCAACTATTTGATCAATGGGGTGATCTCTTGCTATGTTGGTCGGTTGGAGAGTTTGGAGTTGATTGCTTGAGCTTGGTTGAGATGAACTAGCAACTTGTTGATCTTGCACTTGAGAGCTACTAGCTTGCATTTGAGGTGAGTTGAGCACTTGATCTTTATCATCTTCAATATCAATCACTTGCCTAGGCCGAATATCACCAATATCCATGCTCTTCATAGCATTTGCCAATTGAGATCCACTCACATCTTCTAGATTCTCATTCTCAACCTGGGAGCCATTGGTTTCATCAAACTCAACATCATGGACCTCCTCAAGTATACCACTAGCCGAATTCCACACTCTATAGGCTTTGCTTGTGGTTGAGTAACCAAGTAAGAACCCTTCATCACACTTCTTGTCAAACTTCCCAAGTCTTGTGCCTTTCTTCAATATGTAGCATTTGCACCCAAAGACTCTAAAGTATGCAATGTTGGGCTTTCTTCCATTCAATAGCTCATATGGTGTCTTCTCCATCAATGGGTGACAATACAACCTGTTGCTAGAGTAGCAAGCGGTGTTGATAGCTTCAGCCCAAAAGGAGTGACTCACATTGTACTCACTAAGCATGGATCTTGCCATATCAATCAATGTTCTATTCTTCCTCTCAACAAGGCCATTTGATTGAGGAGTATACTTGGCCAAAAATTGATGCTTGACCCCAAGCTCATCACATAGCTCTTCAACTCGTGTATTCTTGAATTCACTTCCATTGTCACTTCTCACTTTCTTGATGGTAGTTTCAAACTCATTGTGACATCTCTTGACAAAAGTTTTGAATGTGGCAAATGTTTCACTCTTGTCATTGAGAAAGAATACCCAAGTATATCTTGTAAGATCATCCACTATGACAAAGCCATACTTGTTGCCTCCAATACTAGTGTAGGTTGTTGGTCCAAATAGATCCATATGCAACAACTCAAATGCTCTACTAGTGCTCATCATGCCCTTCTTAGGATGGGTGTTACCAACTTGTTTGCCTACTTGACAAGAGCTACAAAGTTTGTCCTTCTAAAACACAACATCTTTCAAGCCTCTTACTAAGTCATACTTGATCAATCTATTCAATTGCTTCATCCCAACATGACCAAGCCTTCTATGCCATAACCAACCCATACTTGATTTGGTGAGCAAGCAAGTTGACAATTGAGCTTCACTAGCATTGAAATCAACTAGGTAGAGGTTCTCATATCTAAAGCCTTTGAAGATCAAGTTTGAACCATCTACACTAATGATCTCTACATCATCTATTCCAAATATGCATTTGAATCCAAGATCACACAATTGAGCTACCGATAGCAAATTGAAGTTCAAGCTCTCAACTAGCAAGACATTTGATATGCTCAAGTCATTGGATATTGCAATCTTACCAAGACCCTTGACCTTTCCCTTACCATTATCACCAAATGTAATACTATCAATGCCATCATTGGTGTTGGAGTTGATTGATTTGAACATTCTAGAATCCCCGGTCATGTGTTGAGTGCACCCACTATCAAGCACCCAATGCCTTCCTCCGGCTTTGTAATTGACCTACAAAACAAATTAGTTTCTTTTAGGTACCCATACTTGTTTGGGTCCTCCAAAGTTAGTGACCAAGGATTTTGGTACCCAAATAACCTTCTTCTTTGGGCCAACTATGGATGTGCCAACATACTTAGGCATGATACCTTTAGCACTTTTAGTAAGCATATAACATGAATCAAAGTGCATAGAGGTAGCTTTAGCAAACTTGGTTTGGCTCATGTTAAGTTTGCAATATTGGTCTACATGCCCTACTTGCTTGCATTTTGTGCAAAACCGGCCATTGCTCCTCACAAAGCTAGGCTTAGGAGTGACAAGGACTGACTTTCCCTTCTTGGGGGTATAGCCCAAACCCTCTTTGTAATGAGAGAATCTTTGGCTACCCAAGCACTTTAGCAAGCGGGCATCTCCACCATATGCCTTACCCAAAGCATGAGTGAGTTCATTAACATCATTTTTCAATTTTTCATTTTCAATCACTAGTGTAGCATCATCCTTTGAGCTATCACTAGTAGATGTGCAAGTGGAGGTGCTACATTGTGTTTCGGTTGGGGCAACAATGATAGGAGTGAAAAATGATTCATCTAGAATATCACAAGTTACTCCAACATTGCATGATGCAACAACCTTATCCTTGCTTTGATCAAGGAGAGAGAAGTGAGCCTTTTCAAGCTTGTAGTGAGTCCTCTCAAGCTTCTCATGGGCTTCCATTAGCCTCTCATGAGAGCCATTGAGCTCATCAAAGGATTGTTCAAGAGCATTAAGCTTCTTGTTCAATTCTTTGCACTCCTTTCTCTTCTTCTCAAAGCACTCATAAGTTTGCTTCATCATTTCATCTAGTTCCTCCTTGGAGTACTCCTCCTCATCATCACTACTATCATCATCACTAACACTATCATTATGAGATTGTACCTTAGTTGGCTTAGCCATGAAGCATGATGGAGGGTCGAAGATGGATGGCTTGTTGTTGATAGCAATGCTTGCCATAACTTTCTTCTTGGACTTCTTCCTCTCATCATCACTAGAGTCATCATCGGAAGAGTCACTATCATCCCAAGTCACCACATAGGATTCACCCTTCTTCTTCTTGGTGAAGGATAGCTTTTTATCCTTCTTGTCGTGCATGCTCTTCTTCTTCTCATCATCACTATGATCGGGACAATCCGCAATCATGTGACCGGTGCTCTTGCACTTGTAGCATCTCTTCTCATATTCTTTGCCCTTGAAGTTGTCCCTTCTCTTCCTAGCACCATAGCCCTTCTTCTTCATGAACTTGCCAAACTTGCGCACGAAGAGGGCCACCATCTCATCATCATCATCATCACTAGCTTCTTCATCATCACTTGACTCTTGCTTCTTTCCTTTGCCCTTGCTCTTGGATGAATAAGCCTTGAATGCTAAGCTCTTCTTTTCTTTCTTTTCTTCCTTGACCTCTTCTTCTTCACTTTCCTCATTATATTGCTCTTCGGTCATGATCTCACCAAGTACCTCATTGGGAGTGATCTTGTCCAAACCATCTCTCCTAATTATTTGCCTCAAGGTTTTGTATTTCTTGGGCAAGTAACCAAGAAACCGGTTTGAGAAGTCTTCATCCTTGACCTTCTCACCCAAGCTCTTGAGATCATTGATGATCACTTGGAGCCTATGGAACATCTCCAGGATGGACTCATCATCCTTCATCTTGAAGTGAGATAGCTTGTCCTTGAGCATGTACAACTTGGCATTCTTTATCGTTGAAGTGCCTTCATAAGTATCTTCTAGTCTCTTCCACACTTTACTTGCCTTCTCAAGATCTTTGATTTGCTCAAACACTTTTGAGTCAATGCCATTGTAGATCACATTGAGAGCCATTGTGTTGCATTGTCGGTTCTCTTGCTCTTTTGGTGTGTGTAACACTCCAAAATTTGCATGTTTTTGAAATAATATTAAATTGTTTATTTATGCTTCTTTTGTATATGCATTTAACATAGTTGAAAAATAAATAAATATTTGGGAAAATAAAAAGTACCATATAGTAACATGTTGAGCATTCATGCTGGTGCAATTACTGTTTTGTATGGAGTGATTTTGAAAACCTATTCAAATCTGTTCTTGAAAAGGATTTTGAAATTGGATTTGTAAATTCAGTTTCTGGAAAATTGACAAAGCTTTTCTTTTCACTTCCCCTCTCTTTCACTCCTTTTGGCCCAGCTATGAACCCCATCCCGCAGGCCTCCCTCTCCCCTTTTTCCTTCCTGGGCCGTGCCCTTCCCTCTCTGCTCGGCCCGGTCAGCCGCAAGGCCCGACTCGGTGGCCCAATCGCAAGTGCAGGGAAGCCCCTTCCTTTTCTCCTTGTGCAGCTGACCACACGGCCCCACGCGTCATCCTCCTCCCCTTCCTCTCGCCGAGTTCGAACAGAACTCGAACTCCCCCATCCGAATCCCTGTCAATCCCGTTCCTTCCGGGATTTCTTGCTTCTTTAACCAACCCAACACCTATATAAGTAGTTCTGCACCTCCCCCTCACCCCCGTTTTCCCATCTAAACGCTACCGCCACGCCTTGAAACCGAGCCCGCAGAGCCGCCGCTCGCGAAACTGCTCTGCCGCCACCATTGAAGCTCTCCCGAGCGCCTCGGTCGTTCTCATGCCCTTCACCGCCTTCGGAGCACGGTACGGAGCACCGCAGTCCCTCCCTCATCCTCGTTTTCTCCTTGGATAGCCCTCACCGGCTCGTCATCGCGCGCAGGGAGACCGAAGCCGCTCAACCACGACGCTAGTCGCCTCCGTCGTTCCTCAGTCCGCGCGAACGCCATAGGTGAGCTCGCACAGATCCCCTCTTTCTCCAGGACCTTTCGATTCTCGATTTGGTGGCCCGTAGGCCCCTATGCAATTGCGCCGCTGAGCTTCGCTGCTCCGGCAATGGAGCGCCGCCGCGCCTGCACTGTGCCCGGCCGACGCTATCCCCTCTCTCCTTTCCCTTCTATCTGAGCTGTCGGATCTGTGATCGACGCTCGAGATTAGAAGATACCCTTTCAACCAGCAAAAATGCTAAAGAGACCCTGGGATTTTCTCCCTCTGAACCCGCCGTCCATGGCGAAATCCTTGAATGTGTTTTCTCCTTAGGAAAACGTATTTCCAGCCGGTTTTGTTTTTATTCAAAAATAAATGGAAAATCATTATTTACAGTTTTGCCACTCGATTTCAAAACCCTATAACTCTCTCGTTTTAAATTCGTTTTCACCCATTCGAATTGCGTTAGATTCATAATAAAATTATCTTTATGTTAATATCACTGTTAGTTAGATTTGAAAAAGTTTAATTTCGTGATTAGATTTAATTTAATATCTTTGCATAGGAAAACTTGTTTTATTCATAACTTCGTCGTTTTAGCTCCGATTTTCGTGCACGAAACATCGCTGTGATCGTAGTGATACGTAGATCAGTTTTATAAACTTTTCATCTTATTTTCTTACTGTTGGTGTACTGTTCTAATCATAACTTTGTTTGCTTCGTGTATGATTACTGTTGGTTGAATGGTGTTGATTGTTGATCGGTATAGACGTTGAGCAGCCGGTTGAAGAGCCGGAGTTTTTCCTTGATCAAGACCAGCAGGATCAGCAAGAGTTTTTCGAAGAAGGCAAGTATAACATGGGATTATCCTTGTTGTCCTATTCACAAATAATATAATTCATATGCATGATATTCCTTGTTTACCATAGTTTGATCCTAGAGGTTGATATCCTGATTACCTTGACACCTATGATTTGATCCACCGTATATGTTTAGTATTGCTAGCGCTCATATCGGATATACATGATCTTATCTTGTTAATGACTATATGCAATAATGATAAAACTTGCTTTTTAGCAACATTTGATTATAGGAGCTTATCTATCGGCAAAATCTGGGATATACAGTACAACCATGAGGGCTATATGGCTCTGGCTTTAGCTCAGTATGGGGATCTTTTCTAGCTCGCTCAGTGGTTACCTTTATGGCACGAAAGGGGCGTGCCGAGACGGGTATAGTGTGGTTCCTAATCTATGGGCATAGCCGCAAAGGAGTGTGACCGTAGATAGGTTGGCTCTATATCTCCCTGCCATGGAAACCTTATGACCCTAACTTGTTAGACGAACCCTTGAAAGGTTTCATAGTGTACCCTGCCCGCTCACCTCGGTAGTGTTTTGGGAGTCATGATCCCGAGCAAATGGGCAACACGACTCGTGGGTAAAGTTGTACACCTCTGATCAGAGTTAAAAACTATCATGATAGTCGTGCTCACGGGCACGAGCGGCTTGGAAAACTCACAGAATTATTGGGTTCTTATCTCTATGTGGCTTATGCAAGTTGTTATTTATTTATTGTATATCATTGTCATTTACTTTATGATCATGGATATTTGAGCTTATGCAAATTACCTTGGCAATTGTTGATATTAATATGAATTTGATCTACTTAAAATTCTCACCGCTATGAACCATGCATACCCTTTTGAGCTTCATGAACCCCATGTTATATTTGTTGAGTACGTATGTGCTCACCCTTGCATTCAAACACCACAGATGAAGATTGGGTTGATGATTACCGCAATGAGTACTAGACTTGGAGTCAACCAGTCAACCAATCCCTTTGGAGCTTCCGCAGAAGTTGTCGCCGTAGTTTCAGTTTATTTGTTTCAGACTCTGCATTGAATATTTATTCGCTATGTAATAAGCACTGTGATGGTACTTTTTATAATTTGTCAACTCATGTGTGCGACTATTCCTGGGGTGCACATGAGCCTTTTATGCACTTGTTTTCGTTCTTAAAACCGGGTGTGACAGTTTGGGAGCGGCTTCATCAAGAATGAAAAAGTCATGTTCGGTCACACTCCACACCTTCTCATGTATTGAGCCTAGATGCATCTTCATCTTCCTCTTCCAATAATCAAAGGAAGTGCCATCAAACATTGGTGGTTTGCTTCCCACATGGTTGAATGATATTTGAGCCATCTCTTAACACCAAAGGTTGTTAAGCCTTGATAATATGGTGACCACGGCTCCGATACCACTTGAAAGGTCCTAGATGGCTAGAGGGGGGGGGTGAATAGCCTAATAAAATTCTACAAATCACTAGAGCAAAGGGTTAGATAACACTTAAGCGAAGCTTTTTGCTCTAGCTCTACTTGGGGTGCAAAGCCACCTATCCAATGCAATTCTAGTAAACTAAGTGTTTGCCAATCAATAGCAAGAACCTAAAGCACTTAGCACAAGCTAGCAATAACAACTACTAAAGAAGATAACTAGACAAGATATGAAATAGTAAATACAAGATAGGAGATGATTGCTATACCGATGCCTTATGATGGATGGATGTCAGTAGGATGAACCAATCACAATGAATACCAAAGAGTAGCCAGGAGACAAGATGACAATTGATTTTTCTCCCGAGGTTCACTTGGTTGCCACCAAGCTAGTCCCCGTTGCGTCGACTACTCAAGTGGTGATTCGGTGGCTAATAGGCAATGACAAGCCTAGCCCACTAACTCGGGCGCCACAAGAATCCACCCAAATGAGAGTAACTCAATGACACGAGCAATCCACTAGAGTTACCCTTTGGCTCTTCGCCGAGGTGGGTACAAGCCCTCTCACAATCACCGAAGTCGGTCGCAAACGATAACCAATTGTGCCAAAGCTTCTCCACAATCGCCAAGCCGTATAGGTGTTGGCAAACACCAAGAATGACAAGAAACCACGTGGCGATGACGATGACCAAGTGCCACTAAGATGCAATGCAATGATCAATGCACTTAGTTGCCTCGGTCCGGACCAAGCTTTGCATCCGGATCATCTGAGCAGAGAGGTCCAGAGAGCGCCGAGCTCTGGACGTGTGACCGGAGTCAGCGTCCGGACCTCCTGTGCGCCGAGGCCGAGCCTTACGGTGTGCTTCCGGACGCATCTTCATTGGTCCGGACCGCATCTCACTAGCGTCCGGACCTTCCGTCCGGAGCCCTTATGAGTCCCAAAACGAGTTGCCTCTTTCTTGTCCAAGTCTTCAAGTGCTAACACCTTATGATCCAAACCTTGTTCACCTGTGTTAGCCTTTGTAACATATATTTCTTGGATTATATTTAGTTCTTTGTGTCACTTAGGTTCATTTTAGATATGCAATGCAAATGACCTAGTGGCACATGATAATCGTAATCGACATAAGTTTTCCCTTCTTGATAGTACGGCTATCTATCCTAAAGGTGATCACACTCTCTATAGTGTCTTGATCACTAAACCAAAAATGGCCCTATGATATACCTTTGCCTTGAGCCCATTTTTGTTTTTCTCTTTCTTCTTTTCCTTAGTCCATGAAGCACTTGATTCACCATGTTCATCCATCTAGCTCCATGTTCCAAGGTGGACCACCCTATCTTGATCATACACTTAGTTCAAGGGTTAGTCCATAGGTTTCATCAATTAACCAAAACCAAACAAAGTCTTTCACAACCATATTCATAGAGAAAGATATTGTATTCTATGCAAAAGGATTAGCGTCTATCTTCATCTTGCCATCAAACTTTAAATGTCCAACTTGAATAGCTTTCTAGATCTTCATCCTGAACATTCGGCAATCATTGATGGCATGAGAGTTGGTGTTGTGGTAGCCGCAAAATCTCTTGTCCTTTACTTCTTCAGGACGTAGCATGGGGTGCCCTTTGGGAAGCTTGATGCGTCCTTCCCTGAGCAACAACTCGAACAGCTTGTCTAATTTGGATACATCAAAGTCGTAGGTACCTTTTTGCTGCCTCAACCATCGCTCGTTGACTTGAGTTGGCTCCTTTTCCCAGACCAGTTCGGCTGCGGCAACTTCATCCTCATCCTCAAACTCCGCTGCCTCTTCCAGGAAACTTTGATACACCGCACTAGCCACATCGCCTTTCTGGAAACGGTTATCCCTTCTGAACCCCTGAGCCTGGTTACTCATCACCGCTAGCCGCTGCGACAATTGGCCAAGGTCTTCAAAGTCCAAGCCGAAGAGCTTCTCTCTAACATTCGGCTGCATACCTGCTATCGCCATCCCCGGCAGCTGGTCATCTGGTAAATTCAGAGAATAGCAGAGATTCTTGGTTTCTCTGAACCTGCGAAGATATTCCTGAGGTGTCTCGTTAGGCTTCTGCCTCAAGCTCATTAAGTCGACCAGCTTCTTCTCGTTGGTGCCTGTAAAGAAATATGCATGGAATTTCTGTTCCAGGTTTGCCCAGCTGATGATGGAGTTTGCTGGAAGGGATGCAAACCATGTGAAAGCCGGCCCTGTCAGAGACATAGGGAAGTATCGAATCTTCCAAGCATCGTCTATAGATGCTTCCCTAGCTGCATCAAGTACCGGCTGATGTGCTCTATAGTGCTGGTGTCATCCTGACCTGAGAATTTGGTCAAGTCTGTAGGGTTTTCACCCTTGGGGGAAGAGCCACTCGGTTGTACCATTCTGGATAAGGGGACTGATACACATATTACTGGTTCTTCGGCTTCAAGCTGAACTGATTCTTCATCATGTCTGCCATCCTATCCATGATCAGGTCAACATTGGGATTCTGAGTTCCCCGTGTGTGCCCTTCAAACGGTAGTCCTATGGGGTTCCCGTATCCAGGATTCGTGAGAGCATTGATGGCGCTGTAATCGGCAAACTCCTGATACCCCTGCCCATACATGCTTTTCTGCAGCCTGTTCGCTATTGGGGATATCTTGTGAGCCGAATGTGGGTTGTTTTCTGACATCCCGAACGCGAGTTGACCGTAAGTCATGGGATGTTGCTGCTTCTGGTGAAGGTCCGTCCCGGTTTGGGCCATGTCAGACGTTCCTCCTTCTTCAGTGGTCTTCCCGTGAGGCTTGGACACGGGGAACAAGATTGCCCCATGTATCAGGCCATGAGTTTCCTCGAAGAGCTTGTCGGCGGCTAGCCCGAATGTGTTGATCAGGATCTGGCGAAAAGGGTTCAGGAAAGCCGAGTGATGATTTGTCATGGTTTCACTCATAGCTTTATAAATCACCGCGCCGAATCTGCGCTCCTCCTCTTCATTCGTCTCATCGGATTGATTTGGGAGAAGGCTTCTTGGGAGCGCCTGTTTCTAGATGACTTTGTTGCTTTTGTTCTTTGAGAATGACATCAAGCATTTGTTCTGGAACTCGTCGCATGCCTGCTGGACAGTGCTCCTTATGTTCGTCGGTAATTCGTCCATGGTTACGTCCAGAACCAGACTGTTGTCGATCTCAACCATCTTGTCCCACCGAGCGTGCCAAAAAGTGTGTTAACACAAAATGTGACGTACTACGTCTCACACACAGCAAGCCGGAAAGCGTGACTTCAATCGGGTGCCCGGATGCTTCGAGAACCGAAAACGTGCTAGTCAGTTTGACCTGAAACTAACAAGGGATGAAAGTCATTAGATATAAACTGGAATGTGCCAGGTAATACCAGACAGTTCCATATGTATGGCCCTGAAGCCACTTACAACGACATAAAGCTATGAAAGCTATCTGCCAACAGGTTTTATGGAACATTCAGCTAAAATAAACATGTAACACGCAAATCACTGATTGCCGAATGCATATGCATGCGAATCCTTATGTCTTTGATGCTTATATGGTACCACTATTGCTTCTATGAGTTGATATGATCTAGTGGTGTCGTATGACATGTTGATGTGCTTGCAATCCTAGTGTTTGCTCTATGTCTATGAACTCAAAGTGTTTAATTCAACATAGGCAAGATAACCATCTTAGCATGTGTGAAGAAGCTTATCTATGGTTTAAACCGAATTAAATATCTTGGGCAAGTAGCTTAGATCAAGCTAAAGTTAAAAACAATCTTTCACCCTATCTCACACTTAGGGGGAGCTAAAACTTTTATATCTATATTTGGTCCCACCTTTTTGTGTCATTGGATGACAAAGGGGGAGAAGTTATAAAAGATATCATGGGGGAGAAAAGATCAAGGGGGAGAAGATGAAAAGATATAACATGGGAGAAAAATGAAAAATCACTTTTCAAAAGAGAACATACAAATAGGGGAGCAAGCTCCTGAACACTATTATTGCATTTGAATGTTTGCATCCTCATATGTATTGTTGCACAAGCACTTCAAAATACATGCTTGTGTGATGCTTGCTAGTGATACTGTTGACACAAAAAGTGACGTACTGTGTCTCACACACAGCAAGCCGAAAAGCGTGACTTCAATCAAGTGCCCGGGTGTTTCGAGAATCAAAAACGTGCCAGTCAGTTTGACCTGAAACTAACAAGGGATGAAAGTCATTAGATATAAACTGGAACATGCCGGATAATACCAGACAGTTCCATATGTACGGCCATGAAGCCACTTACAATGACATACAACTATGAAAGCTATCTGCCAACAGGTTTCATGGAACATTCAGCTAAAACAGACAGAAAGCACGTAAACTAATGGTTGCCGAATGCACATGCATGGGAAAAGGATGTGCAAGCGAAACATGGTTGAATATAGATTAAAGCATAACCAATCTCGGCACTCAGCCGAATTGGGGTCCATGATGAAGGAAACACGTAAGCAAACATGATTAGACTAATCTAAAGCCTGCATCTGCCGCATGATACCTAGCGTCATAAGAGCTTAAACATGGATAGCATGTGTGAACCCGCAATACGTAACAATCTAGATTCAAACTAATTCGGCTATTTGTAGATATAAGATCTACTTGTAGAAACAACGTGAAAGCAACTCATTGTAACATAGATAGATCTATATAAACTAACAAGAGCCGAACCGTAACCAATCTAGATTGGGCAAAAGGGTGTTTGCAAATATATAAAGATTACATAAAACGTGCAACACGATAACTTAATGAACCCAGTAGATCTTGCCAAATCTACAGGAGTCGATAACTATCTTGCTTTTGCTAAGCATACAAACAAACATCCGCTGCACGGCATCTACTCATAAGCAAAACACAAGTGAAGACCTCTTGATTATTAGACAAGGATCCGCCGCACGATCATTGATAATAAACAAGACTACTTGCATCAATATCTAAATCCACCGCATGATACTAGACATGATAACAAGGTTGCCAAGACTTACGGAGGTCGACGGATCGATGATTCCTCTCAAAGAACTCGATGACACGACAAAGGACTCGAAGTTGGCACGGGGCCGGTTGTATTGATTTGGTTGTGAACACCTTTTACAATAGCTAAGGGCTTATATTTATACCCTGGCTATAACATGAGTCCTAAGAGGACACAATTACAAAATATTAAAGGAAGAAATACAATATTTTGACTTTGGTTTCCTTCAGAGTCCTCATTGCCTTAATTATCGTAACCATCGTTACTAATTCGGCTCTCACTTGCCGCCTTTATCGCTCCGGTGGAAACCGCCCTTCTTCTGATTAACCGATTGCAATCGACTACCGAATCTGATAATTAACCGACCGCATGGATTTTGCCGAACGCTTCTAGGCATCTACCTTTGCCGACTCATCGTGCACGAGCCCACTTGTCATTGTGCAAAAATCCGGTGTTAACACATGGCCCCTCAATTTCGGGATAAAAGCCGTTTATTCTGAAATTGACCGCAAGCTTCCTTTTTCCCCTTAGGTTTATACTGTTCAACACCGCAGCCGCCACTCAAGAAATCCACACTTCGGCATCCTCAAATCCGCATCGAACCCTCAATGGTAAAATTCCAACTCATTTTCTCGTGCATTCGGCAATCCCTGATCGGTTTCCCTGCTTCTCTCTCAACTCATCCGCTTTCTTGATTCCATTATTTTTGAAGGAATACAAGAATGAGATTTTGATTCCTTATGCCGCAAACCCTGATTCTTACCTCCTTGGTCCCATGGGCAATCCTGACCCAACTGAGATCATCGAGAAGGAAACTTTGAGGATCCCTTTCAAATCTGGAGTCACCCCGCCAAATCATTGGCCAAACACCTTCAAGACTTGGCCGCTTCCTCCAATAGCCGGATGGCGAAATTGGTACCGCAGGATGTCGGACAAGAACAGCAGCAGTTGGGACAGCCAAGACATCAACCACTGTCTAGAGCTATCTTTATCAGAAATGCCCAAAAACGAGCCCCTCCTGACAGCAGCCTCTCATTTCTGGTCCAACGCCATCAACGCCTTCGTCTTCGGCCACGGTATGATGACTCCGACCTTGGCTGACATATTCATGATGACTGGCCTGAATGTATCTAAGCTAGTACACCCTTGCCAGTATAAGGGTAAAAGCAACCAAAGAGCTGTTAAATCCGGAGGTGGATGGGTTGGATACATCCAAACCTACATGGAAGCAACTGGTACCATCTCTGAAAAGGAAAGCAGAGCCTTTATGAACATGTGGCTATGTAGGTTTATCTTCTGTGGAAAATCCAATGAGCCAACCCTGAATCACATGATAATGGCTGAAGACTTAGCCCCAGGAACACTAATTCCCCTGGGTAAATATCTCTTAGGGGTTGTATACCACATGATGCATCCGATTTCTACCCAAATGTACCATGGAAAGGGTATCTCCTGTGTGAGTGGCCCCTGGTGGTTCATTCAGATGTGGTTGCAACTTTATATGCATCAAGTGGTGTCCATACCTCTTCACAATCTAAGCTTCCCTTTGGTTAATTATGTCGAGGGTGATCCAGCAACAACCAAGAGTTGTCAAACTTATGGAGAAGCATCATCATCCATCAGCATTGACATGGACATTGATCACCTCTTCAAGTTGTTCTTCAAAGGTTTCAATAATGTGCTCTGGCTTCCCTACAGAGAAAATGATCATCCGACCTCCCCTTGCAAATTCAGCTATGAGTCTGGCTGTTCTGATAAGGTATCTACTGAAATTTTTAACTCCTTCATCAAGCCAAGCATCCTGCCAACCGAATTTCATCATGGAAGAATGGTGCAGCCTACCTATGAATTTTACAATCCCAATGTGGCATCCAGGCAATTAGGATGTGGACAGCTGCCCCTAAGAATTTTCTTTTCATCAATCATAAGATACAGGGAGCTGATCACCAATGAAACAGAAGTCAAAAAAGTCTTTGAGCTTGGACAAGACTTACCAATATATGAACCTTCTCTATTTGGATTAGTGGATGATGCCCATCCCCTTTTCTCTGCTTGGTGGCAAGAGTGGCACAACCACATTTTTAATATACCAGTCCACCCCTTATGTCAAGACTTATATTCTTCATTTGCTCCTGAGAGTGAGGTAATCTCATTGCATTAGTTATTTCTTGTTCTGCATTCATCTCCTATTCTGAAATCTGGCCATGTATAGGATTTTGAGCCTACCCCCCCAATAAAACAGTGGAGTATTACAAAGCTAGGCCTAAACCTGCATTGGGCTACAATGCCCCCACTCTAACAATCTTCATGAAGATCCCTGCAATGTCAGCTACTGCTCCTTCAGAAGAAAAAGGCAAGAGGAAAATACTTGAAGACATTCATGTGACCAGAAAAGTGAGGTCCAAGAAATCTCATAGATCTCCCAAGGTATGGGTTTTATCCAGTAGTAAACTCCACTTTGGAATAAAACTGACTGTCCTTATACTAACCATCTTCATTGCAGCCATATGTTAATATCTCCAGATCAAGCAATGCTCCACCAACAGTAGACATTCCTCTTACTGAAGATGCAGAAACTCAACCATCGGCAGAAGTTCATGAAACTGCAGACACTGAAACTGATGAAGCCGAAAACACTGACGCCCAAGAAACTGCCGAGCACATTAGTAATATTATTCAACTAATCACCTTCCTCTTCCATATACCATTCAATTCCTGCTCATGTATTTGTATTGTCGGAAACAGACAAAATCTTGTACAATTTAGTAGGAGAACACTCTTCTGGTCCGGCTCCAGATTCACCTCCTCAGGGCACCCAATCAAGTCAACAATGCCAAGGCACACCACATCTTGAGGCTCAATCAACCCAGCAGGTAATACATTACCGCAAACCATCTGTTTTTTCATCAATTTTTACCCAATC
This sequence comes from Microstegium vimineum, assembly GCA_022036555.1. Lineage (NCBI taxonomy): Eukaryota > Viridiplantae > Streptophyta > Magnoliopsida > Poales > Poaceae > Microstegium > Microstegium vimineum. The sequence continues at coordinate 3,612,703 of CM039127.1, forward strand.
TGCTAACACTCATTCTTTTCACAAGAATACTGCCAAGCTGACCACCAGCTTCTCCTTCACTTTTGAAGATTTCATCAATGAAAAAGGGGAAGAAGCCACCTCCCAGCAGGTTCTATCAGAGAAAAATCAAGCTCGACTACAGGATATAGCCCATTTGCTGAACAAGGACATCAACATCCTGCTACAAGATTCAGATCAGATAAAGGATATCCTTGAGCTCATTAATCAAGATCTTCCAACTGCTCTCAAGGTCTCTTTGGAATCTGCAGCCAGACTTGATGATTACTTTGGTATGGTGAAGAGAGCAAACAAGAATATAGCTTCTAGGACTGTTCTACAGGACAACAAACTCCTGAAGAAACAAGAGGCCAAAGCTTTACACTCTAACCTTCAGGCTGCTAAAGATTCGATGGTGACTCTAGAATCCGAGTTGAAAGCCATGAAGGATGAAAGAGTTAGACTAGAAGCTGAATTATCTGCACTGAATGCCAAAATCCAATCTCATGAAGCCAATGTGATGGATTTGCCGAGTTCTATAGAGGAAATTTCATCACAAATGTCAATTGCCTTAAAAGAAAACGCACAACTTAGAGCAAGGCTATCCAGCATCCAAAGTTCTGAAGATGAAGATTAAAAGGTGCTAGCTGATGTTAACCGAATCAAGACTGAAGCCTTAGATGCCATCAATCAGCTCCTGTATCGGTAGACATACATTTTTGTAATAGATTAAGAGCAACATGTTTCATGTTTTGACCATTACTATTGTCTGGCTTCTCAATATATATCCTTGTTAGTACGATAACATAATTGGCTCCACCATTTTCTCTGATTAAGGTATAGCCGAATCATCTCTGGCTCTCAGATAACTGACTGAATTCAGCGTAGGGATATAGCCGAGCAACCTTTGACATAGCCAACCGTATTGGTACAAGGATATAGCCAAGCGACCTTTGATATACCCGAGCCTGGCCCATTCCACTAACGGCCCATCGAATAGGAACAACCTCAACTCGCCTCTTGGTATTCTTGTTCAGCCTATAAATAAACCTTCCCTCTCCTTCCTTTTTCAACGATTCAGTCAAACTCTTGCCTTCGTCGTCTCCTTTTCAATCCAGAGGGAAACCCTAACCATACAGTGACAATGGCGGGAGGTGACAACCACGGCAAGCGCCCCGCCGAAGGGGCACCCGAAGGGAGCCGGACATGGCGCAATCGGCAACGCGGGTAAGAATCAGTTCCTTGCCCCCTTGTATTTTGTTCTCTGTCCATTATGCTAGCTCTAAATCTCCGTTCTTGTTCATCAGGATCAACTCCATCTCCACAAGCCACAACATCCCTCTTCCTACGGCGGTAGCTGATCAGCCGGGGAGCCCAGCGCCGGCCTCCTCTGGGTCTTCGGACTCTTACCACTCTCAGCCTTGGGACCTAGGTTCGGGGTCGGATGAGGATGCCCCCTACACTCACGCGGAGGCGGCCAACTTCAGGCGCAAGAGGGATGAAACCCACGGAGAACTAGAGAAGATCTCCAAGCAGTATGGTATCGACCAACTCGAGTGGGAGGATCAGCGGAAGCAACTCTGCGACGCCATCACAGGTTAGCCGAAAGCAGTTTTGCTTTACTCTCTCCTTTAATCCTACCTGCTCACCCAACTTGTGTCTCTGTCCATCACTTTCTGCAGAGAATGATCGTCTGAAGGTCGCGGCGAACAGGATCGCCAAAAAGGTCAATGCCCAAGGAGAGACCACCGAGGCACGCCTCGACAATGCGAACGACCGCATTGATCAAGTTGCCATACATGGCGTGCACCACGACGTGGCCCTGGGGTTGGTGGCCATGACTACTCAGCGTGGCGAGGACTTCTCCGTCTAGCCAACCGGCTTCCATTGTCAAGATTCTCCAGAGAATGTCGAAAACATCGACGACCTTCTGGAGAGTTATGAAGACCATGCGACTTCCCTCGCCGCAGTTACAGACGCTCAGTCGGTTATCAACAGGGTGTTTGATGAGTAGTTTGTACTTAGGTACCTTATGTAAAGAACTTTCTTTGTGAAATATCCAGGATCTCCACTGTTTTCTGAGAACAATCAATCTGGAAATGCTTGTGTTCTATTTTTTTGTTTTTTACTCTAAAGGCGACACATGCCATGTCGGCTATTCTCCGAGTTGTTTTCAAAGTATTTTTTGGCTAAAGGTGATATCTTCGTATCGACTATCTGTGCACCAGGTCCAAATCCGCTTATGCACCAACTTCAACACTGGGATGAAACTTCTTCAGAAACCTTCCATTGATATCCCTAGCAAATTCCTCTCTCAATAAAGTTTTCAAGATATATGCGTTGCCTGGCGTGCTTCTTACCACTCTAAAAGGTCCTTCACATTTTGGAGACCATTTGCCGAACGCTCTGTCTTTGGTCCCGATCGGCAATACGGTTTTCCAAACCAAATCTCCCTCTAAGAATTGTTTTTCCTTAACTTTCTTGTTATAATACCTAGCAACACGCGCTTTATTTTTTTCAATATTCTCCAATGCCTTGAGATGAACTAAATGTAAATCTTCCAATTCATCCATCATTATATGTTTATAATCTTCTTTCCTCAAATCACTCTGCAACGTAACTCGTCTTTATCCTGATTGCAATTCCCATGGCAGCACAACATGATGCCCATAAACCAACTCATAAGGATATGCTAGAGTAGATCCATGGCTAGCCATTCGGTAAGGCCATAGAGCCTCATTAAGAACCGAATGCCATTTCTTCGGCTTTTCATCAATCTTCTTCTGAATGATTTTGATCATGATCTTGTTTGAAGCTTCAGCTTGGTCATTAGCTTGTGCATAATAAGGAGAAGAGTTGTACAATTTGATTCCCATCTCCACGACAAAATCACAAAACTCAGATGAAGTGAACTGAGTCCCTTGATCTGTTGTTATAGTTTGAGGAATCCCGAACCTGTGAATTATATGCTCTTTAACAAAGTTGATCATGTTTTCTGACGTAACTTTCTTTAGGGGAATAGCTTCAACCCACTTTGTGAAATAATATGTGCCCAACAGTACAAACTTATGTCCTTTGCTAGAGGGAGGATGAATTTGACCGATCAAATCTATGCCCCATCCTCTGAACGGCCAAGGTTTGACAATTGGGTTTAAGGCCGACGCTGGGGCTCTCTGAATATTATCAAATCTCTGACAGTCTTGGCATTCCTTGTAATATTAAAAACAATCTTGAAGCATGGTTGGCCAAAAATAACCAGTCCTCCTTATTATCCATTTCATCCGGTAAGCCGACTGATGTGCACCACATACTCCTTCATGCACTTCATACATCAGCTTTCTGGACTCCTCTTGATTCAAACATTTGAGGAGCACTCCATCTATGGATTTGTAGTACAACTGGTCATCAAGGAGCACGAACTTGATAGCCTTATATCTGAGTTTTCGGGAAACTCTCTGTGATGGATTGTTTAAATAATCGGCAATTTCGTTTCTCCAGTCGTCAATTACCTGATCTTCATCCAAAGCATGAATTTCCTGGTCCTCTCGGTACCCCGAAGCACTTTGAGCCAGCCTATTTGCTTCTTCATTCTGCCCCTAGGGATATGATGCAAGGTGGCCACTTGGAAACTCTTTAGAAGCTCTCGGCACTCTTCATAATATCCCTTTAACATATCACTCTTGCATTCATATTGGCCGATCAGTTGGTTAATTACCAGCTCAGAATCCCCGAAAACTTCAACAGCCACGGCCTTTACCTCGACAAGCAATCGGAGCCCTCTAAGCAACGCCTCATACTCTGCTTGATTGTTAGTAACCAGGAAATCAATGGGGATGGCATACTCAAAGGTCAAACCTCTGGGAGAAATTAAGAGAACACCGGCTCCACCACCTTTGCTACAAGACGAACCATCAAAAAACAAAATCCATGGTGCAATGGTTACTATGTCAGCAGAGGGATCACGATGTTGGGTAACGAAATTAGCAATAACCTGACCCTTTACTGCTTTTGCCGACTCGTACCTTAAATCAAATTCTGACAGAGCTAAAATCCATTTGCCAATTCTTCCATTTAAAATTGGCATCAACAACATGTGTTTTATTACATCAAACTCAGAAACTACCACACATTTGGCATTTAACAGATAATGTCGAAGCTTGGTACATGAATAAAAACACACACACAAGCAAAACTTTTCTATAGCCGAATACCTTGTCTCTGGATCTAGTAGTTTTCGGCTAAGGTAAGATATCACTCTCTCTTTTCCTTGGAATTCTTGCATGAGGGCCGACCCTATCATCAGGTTGTCGGCCGCCACGTACAACTTAAATGGCTTGTCAAGCTGCGGAGGTACCAATACGGATGGTGCCTTCATGTACTCTTTGATCTCATCGAAAGCCCTTTGTTGTACGTCACCCCACACGAACTCTTGATCCTTTTTAAGCTTCAGTAGTGGAGAGAAAGGTAACACTCTTTCTGACAAGTTAGAGATGAATCTTCTCACAAAATTAATCTTGCCCAGCAATGACTGTAACTCTGTGAGATTGGTTGGAGGCACCACTTTGTCCATTGCTTCCATGCTCTTCTTACCGACTTCGATCCCTCCTTTATGGACCAGAAAGCCTAAAAACTCACCAGCCGAGACTCCAAAAGCACACTTATTCGGGTTCATCCTCAAACCATGTTTCCTAGTGCACTCTAAGGTCTTCCTCAAATCGGCCAAATGACCCTCATGGTTTCTAGATTTAACTACCACATCATCAATGTAGATTTCCACAATCTTGTCGATTAACTCATGAAAAATGTAGTTCATAGCTCTTTGATAGGTTGCACCCGCATTCTTCAAACCAAAATTCATGACAATCCATTCAAACAAACCAATATGACCAGGGTACCTGAAGGTTGTCTTTGAAATATCCTCTATTGCCATGAAGATCTGGTTATAACCGGCATTATCGTCTATGAAGCTGATGACTTCGTAACCAGCCGATGCATCGACGAGCAGATCGGCAACTGGCATCGGGTAACCATCCATGGGAGTAGCCTTGTTGAGATTTCTAAAATCAATGCATACCCTCATCTTTCCATTCTTCTTGTATACTGGGACTATGTTTGAAACCCAATCTGCATATCTGCATGGCCGAATGAAGTTTGCCTCCAATAATCTTTCAACTTCCTTCTTCACATCGGCCAATACCTCCTCTTTGTAAATATTTCGAGGAGGTTGCTTGAAAGGACGGTATCCTGACTTGATCGGCAATTTATGCTCAACGATGGAACGATCCAATCCGGGCATCTCTGTATAATCCCAAGCAAAACAATCTTTAAATTCTTTTAGCAGGTCTATCAATTTTAGCCTATGCTCCTGGTCTAAATTTGCACTGATAAACATCGGCCTTGGTCTATCATCATCACCAACATTTATCTCCTCTAGCTTATCGGCCGACATGAAGTCGCGTCCCAGCTTCCCTTCATTATCATCGATCGTGTTCCCCATTAAAAATTACTCTCAGAGCCGATTGCTTGGATCGGCTGTTGGCCCTTGCCCGAGACATTCACAGGACCTTCTCCCCAAATCTTTCTAGAGAAACAATTGAAGCCATCATACTCCCAATAGACAGGCTCTGTGGCAGCAACACTTACCGAATCATCGGCCTGAACAATCTCCACATCATCTCCAACCCATTAAATGAGAGCCTGATGCATGGTTGAAGGTATGCAGCAGTTAGCATGGATCCAATCTCTTCCCAGTAGTAGGCTATATGCCCCCTTGTCATCTATGACAAAGAAGGTAGTGATCAGAGTCTTGGACCCGATCATCAATTCGACGTGCACTACCCCCTGAGTGTCGGAAGGGTTGCCAGCAAAGTCTTTGAGTACCAAATCGGTCTTCAACAGTTCCTCATTGGTCATTACGAGCTTTCTGAAGGTAGTATATGGCATGATATAGATGGCAGCTCCTCCATCGACCAGCATCTTGGTCAGGGGCTTGCCATTGATGTACCTCTTCACGTAAAGTGCCTTCAAGTGTCGATGTCTAGCTGGTTTGTCGAACACTGCTTGTTGAGTCAGCACGAGCTGGGCCATCAGGTTCTGATACTCGCCCTCATCATCGTCTGAAGACACTTCCTCTCGGATATCTTGGCCTTTGGGAGCTATAAATTTTGATGGAATGAAGAAGGCCATGTACGTATCAGCCGAACGATTGTGTCCATGGGGTTTTCCCTTAGGGCGCCATGTCGGCTTCTGTTCGGCAGTTACTTGTGCTAGTTCTCTGTTCCTCAAATGTTGCACTCTCCTTTTCTGGCTTTTCTTCAGCTCTGGTGGACACCACTGCCCATTCTGCCATGCATACTCTCGGTGCTCTCGCTCATCAGAACGAACCCACTCTTGATCGGCAAACCTCTTACCTTGCCGATCCTCTGAGTCGCTTATTTTTAAACGCCGATCGTCCCTAGGAGCATGTGCTCCAAGTCTCTCATGGACCGGACGACAGTTGACCTGGGACTGCCTATACCCTGAATATCGATCACTGCATTCGGGACAATTATCTCTAGTAGGTAGCTTTAGGCCTTCATTCCAATAGTGTTTGAAAAACGAGCATCCCCAATGAGACTGCTCCTGCTCTCTCAAGCTCTCTCGTTCCCTCTGATACGCTTCTTCCTCATGCCTCTGACGTTCCTCTATGAACCTCTGCTCTTCGTAATGAATCCGCCTCTAATGCTGCTCTTGCTCCCGTTGCCACTTATTCAACAGGATCTGTGTCATAACCCTGGGTTTGGAAGCTTCTCCTCTCTCGGTTCAGCTATTCTAGAGCTGTCCTCGTTGCCGAAGTTCCTTTTCTGTAATCTGCTGATCAGGGTCAACAGCACCAGTCTTTTTTGCTCTATCTAAGGTCAGCACTTTCATCTCGTTCTTACCCTTGGATTCTTCCGCGGCAACCATATTCATAGAGAAAGATACCATGTTTTGTGCAAAAGGGTTAGCATCAATCTTCATCTTGCCATCAAACTTCAAATGTCCTTCCTGAATAGCTTTCTAGATCTTCATTCTGAACACCCGGCAATCATTGATTGCATGGGAGTTGGTGTTGTGGTAGCCGCAAAACCTCTTGTCCTTTACTCCTTCAGGACACAGCATAGGGTGTCCTTCAGGTAACTTGATGCGTCCTTCCCTGAACAACAACTCGAAAAGCTTGTCTGATTTGGACACATCAAAGTTGTAGGTACCTTTCTGTTGCCTCAACCACCGCTGATTAACTTGAGTCAGTTCTTTTGCCCAGACCAGTTCGGCTGCAGCGATTTCATCCTCATCTTCAAACTTCGTTGCCTCTTCCAAGAAACTCTGATACACCGCACCAGCTATATCACCTTTATGGAAACGGTTATCCCTTCTGAACCCCTGAGCTTGGTTATTCATTACTGCTAGTCATTGCGACAACTGACCAAGATCGTCGAAGTCCAAGCCGAACAGCTTCTCTCTGACATTCGGCTACATGCCTGCCATTGCCATACCTGGCAACTGGTCATCCGGTAAATTCAGAGAGTAGCAGAGATTTTTGGTTTCTCTGAACCCGCAGAGGTATTCCTGGGGCGTCTCATTAGGCTTCTGTCTCAAGGTCATCAGATCGACTAGCTTCTTCTCATTGGTGCCTGTAAAGAAATATGCGTGGAATTTCTGTTCCAGGTATGCCCAGCTGATGATGGAGTTCGCTGGGAGAGACGTGAACCATGTGAAAGCTGGCCCTAGCAGGGACATAGGGAAATACCGAATCTTCCAAGCATCATCTGTAGATGTTTCCCCCAGCTGCATCAAGTATCGGTTGATGTGTTCTATAGTGCTGGTGTCATCCTGGCCCGAAAACTTGGTCAAGTCTGTCGGGGCTTTAACCCTTGGGGGGAGAGCCACTCGGTTGTACCATTCTAGATAAGGGGACTGATATGCGTACGACTGGTTCTTTGGCTTCAAGCCAAACTGATTCTTCATCATGTCCGCCATCCTATCCATGATCAGGTCGACACTGGAATTCTGAGCTCAACGTGTGTGCCCTTCAAATGGCAGCCCTGCTGGATTCCTGTATCTAGGATTTGGGAGAGCATTAATAGCACTGTAATCGGCAAACTCTTGATACCCCTGCCCATACACGCTCTTTTGCAGTCTGTTTGCTATTGGGGATATCTTGTGAGCCGAATGCGGGACGTTCCCTGACATGCCGAACGCAAGCTGATCGTGAGTCATGGGATATTGCTGCTTCTGGTGAGACTCTATCCCGGCTTGGGCCATGTCAGACACCCCTCCTTCCTCAGTGGTCTTCTCTTGATACTTGGGCACGGGGAATAGTGTCGCCCCATGTATCGGGCCATGAGTCTCCTCAAAGAGCTTGTCGGCGGCTGGCCCGAACGTGCTGACCATGATCTGGCGAAAAGTATTCAGGAAAGCTGAGTGATGATTTGTCATAGTTTCACTCATAGCTTTATAGATCACAGCACCGAATCTACGCTCTTCCTCCTCATCCGTGTTATCATATTGATTCGGAAGGAGGGTTCTTGGGAGTGCCTATTTCTGGATAACCTTGTTGCTTTTGTTCTTTGAGAAAGACATCAAGCATTTACTCTGGAACTCGTCGCATGCCTGCTGAATTAGAGTTCTCATGTCTGCCGACAATTCATCCATAGTTACGTTCAGAACCAGGTTGTTGTCGATTTCAACCATCTTGAGGTGTGGCGTCCCACCGAGCGTGCCAAAAAGTGTGTTGACACAAAAAGTGACGTACTGTGTCTCACACACAGCAAGCCAGAAAGCGTGACTTCAATCGAGTGCCCGGGTGTTTCGAGAACCGAAAATGTGCCAGTCAGTTTGACCTGAAACTAACAAGGGATGAAAGTCATTAGATATAAACTGGAACATGCCGGATAATACCAAACAGTTCCATATGTACGGCCCTGAAGGCACTTACAACGACATACAACTATGAAAGCTATGTGCCAACAGGTTTCATGGAACATTCGGCTAAAACAGACAGAAAGAACATAAACTAATGGTTGCCGAATGCAAATGCATGGGAAAAGGATGTGCAAGCGAAACGTGGTTGAATATAGATTAAAGCATAACCAATCTCGGCACTCAGCCGAATTGGGGTCCATGATGAAGGAAACACGTAAGAAAACATCATTAGACTAATCTAAAGCCTGCATCTGCCGCACGATACCTAGCGTCATCAGAGCTTAAACATGGATAGCATGCGTGAACCCACAACATGTAACAATCTAGATTCAAACTAATTCGGCTATTTGTAGATATAAGATCTACTTGTAGAAACAACGTGAAAGCAACTCATTGTAACATAGATAGATCTATATAAACTAACAAGAGCTGAACCATATCAATCTAGATTGGGCAAAAGGGTGTTTGCAAATATATAAAGATTACATAAAATGTGCAACACGATAACTTAATGAACCCAATAAATCTTGCCAAATCTACAGGAGCTGATAACTATCTTGCTTTTGCTAAGCATTCAAGCAAACATCCACCGCACGACATCTACTCATAAGCAAAACACAAGCAAAGACCTCTTGATTATTAGACAAGGATCCGCCGCACGATCATTGATAATAAACAAGACTACTTGCATCAATATCTAAATCCACCGCATGATACTAGACATGATAACAAGGTTGCCAAGACTTATGGAGGTCGACGGATCGATGATTCCTCTCGAAGAACTCGATGACACGACAAAGGACTCGAAGTTTGCATCGGGCGGTTGTATTGATTTGGTTGTGAACACCTTTTACAATAGCTAAGGGCTTATATTTATACCCTGGCTATAACATGAGTCCTAAGAGGACACGGTTACAAAATATTAAAGGAAGAAATACAATATTTTGACTTTGGTTTCCTTCGGAGTCGTCATTGCCTTAATTATCGCAACCATCGTTACTAATTCGGCTCTCACTTGCCGCCTTTATCGCTCCGGTGGAAACCGCCCTTCTTCTGATTAACCGATTGCAATTGACTGCCGAATCTGATAATTAACCGACCGCACGGATTTTGCCGAACACTTCTGGGCATCTACCTTTGCCGACTCATCGTGCACTAGCCCACTTGTCATTGTGCAAAAATCTGGTGTTAACAGATACAAATTGAATGTTGATTGATCAACTAGCATGCATAGGTTGATTAGCTTTGACCCTTGTAGTTTCAAGCTTTCTCTAGAAACCTTGCTCTTAATGTTGATCTCACAAGGTTATCTAGTTGTTGTTGCAAGTGGTGTCTAGCTAATCATGGTGCTAAGGGTGATTCTAAATTCCGCACTCTGATGGTATCACGCTTCAAAGGTCTAACTCTTACACCTTAGCATCATTTGGTAGCTATTTCCTCTCCCACAATGCCTATCTATACATATGTGCAAAACTTGAACCAAACTCATGAAGCACATATGTAGGGGGAGCTAATAACTACCAAAACCAAATTTGTGTAACTTGTCCAAATCTTGAATCTTTGATTAAAATGCTTGGATAAGCAACTCAAGTTCAAAATGATTATATTTCATATCTTTTATGGAAGGGTTGTCATCAATTACCAAAAAGGGGGAGATTGAGAGTCCCCATGTGTTTTGGTTTTGAGTAATTGATGAAACCCACCTAAGTACTAACCTTGATCTCTAAGTGTGAATCATGAGATAGGTTGGTACATGCCATGTGATGGAGCAAGGTGGATCAAGTGGACGGCACAAGCTCTAGCATGGTGATGGAAAGGAAAATGGTTGAAGGCAAAGGTGAAAGCTAGGACCATTTTCGATTTGGTGATCAAGACATCATAGAGGATGTGATCATATTTAGGATAGATAGCCGTACTATCAAGGAGGGAGCTCTTAAGTATGATTACGGTTATCATGTGCCACTAGGTTCATATGCATTGCATTAAAATCAATTGAACTAGTGAAACAACCAACTTAATCCAAGATAATTGTGAACTAAAAGCTAACACATGTGCACAAGTGTAGGGATCACTTAGTGTTGGCCCTTGGAAGCTTGGAAGAAGTTGGAGAAGTGTTTGGGCAGCTGGAAGCAGTTCGGACGCAAGGTCCGGACGCAAGGGTTCTGGCTGACCGGACCAACGTGTGTGCGTCCGGTGGCAACCCCTTACTGGCTCGGCTGATGAGAGGCATCCGGACGTTGTTTGCCGTCCGGACGCAGAGCTCCAGACGCGCGTCCGGAGCCTGGCGCTCTCTGTAACTCTCTGGAAAAGAGGGTCCGGACGTAGGGTGATGGTCCGGACCATGAACCGGACTTGGGTCCGGAGGTGCTAAGGAGCTCAAGCGAGCTCTCGGGTGCGCTCGGGCGCCCGGGAAAATATTTCTGGACGCAAGGAGCAGTGACTCCGGACCCTGTGAACAGGTGCGTCCGGAGCCACGTGGCAAGCAACAGCAAAGGCGTGAAGCGGCCGTTTTCAAACGGCAGGGGCACCGGACGCATGCGGCATAGTACGGACGGCGCGTTGCGCGTGTCCGGAGGTCGCGTCCGGAGCTTGCAAATAGAGGGTTTGCTCTCGGCTGGTGAAGGGTCCGGACGCTGTTGATGGTCCGGAATCCATGTGTAAAGTGCGTTCGGAGGTTGCGCAGAGAGCCAGTTTTGGGGGGCAAAACGGCTTGTTATTGGGTGAGGGCTATGTAAGTGATATGGCCGGCCCTTTGGGGTACCCCTTGCACATTCTACTCACTCACATTTGTGCTTGCTTGAGAAGCTTCCACCACTCATCCTCTAAACATATTTGACATATTCTAGAGAGATAGAGTGAATCCAAGTGCATTGCTTTGTTAATTGCATCCTAGTGGCACTTGGTGATCGTCGTCATCGCGGAGCTCTTGTTATTCTTGGAGATTGCCATCTCCTAGACATCTTGGTGCACGAGGATCGTTGAGCGGAGGAAGGTGATTGTCTCCGGCTCCGATCGATGGATTGTGAGGGGTTCTTGAACCTACCCCGCGGGAGATTCGCGAAAGGTATCTCTAGTGGATTCCGCGTAGCTTGGGGATCCCCATCTTGTGTTGGTTGTACGGCACCCTTGAACGGGTTTGGATTTGATTGCCAATTAGCGCGTGAACCTCCAAGTGGGTGTATCGCTACAACGAGGACTAGCTTGTTGGCAAACAAGTGAACCTCGGTAAAAAATATTGTGTCTTATTGTCTCTCTTCCGATGATTCATCTTGTGATTGATTGGTTATCTATTGGCTTATCGCTTCACGTTGGTATAACCATTCTATCTCTAACTTAGCTTGTGTAGCTTAGTCTAGCATTACTAGTTATCTAGCTCTTGTGTGTGACATAGATCATCTTGCTAGTGACTAGAATTGGTAGGTGGCTTGTCTAACCTTAGTGCTAGTGCAAATTGCTTATAGCCGTGTTTTATTCTAACAAGCTTGCTAAGTGTTGTTGTAGAATTTTTAATTAGACTATTCACCCCCCTCTAGCCATACCTAGACCTTTCAACTAGCATGTGCTATCTATGTCTATGTCTATGTCTATGTCTATATTTATATCTATATCTATATATATTATATATTTTCTCACTATAAGTTCTATTTCAACATGTAAGCCATCCATATCGTCTCCCACTATATGCTACATCATTCCACTAACTTTTGACCTCTTAATAAAAAATCAACTATGTTACTTCTTCCACTACATGCATTTAGTATTTTTAATATACTCTCTTCGTCACAATATATAAGACATAATAACCACCTCTAGTTCAAAGACCAAGCAATATATTTAAGTCTCTCTCAACACACTAGTATTATTGCATCGATATACGTGTCTATAGAGAGAGCATGTCTTATATTGTTGGATATGAATAAAAAGTAGTTACATTTTATATATTGGAATGGAGGGAGTATATTAAGCAATATATTAGTCCATATATCATTATTTGTTTTGCAATTCCATCATCTTATGATCTGATATGAGATAATTCTATTTTTTTTTGTTCGATGTAAGAACACGTGGTTGAGCTAACATAATACATTATAGAAGTTCTGCAGTAACGTGCGGGGTATGCTTCTAGTTTTAGAAGATTACAAGGCACCAAAAATGTTTTGTGTGAAAGCAATCAACAGGTCGTGACATGCCTCCAACCATGTCTATTTTCATTGACTACTAGAAAAGATACCATGTGGTCTTCTTGTTGGGAGGACGAAGCCCAATATCATCTTTCTTTCTTTTTAGATTTTGGTGGTAAATGCTATATTTTCAATAAGAAAAGGCTTGTCAAGTTTAAAAGCATAATATTTGATGTTGGATTTCTCCTAACTAATATAATGAAAATTTAGCTAGGAGAAATTGGAGTGAAGGTAAGACTTATTTGTTGATTCTATAGTAGTAAGTTGAAAAATACTTGGTTAGATTCAGAGAGGTTTGACCTATATATCTAGATGTACAAAAAAATATGTATCTAAAAAATATACGATAATAAATATCAGACCATCTTGAAGCTAAGACCTAGCTGCAGTGGGCTAAAACAACAAAATTAGACGTGAGTATAAAAAGAGGTTGTAGCTAGTTATAGCGACACCTAAAGCCGACTATTTATTTACTTGATAAAAAATCAAAATAGCTTATAATTTAGAACGAAACAAATGGAGTGTGATAGTTGTGGCTTCTCTCTTTACTTCATTCATTGGCAAGCCAAACAAAAGTCTCAGAGTTAAATTATGTGTATCCCTAGGTCGCAAATGAGTCTTCATTGTCAACTTCTACCTCTATTTGAGGCATGTTTGAATACACCCAACTAAAATTTATATAGCTAGCTAAAATTTGAAAGCTAAATTGTAGCTAGCTAAAAATTCTGCTAGCTAAATTTTAGATAGAGTGTTTAGATGTTCTAGTTAATAGACTCATCTAAACTTTAGCTAATTTTAGCTAGATTGAAATAACTAAAACTCAGCTAAATATTAGCGATATTTTAGCTAAGTTAAAGTAGCTAAACTTAAGTGAATTTTAATTAGTTGATCCCCTTCGCTCGTCCAACGAACCCTCAACCCTCATTCCGTGAAACCAAATTGCTACAACCTGCCGGGGCTGCGCGCTCCGCTTAGTCGCCCAGCAGCTGCGCGGCGCCGGCTACAACAGCGCCATCTGCAGGTTCAGGTGGTCATGTACTCCGGAAATCACCTCAGGTAATAAAATAGCCGCTCTGGCCATGCATCATCACCAACCAGTCAACCACACCGCGTCTGATGAACGCACACCATTTCTGAGTCTCCGGCGATCGAATCAATATTGCGCGCGTTCGTGTGCGCAGGGGGGAGCACAGCTACGTGGACGTGGTGGCGTGCCGACGACGAGGAGCGGCAAGGCGGTTCGCGTGGTGGTCGAGCCCAGCTTCCGCGCCGAGTTCGAGATGGCGCGTGGGGCGGCGCGGAGTTCGAGATGGCGCATGGAGGCTAAGTCGCTCGGCACACCGGAGCGCGTCGCGCCGAGCGGCACCGGGGCCGGAGCGGCGGCGGTGGCCGTCGGCGTGCCCGAGAAGCAGCCCAGGTTCAGGGCGTCCATGCTCACGCTCGATTTCGGCGGCCGGACCGCGGTGGAGGTCATGTGATCACCACTCGCACCGATGATGATGAGATGAATACATTGCAATATAATGATGAGAGAACGAGTATTTTCGCTGTTTCTAACGACGATGGATGGATGGATGTCTCATGTCTGGTGTGAGTGATCACGGTTTACAGATACGATGATGTAGATCTCACAACGATGGAAGATCTCACAACGCGAGGACCTGATACGATGATGTAGATACATATAGTGCGGCTGTGGCCTGTGGGACAGGCGACTAAAGACGTAGTTTCTCTGATTCAGTTTGAAGGCATAATTTTCGGTGTACCATCCATCAGGCTGTTTGAGACGGAATGCCACATGGCACTGCGTGTACTACTAGCACTGAAGAAGCTGCTTGAGAAGTGGTTAGAAATTTCTAAACCTTTGCCCAAAATCAGAATCAGAGTTTCGGCAGCCCTTTCAGAGCTGGCCCGGTTATCTCTGAAATTTTATGAGTGAAACTAGGCCCTGATTATGAGGCGGTAGCTAAGTTTTGGATTGCGAATAAGAAACATATGACCACTAATGCTGTCTCTTCGGCTGTGTTATGGTCGATTTGGAAATTACGGAATGAAATGTGTTTTCAGGGTGTGAAGTGGCTAATCCTGAAGGTGTTACTATGTCGGATCTCAAGAATGCTGAAAGAATGGTTGCCGATGTACAAGAAGGAGACCAGAGAACAGCTGGAGATAGTCATCGGCAGGATGGAAGAACTATCAAGCGCCCAACACAAATCAAATGGAGGGAGGAAATTTTCAGGGCTTCATCACAGTTGGGGTCCATCGGGTGTTCGGTCTTCTGCCAGGAATGAGCTATCTACGTCTGAGTCTTGTAATAGCCATAAGGCTTAAACCCCTTTGCTGTGTTGCAGCGCAGCGTGAGTGAACGCTTAGAACTTTGTCTCGGCTTTTTGAAATATAAAGCAGGGAAATCTTTCGTCTAAAAAAATAAGGCTGGATTTCCCACGGACCCCGGTCAACCAAATATGTTAACGTCCTTAAATAGCCAAACGCTAATTTTTAAGGTTTTTCGTCTCATTATTTTCGACCACCAACATGCTAAGAATTTCTATCATATCGCTCAAATAGTCCAATGTATCATCAAGATAGATTTTGTTAAGGTAGCCAAACAAGTATTTACTGTGCTCCCCCAAAAAAATTGATGTATGTACTGTGCCCGAGTATATACCATGAAGAGATCTTCTGGTCTCTCAACAGAAACATGAAAATTCATTTACACAGTTGCTACCTACTCCCTCTGTTCCAAATTATAAAACGTTTTGACTTTTCTAGATACGTTGTATTTGCTATGTACATATATATAAACCATGTCTAGATACATAGTAAAAATAATATATCTAGAAAAGTCAAAACGTCTTATAATTGGAACGGATTTAGTACAGATAACAAGCTAGTAAGAACAAGACGACGCGTAACTACAGTAACTTTGGGGGTGGAGGTCCGGAAAAATCAGGTTGAGCGTATGACAGCCTCTGGATCCAGTTGGCAGCCTTCTTCTTGTTTTGATCATTGCATTCCAGGGCCTGGCAGATCGAGCTTGGGATTTTGTCGAGTGTTCCATCTTTTTCAAGAGCTGTCTTGAAGTTTTCGAGGATTGAAACTATTTGCTGAAACTCGGGTCTCTTTTCTGGTTGCCAGGACCAACATTGCTCAATCAGAAGCTTCAGCACTGCTGGGCATCTAAATGGAATAGCCGGTCTCAAGTTCTGAAATGAGAGCCCATGTCTGTAAGTAACTATCACAAACTAAAGTCTAATAAATCTAAACTAGCAAAAAGAGTAAACTCGTTGACTGGTACTTTTCTTCTTCCTTCTTGGAAACACTGGATATGAACATTTTGTTCTCAGTTCTTACCGGTCGTAGGAACTCCAAACTATACATAGGCCAGAGATGAGCCCTGCACTATCTATTTACACAAAAAATTGAAGTAGCCAGCACAGTGAAGATAAATAGTTAGAAGAGGACACACACCTTGTTAACAACTGCAAAAGCTGCCTGAAGCGGAGTCATATCTTCATAAGGGAGTGAACCAGTGACCAAATTCCCACAAAACGAGTCCAAAGCTATAAACATCAACCTTCCGGCCATATGGCTTGTGCTTGTACATCTCTGGTGCCATCCATCTATAAGTACCTGGATCATCCCTAACAATTGCAGTATCTTTCTTCGCATGCCACTCCAAAATCGACGACCTTAGCACAGAATTCTCCATCAAATAAGATGTTCTCGGGTTTGATGTCACGGTGCACAATTCTTTGACGTGAATATATTCCAGGCCACGTGCAATATCCAAAGCGATGGAAACGACCTTCTCCAAAGGAAGAGTTTTACACTCCAGCTTTCGCAAGAAAGTCCTCAAAAAGAACCCCCAGACAAAAACTCAGTGATGACACAGAAGACCGGCGGGCAATTACAGGCCCCAACAAGCTAAACAAAAATGGGAATGAATTAGAAAAACTGGTTTTATAGTAATCTATGTTGGAAGATTCCTACAGAATCTATCCTCTGAAATATTGAATTTGCCATATAGCCTTTGTCATTTAATGTTGATATAAGTTAGTAGCAACGAAAATACTTTAGCTTCATTTGTCTGAATTATTTCGAGGGTACATGCAAATCAACAATCCCGTATGCCATATGATTGAAAATATGATAACCTCGATTAAACTGAAATAACCAAATGAGTTAAAGCCATTCCGCTAACAAGAATCCCGTAGCTATACATACTTGTTGTCTCTATGGGAACATGCTTGTGTTGTACTCCTTATTCCCCAGTGAATAACAACTAAAATATTGTGGTACAAAAGGAAATTCATGATTGTAGAATAAAAGCAGATAATAGAGATGTCTCGCATAATTTTCTGTCCTAAACATGTGCCAACACTCTGCAATATAATGCTGATTTGCTGATGCATGTTCGAATGTTAATTATTTCAAATGTGCATTGTACTGACTCATCAACCATAAAATAGGCCAGTCCCATCTTTCAGCGAAAAAGGGCATGAAACATTCCTAACTTTGACCATCATTCTTTTTTGTTTTTGAAAAAGCAAAGAATTAAGATGTCTCACATAATTCCTGTCCTAAACATGTGCCAACACTCTGCAATATAATGCTGATTAGCTGATGCGGTTCGAATGTTAATTATTTCAAATGTGCATTGTACTGACTCAGCAACCATAAAATAGGCCAGTCCTATCTTTCAGCGAAAAGGCATCAAACATATATTATGAAAGTTTTTTTTTTCATAATGAATTAAAACATAAATCTTATATTGTTAACCTATACATTTTAAAAAAACTTGTGGTTAAAGAGAGAAATGTTTTGACCTATGATAAAAATAATGCAACTGATACAATGTGTCAATGTCTTTTGGCAATAGTTAAAAGACGGGGGCTTGGCCCATAATTCTAAAAAATATGCAACAAGTAAAATAAATGAGAGAGCATATGCAGATTGGATTGTTCCATGAATAGGTAGAAAAGCATAACTACACAAAATATATGTAAGTAGTAGTTGTCGTGATCCCATTTACAAAGAAACATGCACAAGTTCACCACCAATTCTATGCAGAGCACCTCAACAAAATGTTTACATGAAAGTTCACATGGTTTACCTTAATGACATTACGATGTTGGAGCCTTGCCAGAATGGTAACCTCTGAAGTGAACTGCTTCTCAAGCTTAGCAGACAATTCGTCATCCTCACCATCGTCAGGCTGCCTTATAAACTTCACAGCAACAGGTTGCTCCTTGTAGATCCCATGGAACAATCGCTATACGTCCCGGATGCAAATCTATGGCCAATGAGCAACTCAGAGCGATCGACCGTCCACTTCTCAAGGATCTCCAGTGCAGCAACTTTTGCCAGTACCACTGTCAGTGTTCCTTCTCGGCCATGAGGAGGTTCTGCTACTAATCTTGAGTTTGCTTGGTGTTCTCTGCGAAGCAAAGCCGAATGGAGGGCTGTCATCTGGTGACCGTGGGGATGTGGGCTTCCTCTGCCGCTGTGGGCTGGAGAACCTCTTGGTGGCAGCTTTCGCCTCCTTGAACACATCCGAGATGACACGCTTGGGGATAGGGGACTTGGCTCTTCGTTTCGGCTTGGGCGTCTTCTTAGACACTTCTCCGGGGATCTTCATAGATGCACTGCGCACTCTGGAATCATCAGCTGGCGCGTTGCATCCTGCATAAAGAAAGGAGCCGGGCTGGAACACACTCTCTGGAGCGTCTGGCTGTGCTCGTCCGAGTGAAAGAGAAAATCCAGCGCAGGGTCTGGGCTGTCCTTGGATCGCCGAACCACATGCAGCTGAGGAATGTCCAAGTTCAGGCCGACGACCCCCTTCCGGTCCTGCTGCTTCGCCTGCGACGAGCTATCACCGCTCCTGTCTCTGTTCAGCTGGCCATCTAAGACGCATGCTTCAGCTTCCTGTTCCGACTGGGCAATCTGCCGATTTCGCCTTGGGAATCGGCAGTCTTGCCGAGTTGGAGACCCCGGGTCCCTTCGCCAAGGGCGGCTGTAGACTCTGGCGAGGGAACCCATTCTGCTCCCTGCCGAGCTGGACCTACGATGGACTGCGAGAACCTGGTGCGGACCGCACCCACGAGTAGTCCTCGTCATCCATCTCCTCAAAACCTCCGGCCAAACGGGTCCCTCCTCCCGGATACGGTAGATTAACAACTGGTAACAAGAAACTGAACTCGAACGAAGGGACCTAGATGAGGCAGGCGCCAGCAGGAAGAACACTGGCTGAAACTAGAGCTCCGCCCAGTCCACCAGGTAGGCGCCGCATTTGATCCCTCTAGAGGTAGAGGGACAGGAAATCCCCAAAGCTCGACTGCTCCAATCCGAGGCGCCATCCGCCGATCAGAGGCCGCCGCCTCTACTCCTCCTCCTGTGTATCAGACAATAAGCAAGAAGAGCGAATCATCGATGGGCCGCCGAACACGAGAGAAGCATAAAAAAGAATTCCCGGCGACTTCCACCGCGAGCTGCTCACCATGCTCGCCCACCACGAGAACAAAAAAGAGAAAGAGAGTCTAATCGCTCACGCAATAATCGGTGTGGTTTGGGCCGGGGGGGGGCGGAGAAAAAGTGTAGACCAACCAAAGGGCCGTACAAAGTGCGCAATCGGAAAACGGCGACCGGTGAGAATGAGTGCGGAGACCGTCATTCCTCACAGACAGCACACAGGATAGTACCTGCAGGAAATGGAAAGGAAAAAAAGCGAGCGAGAGGGACGTCGCTCCCAGTCACAGGCAAGCAGACGCGAACTCTGGTGGCTACCATCCCCGCCCGGGCTCGTTCCGCCTTCCGGGCCGCGACAAGCCACTCTCTCTGACGCAGCAGCGACAACCCATATCCACGTCAAATCGCGCCGGACGAAATCAAACAAGGCGAATCGCAACTGCTCCCAATCAAACTGGTAATCATCACAGCCACGAACCAAAGAGCCCGAAACCGTGCGAGGAACTGAAAAGCAAGGGAACAGGACGATAGAGGAAGGAAAGATGCACATGCACGCACTCACGCACCCACTGACCCACAGGCACGGGGAACGGGGAGAGGAATGCCGGCCGGCGAGGCGACGAAGCGGAGTCGCGGTTCGAGTTTGATCGTCCCTGCCAACCGGTTGGTTGCCAGATGGAGAAAGTGCTTTCTCTGTCTCTGCTCACGCGCGCCGCACGCTCTCCTCGTCACTCGCCAGTCGTCGTCACCGCGCGGGTGCGCGCATCCTCGGCAGGTCACGGCGGTCGCGTCGCGGAGACTGACGCACGCCGGCACGCGCAGACTGCGAAATGGGCGCCGGCGTCCCCTTTGGCCTTCGGTATTCAAAAAAAAAAAAAAGTACGGCCGTATGCGTGCAAGTTGTACGGTGGGAGGAGGAGCCGAGGAGGACGCCCACCGTAGGCCCCGCCGCCGCTTTGTTTATTATGCGCGGCGACTTCAGGTCGGTCAGGTAATCCGGTGGCGGTACCGTAATCAGAGTATCAGATGGGCTCTGGCTCCGGCGATGATCCGATCCAAGTCCGGGGTGGGTGTGCGACCGGGACGCGCAGCGATATTTTTTTATACAATTCATCAACTCATTGCGTGCGTCCCCGTTGTTGGGACGTGTCCGTCGTGGGGCCTCGCGGCGGTTCCCTCCAGTTGGCACGGGGGGCCCGGGCTGGGACACGCGCTTGGCTCCAAGCCTCCAACCGCTACGCGCCGGAGCAAACCGGCTCGCTTGTCGCGGCCACCGCGTGCCGCGTGCCGTGACGACGCCGCTCCGACTCCGAGTGGCCTCGCACCTGCGCTCGCTCGGCGCCTCGGCGGTTTGTGGTGCATGGAGTTAGGCGCGCGGGCCTGTTTGTTGGAGCCGTGGGGTTGTGGCAAGCCTCAATTTGTTTTTGGAACTGCGGGGTTGCGAGCGGCGGACGCAGCTGGGCCGTGCGCTGTGCACGAAGGCCCAGTGCACGGACCACATGTTGGGCCAGCTGACACCATTTGCTGTGCCCATTTCCCATGGATTATTGGGCTAGTTTTGTTCAGCATGTGTCTTTTTGAATTTGCATGCGTACTTCAAATCAAGTTGTTCCCTGAGATGCGTTGCTAAGAATATTTCAAGTTATTCAGACATGATTGACAACCATCGCAGCAATGAGTTGAAACAGCCTTCCAGAGATGGGTGAGAGAACTATAAATAGCCTTTTGGTGGTGGTGCTGGTGCACTAACATATGACCCTCAAGCTTGGCTATTCGCGACTATGTCCGTATACATCGTTATAGTTTCGTGCTAACCATTGATCACAAACGCATTGTAGCATGCTTCTTAAACTACTCTTCAAGAATCATCAACAACTTTATATATTAAGAATAATAATTATAGGGATACAATACATCACAAACGGAACAATTCTTTCAACGACAATATATCACAAATGCAATAGTCCTTTGCTTGTGCACAAGAGAAAAGAAAAGACAAACAAAACTATCCAAAGCAGTCTTGAAGATTCTTGCTATCAACTATGGTTGGAGGTGCTTTGTTGTTTACTCATGTTCTTGCGTAGTACTGGCGTTGCTGATTATTCCTTCTACCACGCTTGTGTCCTAGGCAATGTAGGCATGTCGACAAAGGGTGTGCATCACCTAATTTCCCTCTCGATGCATGTGCCCCACACCGCACCCAGAGAAGCAACGAACCACTACTTACTTGGTTAGTCGAACGTGGAGCCAGTGGCAGAGTCAAGGGCCAACAGGGGTCATTGCCCGCTCACTATAATATTTTTAAGTTCATATACATATATAGTTGAATACTATATTTATAAAAAAAGGAAATAATAAAAAAGTTCTTATCATTATATATTTATTGATGTCTTCTAGAGAATAAAATTAAACAAAATATTATTGAAATAATTTATTGATTCATCTTGATTTGTTTGTTTACTAGATTAGGGCACATTCAATGAAACTTTAGATTTAATTAGTATATGCATTTATATTTTATTAATTTTTTCATTTTACTAAATATGTGCTTAATTAGTAATAACAATTTGGTGATCATTGGTGCTTTATTTTCATCAAGCTTATTGAGTGGCATTAATATTATTAATGGATCTCTTTTTGTGTGAATTATAGTATAGAAACATACACTTACATACATGCAAGCAAACTCCTATGAACAAACAATCATCCTACTTGTCATGTCCCTAAATAAATAGATTTCTAGTAAGTTGTGAACATATTAGGGATAGAGAAAATATTATACTATCCTTAAATAACTGGAGTAATTGCACATTGATTTTTAATTGTTTGGATAGCACATTAATTATAACAGTTACTACATATCCAAATAAAAAAAAGTCAATATTGGATGAGAGATGAATGCAGTAAATGTGAGGGGACTTTAATAAAACTAGTATATTGATTGTCCGTGCTGACGCTACAACAACATTTCGTACATACACATCAAAACAACCAAAACAACCTCTTATCATGCTATTGACCAATTCATCATCACGAAAGTCATGGAAACAAAATCGTTTTCTAAACAAATTAATTTTTTGTTGAATTCACGCCACGCTCCAATTCAACATGCAACCACATCCTACCACTTCTACTCTCTTATAATAAACTAAAACCCTAACTCTATCGCTTGTTTTCTTAAATTTGGGTGCACTTTGTTTAATTTTAGATGATTGGGTGCTTGAAGTCATATGACTTTTATTTGAAGCTTTGGTTAGACTTAGAAGTTTTTTTTTGTTTGGTATTATTTGGAGTGTAACCCCTTCTTAAACCTCCTCCTTTTCCCATAAAAGAAAAATTAAAAATTGTTTTTCCCCTAACGAGGCAAACAAGCCTCCACCGCAGGCATAACCCACACTCCACCCCTCCTTCTCCTATACCGCAGCCGGCCAAGCCTCTTCCGGTCTTTTTTAATGTGATCGATCGTATTATGTCCCTTTTTTTTTCTAACCTAACATAAAAACCTAATGCTTATGCACTGGCGACAACAATATCGCCCGATCACCCTGGGTGGCAGCGCCCCCTAGCGGTCACACCCCGGTACGGAAACATTGGTGTAGTTCTTTATTTAGATAATATGATATTTACAAATGTACATCATTCAATCTTAACTGATTCTCTCATCTCAAATGTATCATTCAAATCGTAATTGGTTATCTCATCTCAATGTACATCATTCAAATCAAATACGTACAAAAATTAATGACGCATACAAATCATAAACAAAGTAATCTTTTATATATTAAATTGTATATCGGGATCCAATATTACATATGCATCTTTCAAATATTTATCTACATACCATTGACATTATGTGTCAATTCAAGCACGCAACAACATCAAATCACCAAAATAGCTTATGGTCATCGAAATCATTGTCATTGCCACAACTGAATTTTTTTAAAGGAATTGGATTATCAAGCATTAATCAAGGAAATAGGATTAAAAAAATACCATGAGAAGAAAATGCTAACCACGAAACTGAGCTCCCTCTGGATCTCCCCTCCATCTCACTTGCCCGCCTCATGTCTGGCCCTATGCGAGTCTAATTGTTGTAGGATGAAAATAGTAGGGATTGCCGCCGCAGCGAAAAGGTTGGTCACGCGGGAGGTAGCAGCACGACCGCATACCACCACCCCTTGCATAAGACAACAGCAAGGACACGCTACAAAGCAGCGCCAGGGCGCCCCCCGTGCGTGCCTCCGACCTCTCCTCGCCGCAGGTAAATGAAGGAAACTCACCACAACAACACGTGGCAAGGCTACACTCCACCGCTAAGGTTTCCCATGGGCTTCTTGCCCATGTAGCGCCACCTTCCTGGGCACTGACGCGTTAGTGCGTTGTTGCTCCTCCATTAAAGCTTAGTCTAGACTCTAGACTTGAGAGAAATCAAGAAAAGAGAGAGAATGTGGACTCCCTTTTGTAGATAACGTATTCACATATTATATAAAGGAGGTGACAAACCCTGATAGGTTAGAGAATAATACTAAAAGGGAGCGGTGTGAAACTGGGAATCGATCCCTAGACGAGGGAAACCCGGCGGGGGCCTGCGGGGAGAAGGCCATGTAGGATGGTGCCTCGAAGCGAGGCAAATCCAAATAACACTAGACATTGGATTGGGTGGAAGCCTTCATGAGATGAATTTAGCCATTGATTTTTAATGAAGACGATTTTCTGGTACAATTTCTTTGGTACATAATGGATAGACAGATTGAGCCCGGACATAATTCTGGATGTATCAAGCCTTGTATTGATTGTTCCATTATGATAGATATTAATGAGTTTTATGGACCACTCAACCTCTTAGATATTGATTTTATTTATAGTCAAAGTGCGAGATTTTTACAATGGTTGGAGAGTCGATGAAAGACGATAAGTGTGTCTATGATTAGTGGGTCCAAAACATGAGAAAGCAATGAGAGATGATGGGAAAAAGACAATGGAGGCGATATGTGTGTGTAATGGTCGCAACCCAATATGCGTGATGTCGCCTCCTATCGCCTTTTTAATTGAGGAGATTAGGATTCCAAATAGAGAAGTGGTAATTATTTTTTTAATAGTTCTTTTTTAGTGAAGGATAAAAGGTAAATGCATAATTGCAAGGGCCATTGGGGTGGTGGGTTGGAGAGTGAGAGAGCTATGTGCAATGACCATAATGCCCTTCATTGAATAAAATTAACAAAAATGGCTATTTTGTAGAGACGATAGGAAATGATTCCAAACATTATAAAGGGGTTCATTGTTAAACTATGAATCTATTTATTCGGAACGGAGTACCTCACTGAACATCTCCACTAAATAGTTTCATTTTCTTTTCTTTTTCTCTATAATATACCATATTGTGTGTATTATAGAGAGAAAAGTGTGTGTGTGCTGATGTTGCCCAATTGTCATTACAAACTTATTATAGCATGATTCTTAAAACTAGACTTTAGGAATCGTTATCAACTTTATATGTCAATTTTATACATTAAAAATGATAATCATTGGGATACAATACGACGCGATACAATATGTCGTGATGCACATAGAATATTTTTTTCCATGATAATACATCAACACTTTTTTTAATTTTGTACACAAGAAAAAAAACTAAACAAAAGCGCGAGACGGAGACCGCGGATCATCGCACACGCGCCTCGATGATGCCGACAGTGGAGTGTTCCATCGCTCGGCGAACGCGAGCACAACACGGTCGCGGCATCGCGAATGGCATCGCCGACGCTGGCTCGCGTTGACCCGTCGTGGTAGACAGATCCTTTCGAAGTTCAGCTTGAACCGGCCACGAGGCGGCGGTGTCCACTGCACAGAACGACGCGCCGTGACTGGTGGGGGCCGCGCCAACGGGGAGAGCTACGATACGCGGTGGCATGCCCTCGGGACGGACGGCGACGTCAGAACAGAGCACGCCATTTCTGGAAGAACTCGGATGACACAGGTTCAAAATGATACGAAATACGGGTAGTTAATCTTATAGATAACAGGATGGCACGAGTACCGAGAGGGAAACACGAGTCGGAAACAATACATCCACACGGATGACACCTAACTCGGATGACTTGGTTGAGATGGTAGTTGATCTTATAGACTCGTGTCGTCGGCAACTCGTCATGGTTGAGATAAAAAAAATTGGCATGGTCACTGGTGGTGTTTCCGACTAGGATACGAAATACTCCTGCAGTAGGAATAGAATTCCCATGTCCGACCAGTATCCTGGTGGTGTTTCCGACTATGATACGAAATACTCCCGCGGTAGGAATAGAATTCCCGTATTCGATAGTATCCTAGTGGTGTTTCCAACTAGAATATGAAATACTCCTATAGTAGGAATAAAAATTCTCTTGTCCGATAGTATCCTATATAAACTCGAGGAAGATTCGTGATCAACATCCCATGTTTGTGCTCCCGTATTTTTTCTGTCGAGGGGGTCTAGCCCGTATTTTTTTTATTAAGAAAGCCTAGAAGGCAATTAGTAATCATGTGTGTCCGATGTTTGTGTTCCCGCGTAGCCGTGCCGCCGCGTGCTTTCTGTTGGTGCTACTAGGCGTCCTCTCGTGCAGTTGTGCCTCCACGCAGCCGCCTCGCGGCGGGACGGATAGCTTCCGACCAGTCGGACAGCAGTCGGCTTCCGACCACCTGAAAGCCCATGTTTGGTTTTCAGTAATGATGAAACCTATGAACTAACTCTTGAACTAAGTGTATGATCAAGATAGGGTGTTCACCTTGAGACATGGGGCTAGATGAAAGATCATGATGGATCAAGTGCTCCATGACTAAAGAAAGAAGAAAGAGAAAAACAAAATGGACTCAAGGCAAAGGTATATCATAGGGCCATTTTTGGTTTAGTGATCAAGGCACTATAGAGAGTGTGATCACCTTTAGGATTGATAGCCGTACTATTAAGAAGGGAAAACTCGTTTCGATTGCGGTTATCATGTGTGAAAAGATCAAGATGCCCATGGGGGGTGAATTGGGCTCTTTTAAATTTCTAAGCAATAATTAAAACCTATTAAGAGCCAATTAACCCCCTAGTGCTTTCCCAAGTGTGTCCTAGCTAAACAAGCAAGACAAGGCAATGAAAGCGGTAAAGCCCTATGCAATTCTACTCAAGCAACAAGAATATAATGCGGAATGTAATGCTTAAGAGTAGATGCAATAAGTAAGGAGTAGGGGCAAAGGAAATTGGCACGACGACGTTTTGCCGAGGTATCGAGGAGTCGACACTCCCCCACTAGTCCTCGTTGGAGCACCCGCGCAAGGGTATCACTCCCCCTTAGTCCGTGCAAGGATTAAGTGCTCTCTATGGGCTGATTCTTCGTCACTCTGGCTCGGTGAATCGCCCACAACCGATCACAATGAAACTTGGGTCATCCACAATGAACTTCACCGGATGATCACCAAGCTGTCTAGGTGATGTCGATCACCAATAGTAACATGCACTAACTCTCACTTGACCAAGGCTAGTCTAGTGATTGAATGGATGCACACTTGCTAACTCTAAGAAACTAGTGAGAATCAACACATGGAATTGTAATTCACACTCTCACTAGGGCTCTTGCACAACTTGCTCTCACAAGTATTTCTCAGCAATTGGAATGGGCAAGAGAGCTTCCATGGGGCTGATGGGAAGTATAAATACCCCCTAAGAAAGCCTCTAGCCGTTAGAGGCAAAACAAACCTCTATGCGTCACTCCGGACGCTAGCAATAGTGAGGGAACTAGAACATGTCTCATGTGTCCGGACCCCCTTCTCTCTCTGTTCTCAGTACTGCAAAGTAGTGAGTCCGGACGCATCCTTTAGTCCGGACGCAAGCATCCGGATCACTTTTCTTCACCTGATCAGCACACTTCCAACATGGAAGTTGCTCTATTTGATTCAAGGAATTTTTCTAAAGCTTCTCTAGTGCTAGTTTGACAAGTGTGCATCACACCTAAACACATAGTCTCTCCTAGGTCAAGCTACTAGATAGAACCCCTCTTAATAGTACGGCCAAAGGAAAAAATAAAGGTGCTAAACTACTCTAAGTGTCTCTCAACTCCAATGACACTTAGACCTAGTCTAATCTTCAACCTTGTCGTTAATCCTTTGAAAACCGAAACGATTCCAACCATCCATTAACATGACCTAACTTTCTTATTGCCTCTGCAAAACACACGTTAGTCATAGTAATTTTTCATTGTCGTTAATCACCGAAACTCTAGGGGCCTAGATGCTTTCAATCTCCCCCTTTTTGGTGATTGACGACAATACGCCATAGAGTATGAAAAGAGAGTTTTATTTTGGTTTTCAAGTGACTTGGCTTATCTAAGCATGGGTTAGTGAATTGAATGAATAATACATGCTTAAATAATCCAAGCCACAACATGTACTGAGGATAGGAATTAAGAGCAAGTACATGAGATATGCTTAACCATAGGTATATATCAAAGTAAAGCACGGAAGCATATCTAGGGCCAAAAGCATGTGAAATAATATATAAGAGTGAACCACAATGGCACAAGCAATGTATCATCACACAAAAAACAAGGGTATGCGATAGGGTAAATATGATGCATGGGTACGAGAGTAGTAAGCACATCAAAAGAACCAAGTCTCACTCTCAACTCCCCTTATCACTAGCATACTCTCACTCTCTCCCCCTTTGGTGACAAAGCACCAAAAACTAAGCGTCGGGGGCAGGAGGAGTAGCCGGGTCACTAGCACGAGCGCGGAAGTTGAATTGGTCGTAGTCTAGACTGGAGTCGTTGTCGTCGCTCTGACCCGCTGTAGCTGGAGCTGGAGAGGTAGTTGTCATAGGAGCAGTGGCCATTGAAGTAGAAGATGGAGCATCGGCCACTGACTCTGCTGTGCATCAGACGGCTGAGTATCCGAAACCACTAACTCTGGTTGTGCCTGTGTTGGTGCCTCTGAAGTAGGCAAGTCCGCAGCTTGAGCTGGCACTGAGGGAGCAGCCTCTGACTCGGGAGCAGGAACTGTAGCTGGTGTCCTCTGACACTAAGGTCTGAACTGCCTATCCCTGGGGCTCATCAGCCACTGGAGTCACATCTGGCTGGACCTCAGGAGTAGTAGTATTTGTAGTAGAGGGGTCCTGAGGTGCAAGCTCTGACGAAGCCACGGAGGAGGGTAAGGTGTCACCTGTCTATGGTGCGGACTCCGGCGGAGAGGGCTGGTAGTCGGTAGGACTAGCAAGGCCGGTGAGGGCACTGTAGCTAGCCAAGAAGTCACGACAGGAGTACCAAGCCCGGCAGACACTGAGTAAGGTGTGAACCCGGTAGTGATCGGTGAAAACTGTGTCGTCTGCCCCACGGTGTCAAACCATTGGCTGATCTATCGAACTGGGGACTGAAACGGCCCTGTAGGAGTCCCACTCTGCTGTCCATCGGAGGACTGTGTAGCTGGAGGGGAGATCACTGGCCGAGTCTGCACTGGGGAAGCTAACCGGCACACGTACGGTGAAGTAGTGATTGTCGGTGCTGTGAAGTAAGAGGACGACGTGCCGGTGTTGGACGTAGTAAGGCACTCCAGGCAGAGGTGCTGCGGTGAAAAACCTGGGCGCGGTCCGAACTGAGTCCGAGCTAACGGACCCGCAAACTGAACAGTGACGCTCCAAGCTGAAACTGCGGCGGCCTCTGAAGGAACGGAGGAGGTGGAGCGCTGGTGTGCTGCAGGATGTAGCCCATGAACTGAAAAGTCTGCGCCTGACTAGCTAGAAGCTACTCCTGTAACTGATCCTAGCGAGCCTGGACCTGACTCATCATGGCAACCATCTGACTCTGGGACGCATCGAGCCTATCCAGAACATGAAGGAGAGCAGGGTCAGTCTGAGCTGGAGGAGGAGCTGCACTGGAGGGGCCAGCCTCTGCGTCGTGAGCTGCAGTAGGTACACGAGGTCGTAGCGGACGGTAGTCGTCGTCGCTGTCAGAGGGGATCGACTCAGTGCCCTGGCCCAGATCCTCCTGTCGGTGAAGTGCCTCAAGCTCTACCTGTGCAACTGCGTGTATGTCCTCATCCTGAGCGTCAACCTCGGCCACCTCCTGGGCCGGGACTCCACGACGGATCACCCTCAGAGCACGGTTGCCTCGGAGACCATCAACCACTGCACTCATCTTGTAGATCGGAAACTCGGAAGAAGAGTGCTCAAGCTCACTAGCAATCCATGGCACTGAGGCTCGAAGAGACATGGCAATCAAAGAACAGATCCAGTGCTCGTAGGGAAGCTGCCTCCCGGAAACCAGACCATCTGTTATGGTATCCTCCATCTCACACAGAATAAAGTCGGCAATGTCAAACGGTGTCTGAGTAGTTATCGCTGCAAGGAGGTACTGCTAGAGGTTCATGAGCGCGTCATGGTATCCAGTGTGGGGAAGAAGAGTGTGCCTCATCACCTCGTTGATGAGACGAACGTGGGAGTCCAACTCACCATGTGACCTGCTGCAACCGGACCAAACGAGGACGGAAACAGGGAGCAACCAAGTCCGAGTCTGGTGTGGTGCCTCCAACTGATCTGCGGGGGGGTCAACATCCCCAAAACATTGTGTGTGAAGTCTCAAGGGAGCCTCTGTTAGGTGAAACCGAGCCCTGAAGTCTGTCAAGTAGGTTCAGTAACGCTCGCCTCTGAAAGTGTACTGGAAGTATGTGTGATCCGGGTCGATCCAAAGAGACGCGTAGAACTCTCGACCCAGTACTCGACGTAGGTCCCCGAGCGGCCTAGGAGGTCCACCAGCCCGGGAAGGTACGTGAGTAGAGGTCGAAGCACCTCTCCACCGGTCTGCAGAATGTGCTCAAGAGGGCACACACGGTGGGGTCATAGCTGAATCCTCATGGTGATGGCTACATCATAGAAGTCCTGGTGGCGAGGGTGCCACCATCCTGGAGAAGCGTCTGGGTGGCGCTAAACTGGACACCAATCCTCAAGAGGCACAAACCGGAGCTCAAACACCTGTTGTGTAGTAGCCAAACTGAGGTCAACATGGACGGGCATCACTGGGGTCTGGCCATGGATGGCGGTGGAGCGTAGCTGGAGCAGTTCTGGGGACTCTGGCACCCCGGCGAGGACCCTCAAGGCGAGGAGCTACCTCGACGCGGGTACGGGTGGAGCGTCTGAGTGAAGGAGTCTGCTGAGCAGCCTCTGCTGACTAGGTAGCTGCCTCTGTGGTAGCCTCTGTTGCCTATGTCTGAGGTGCTCTGGCGGCTGAGGAGACTCGAGAAGACGGAGGCGAGAACCAATCCGAAGTGAAGCACCACTCTCGCCCTGTCTGCTGCATCAGCTGCTGCTATCGCTGCTAGGGCGTCTCTGTCCAGAAGCTTTTGCTTCTTGCCTGGAACCTTCGCCTTGGCCTTCCCCTTCTGCTGAGTGGTGAGAGGGGGACGGCGAGGCGGCTCATTATCACCGGGACCACCACCAACGTTCTTGCATCGAGCCATATCAACCATGCAATCAAATAGAAAGAGGCCCAAATGCCACTGCCACTGTCACTGATGAAAGCCCACTGACACACTGATCACTGCCACTGAGTATCAAATATGAAAGCCCAACTGACCAAGCAGATCACTGCAAGAGTCCCACAAAGCCACTGACAATCTCGTGAGGCTTTTCCTCAATCCATACTCGCGGGCTTTGCCCCGAGTTCTCTGTCACTCCACTAACCCGACTGCCACAAGATAGAATAGATAGGAAGTATATAAGCATATTATATAATCGAGGGTGCGAAAATCCTAACAGAAGCAAGCATATGAGATAAGAAAGGACTGAAGTATGCCGGCTACCTGAGGAAAGAGGCGCTGTCGAATCAATGCACGTCGGGATCGGACATAGAACACCACGAAGACGACACATCGACGGCTGAAACGCATGACCGACGAGGCGACGATGAAACCCTAGGGAGGACAGAAACATAGGGAACCCTAGGGGGAGGGGGTTGAGGTCTGGTGGTAGGGGGGCTGCTGGTGGCGGTGGCAAGGGGGAGGGAGGGGGGTGCTGCTCGGTAGACGAGAAGGAGCAGGGTGGAGGGGGTTCTCGATGGCGGAGCTGCTGGAGCAGGGTGCTCGGCGGCGCTGGAGAGGTGGTGGTGCGCGTGCATGGAGCACGACGACGGCACTGGCAAGCATGGAGCATGGCGGTAGAGTGCTGGCGGCGAGGGGGGATGCGCGGGCTCGCAGGGAGGAGCCGGCGGCGAGGCTCGATGGCGGCGAGGTGCGGGCGGCGCGAATGGCGACACGGCGGCGGCGGACGGTGTACGGAAGCATGCGGGTGGTTTGGGTGGGGACAAAAGAGGGTGAACACGTCAAAGGGGTATCTGCGCAAAACTTCCGAACTCCGGACGCAAGAAATTGTCCGGATGAAGGGATCCGACAAGACCGGAGCGAAAACAGGATGACATGCTCTCTGTATTGATTTATCCGGACGCAAAAAGTGGGTCCAGGTGTGGGAGCAGTGTCAACCGGAGCACTATGCGCAGCAGTGCACAGAAAAGGAGGGCAACCGGACGCGAGCGCAATGGTCCGGACGACTAAAATCACGCGTCCGGACTGTGCGACCAGAGCCGAACAGCGAGGGACCAGAGGTGATCCGGACACAGAAGATAGTCCGGACCTTAGGGAAAAGTAGCGTCTGGACGCTGCCCCGAAGCCAAAAAGCATTGAAATTTTCCTATCTCTCCCTTGCTCTCTCCCATACTATTTCCAACTCAAATAAGATTCGAATAAACACTTGTTGGACATAGTGTGAGAACCATCACTCAAACCCTCAAGATTTTTCAAATATGTAGCCTTTGGCTTAGCCTTTTTAGTGAAAATAGGCAATAAAAGAGGGCGAGGAACATCGTACGTCCATTAGTAGGGGTATAGTTACAACTTGAGCGTGGAATGCTCCCCCTAAAATGGACGAACGCAGAGGTTGCTCAAACTTAACCGAAAAAGAACGATCAAGCAACAAACATGCATATGCAATGCAATACTTGAATTTGAATCTAGTTGCTTGTCAAGTTTAAACCATGATTAAGCTTCTTCACACGCTTTGGGGCGGTTATCTTAACCGCGTTAGACAAGCCTATGTGCACGTACATAATTTAAACATGAATGCAAGGTACCAACACAAGATCATCTTTTAGTGAAGTTACTTAGATCAAGCACATTTAGTTCAGTTCTCAACCTACAAAAGGTTTACTTCATCAAGTGGTTTTGTGAAGATATCTGTCAATTGATCTTCACTTCTTACACCAACTAGGGAGATATCTTTCTTTTGAAACATGATCCCTTAGAAAATGATGACAGATATTTATGTGCTTAGTGCGGGAGTGTTGAACCGGGTTATTAGTAAGTTTTACCGCACTTTCATTATCACAAAGAAGTGGAACACTTTTAAGCTCAACACCATAGTCTAGAAGAGTTTGTTTCATGTATAAGATTTGTGCACAACAAGCTCCGGCGGCTATGTATTCCGCTTCCGCAGTAGACAAAGCCATACTATTTTGTTTCTTAGATGATCATGATACAATTGATCTTCCAAGCAAATGGCAACCTCCGGGGGTACTCTTCCTATCAACTTTGCAACCGGCATAATCCGAATCGGAATAGCCTATTAGTTGAAAAGTAGCTCCTTTGGATACCAAAGGCCAATGCTTGGGGTGTGCTTTACATATCTAAGGATTATTTTTATGACACTTAGATGGATTCCTTAGGTTTTGCTTGAAACCTAGCACACATGCACACACTAAACATGATATCGGGCCTAGATGCGGTAAGATATAACAAACTACCAATCATAGAACGGTAGAGAGTTTGATCAATAGGTTTACCGTCCTCATCAAGGTCGAGGTGTCCATTTGTAGGCATTGGGGTCTTGATAGGCTTACAATCTTCCATCTTGAACTTCTTTAGCACATCATTGGTATACTTCTCTTGAGATACAAATGTGCCTTCTCTCAATTGCTTCACTTGAAACCCAAGGAAGAAAGTAAACTCTCCAATCATGGACATATCAAATTCCTTCGACATCAAGTCACCAAACTCCTTGCAATGATCTTCATTTGTCGAGCCAAAGATAATATCATCAACATACACTTGACAAATGAAGATATCTCCATCTTGCTTCTTAGTGAATAGTGTTGTGTCAACCTTCCCAATAGTGAATCCCTTCTTGAATAGGAAGTCCCGAAGACGCTCATACCAAGCTCTAGGGGCTTGATTTAGCCCATATAGTGCCTTGGACAACCTATAAACATGGTTAGGATATCTAGGGTCCTCAAAACCGGGAGGTTGATTGACATAGACTAGTTCATTTATGAAACCATTTAAGAATGCACTTTTCACATCCATTTGATATAACTTCATATCATGGTGTGATGCATATGAAATAAGAATACGTATGGCTTCAAGTCTTGCAACCAGTGCAAAGGTCTCCCCAAAATCCAAGCCTTCAACTTGGGAGAACCCCTTTGCAACTAGACTTTCCTTGTTTCTAACCACTTGACCTTGATCATCTTGCTTGTTGTGGAACACCCACTTAGTTCCTATCACTCTTGCATCTTGTGGCTTTTCTTCTAGAGTCCACACTTGATTCCGGGTGAAGTTGTTCAATTCTTCATGCATAGCATTCACCCAATCTGGATTCTCAAGAGCTTCCTCTACACAAGTAGGCTCAACACAAGAAACAAAAGAGTGATGTTCAATAAATGAAGCAATCTTTTGGGACCGAGTCATTACTCCCCTTGAAGGACTCCCAATGATAGAGT
The DNA here is from genome assembly GCA_022036555.1 of Microstegium vimineum. NCBI lineage: Eukaryota > Viridiplantae > Streptophyta > Magnoliopsida > Poales > Poaceae > Microstegium > Microstegium vimineum. The sequence goes on from CM039127.1 coordinate 3,647,063, forward strand.
TCTTGTGGATGGATTGGAGTATGGGTGCGGATCTTTTATCAACCACTTGAGGAGGAGGTGTAGGTGCATCAACATATTGAGCTTGGGCCTCTACTTGAGCTTGAGGGATGAATGTATCTTCATTTGTTTCCCTCACTTTATCATCATCATCTTGAGGCCCTTGTGAGGTAGAAGGTTGAGCACTTGCATCAACTTCAACCACCACTTGATCTTCTTCTTTGGGGTTGATTGCACCGGTAGGCATGTTTTCATAGCCTTCCTCAATGGTTCATCACCTACATCATCAAGATTTTCATTTGCTCCTTGGGAACCATTAGTCTCATCAAATTCCAAGTCATATGTTTCTTCAACTAAGCGAGTGGCTTGGTTAAATACACGGTATGCTTTGGATTTCAAAGAATAACCAACTAGGAAACCAATATCACATCTTCTTTGAAACTTCCCTAGATGTTGACGCTTCTTGTAGATGTAGACCTTGCACCCAAACACCCTAAAGAATGATATATCCGGCTTCTTTCCATTAAGCAACTCATATGGTGTCTTCTTCAAGAATCTTTGGATGAACAATCTATTGGAAGCATAGCATGCGGTATTGATAGCTTCGGCCCAAAACTTCTCCGGGGTGTCATACTCATCTAGCATGGTTCTTGCAAGAGTAATTAGTATCCGACTCTTCCTCTCAACCACTCCATTTTGTTGAGGTGTATATGTTGCGGACACTTCATGCTTGATCCCAACTTCATCACAATAATCTTCAATCTTTGTGTTGATAAACTCGGTGCCATTGTCACTTCTAATTTTCTTGATCTCTACATCAAATTCATTTTGGGCTCTTTTGGCAAACTTCTTGAATGAGCTTGTGGCTTCCCCTTTGTCATGAAGAAAGAACACCCATGTGTATCTTGAATAATAATCCACTATCACAAGACAAAAGAGGTTGCCACCCAAACTAGCATATGTTGTAGGTCCAAACAAATCCATGTGTAGAAGCTCAAGAACTCTTGATGTTGACATGAATGCTTTGTGGGGGTGAGTGTTGGCAACTTCCTTGCCGGATTAACATGCACTACAAAGCTTATCCTTTTCAAACACAACATCCTTGATGCCTCTAACCATTTCCTTCTTCAATAGCTTCTTGAGAGTAGACATTCCAACATGAGCTAGCCTTCTATGCCACAACCAACCAAGAGATGACTTAGTGAACAAGCATGTTTGGAGGTTGGCATAATTTGATGAGAAATCCACAAGGTAGATGTTATTGTGCCGAAAGCCTTTGAATATGACTTGACTATCATCAATCTTTGACACAATGACTTCATTTGGAGTGAACAAGCATTGGAAGCCAAGATCACACAATTGGCCAACCGAGAGTAAGTTGAAGCTTAGTGATGCAACTAGCAAGACATTTGATATTGAGTTATCATTTGAGATTGCCACTTTTCCAAGTCCTTTGACCTTTCCGTTTGAGTTATCCCCAAATGTAATCTTGTCTTGTTGTTGACATCTTCTTCTATTGAGTGAACATCTGGGGGTCACCGGTCATGTGTTGAGTGCATCCACTATCTATCGCCCAATGACTTCCACCGGTCTTGTAGTTCACCTACACACACAAGAGATCAAGCTTGTTGTTTAGGCACCCATTGAGTACAGGGGGCCATTGCTTTCTCTACTAGTGACTTAGCCACCCAAAGTGTCTTTGGTCTATTCTTGTTGGGTGGTCCTAAGAACACAACAAGTGGCTTTCCCTTGACATCCTTGTTGATGACATAGTGAGCATTGTATGCGAAAGGCCTAGTGTGCATGGGCAAGGGTTTGAGGTGGAGTCACACACTCATGAGCAAAGTGTCTTTGCTTCCCACACTCAAAGCATGTCTTCATCTTTGGCTTTGGCTTTGCTTGATAGAAGTACTTGGCTTGTTGTTGATATTGACCTTTGGCTTTAGCTTTGGCCTTCTTCACTTGAGCGGACTTGTAGCCAAGACCAGCTTTGTCATTCTTCATGACAGTGTTCATAAGGAGCTCACTTTGAAGATTGTGGCTGTCGGTGTTATGACCCGGGGGTCAAGACCACCAACGAGTAAATTTGTATATCGCGTGCTCCCTCTCTCAGACTGATGCAAGATGGACACAAGATTTATCCTGGTTCGGGCGAAGAAGGCCCTACGTCCAGCGGGGGAGGATGACTTGTATTATCTCGCACCCAAAGCGTGCTCGTACAGGGGGGTACAAGCAGTGTTACACGGAGTCGGCCTCCCGAGGGGTCGATCGAGCGTATGTGTGTGTGGTGTGGTCTAGGGTCCTTGAGAACCAAGGTCGGATTGGAGTCCTCAAAGAGAAACCTGGAAAAAGAAGTCTCTGACGAGAGCCCCCCCTTTCATCTACCTCGGTGTCCCCCTTTTATAGACCAAGGGGGAGACTCGAGGGTACAGGGCCCTAATAGTAGAAGTATGGGCGGCGCATCCACGCACAGTGTCGGCGAAGAGACATCGAGCACTGTGGCGGCGTGGTCTTCCCGTCCTTCAGGCGTCCCCGGTCGTGGCATCAGTAGAAGTCGTCGCAGTACAGTATTCGCAGGCGGGCACGAGTCCCATGGCCGAAGTGGGATGGGGCGGATGGGACGTCTTCCGTACCGGAGTTGTTGAAGAGGAGGGGGTCGAGCCCTCGGTCGAGGGGGGGGTCGAGCCCCGTATGACTCTGTCACGTTCCCGAAGCCGTCGTCGAGGGTCGCACTATTCACTTTCCGAGGGGTACTGTAGAAGTCCGTACTTGCGTAGTGGCGGCAGTGGCGGCACAGTCGACGGGAGTCGGGGACTGGACGGGGAGTTGGCGGATTTGACAGCGGACGCAGGCGCCCATGTCGTCAGGTGGGTTTACTTTTACCCATGACGGAGTGGTTGGGTTACTCGAGCCCTCGTCCGCCGACGGTGCCTGGAAGGTCGAGGCGTCGACGGGTTGAGGGGGTCGATGTCGAGGTAGAGGCCGGGGGGTCGTTCGTCCGACCCCTCGTCCGTCGTCGAGGTAGAGCCGGGGGGTCGTTCGTCCGACCCCTCGTCCGTCGTCAAGGTAGAGCCGGGGGTCGTTCGTCCGACCCCTCGTCCGTCGTCGAGGTGAAGCCGGGGGGTCGTTCGTCCAACCCCTCGTCCGTCGTCGAGGTAGAGCCGGGCAGTGGCTGGTTTCCCGCAGTCGTGTAGCGGGGGCCCTCGATTGATGGGCCACGTCTCACCGAACAATAGGCTGATCCTTGCCTTAAAAATGGTTGCTAGTTTAGCGTTAATTTATTGAAGGGTTTTAGGGTACCCCTTACCTTCGTACCCGACAGTAGCCCCCGAGGCCCCAGAGGAGTGACTTAGAACTCCTCTGGGGGCTATGATACGTGTTTCTCGGGGGAGCAAGAATTGTCCGGAGGGTTTATCCTTGGCCTGCAGGGTTAGTGAGAAATCCGATTCTCCGGGGGTGTGCGCGAGCGCACCCCGCGGGGGTAGCCCCCGAGGCCCCAGAGGAGTGATTTAGAACTCCTCTGGGGGCTAAAATACGTTATGTAGTGGGGTCTTTAAAGGATACCTGGAGACGCGGCACCCTGTCGAGGGGTCGATCCCGTTCCTTTTCCTGCAAAGAGAAGTGTTCGAGGGCGGCTGTCGAACCCTACCGAGGGCCAGCCCTCGCTCCCTCGAGCACCGCTGGAGTCAGAGCGCCCCGCCCGAGAGGTCGACTCTGTCTGCCAGGTTACGAGTTTTCGACCCTCTTTCGTCGAGGGGTGCCGTGCGTAGTCGGGCCCTCGAGCCCTCGAATGGCTAGGCCTTCACTACCATCGTAGCGTCCTTCCCACGGATCCTTTCGCTCGGATCGTGGGGTGAAGAGCATCGAGCTATCCTCGTTAGGACGACGAGCCCGAAGTCCTCGGTGAGCTGTTCTCGGGCATGAGTCCATTAGAAATGGCGCCCTGTACGGGTAAAAATCCGAGTGAGAACTCGACCCCGTTCGATAGGGATCGACTAGTGGCCCGAGGCGTTCTCATTTTAAGCAAGCCGTACGGCTTGCTAAGCACGACCATATGGACCACCAAGGTGCCAACCCCGTTCGATAGGAGTTGGTGGCTCGATGCCTCCTAGCGTAGGGATCCTTAGGTGTTCCTAGGTATGCCTCGGATATGTCCCAGGGAGTCTCGAGAGTTCGTTCCCAAGCCTCCGGGGGCATCCCTGACTCGTGTACTCGAGGGCGGCTGTCGAACTCCGTTCGTGAGCCAGCCTTCGCTCCCTCAAGATTTGGGGGTGGACCGGAGTCCGATAACCATGGGTCCTTCCTGACCTTAGGTACTCGAGGGCGGCTGTCGAACCCTATGTAAGGGCCAGCCTTCGCTCCCTCAAGATTTGACGGATGGTTCGTCATCCGACGCTATCCTCAGGAGGAGGAGTCCGACCTTGTGGACTGCCGAGGGGAAAAGCAGGTGGTTGTTGTATTGAACTTGGGGACATACCTGTGTCGGAACTCTCGAGGGAGGCTGTCGAACCCCCGGACGGGCCAGCCTTTATCCCTTCGAGGCCATGTATGATTTGCAGTTGACGACCCGAGGCCCTTATCAGGCCTCGAGTACTCGAGGGGGGCTATCGAGCCCGTTCGTAGGCCGGCCTTTGTCCCCTCGAGATTTTTGGGGGTGGACCGAGGTCCTAACCCGAGGTCATTTCTGGCCTCGGGCACTCGAGGGTAGCTGTCGAACCCTCTCTCGAGGGCCAGCTCTCGCTGCCTCAAGATTCCTTACCCTCGAAGACGGTGTTTCCGGCCGCGCGCCTTTTTAGGCGGTGTCCGTTCGGCGCAACAGTGCGGTTACAGCGCGGAGTACGGCGCGGAACCCGATGATAGGATGTTATGCCTTATCCTGGAGGAAATACGAGGAAGGAAGTACAGGCGAATTAAATGCGGAGATTCTCTTGCCTGTGCCGGATCCGTCCGTTGGCCTCCCGCGCATAAATAATGAGGGCGAGGCGTCCGGTGCCCTTTACGCGCATTAGCCTTCCCCGCCTCCTTGCCTTCCGTCTTCCACGCCTTCCTCTCTCTGCCTCTGCCTTAGGCGTCCCGCGGGCAGGAAATCTGCGCGAGTGAGAGAGAAAGAGAAAAAATAGGGAACGTACCCTCCGCCTCCAAATCCGAGCAAACCACCGCTCCCATGGCCGCTTTCCAGCTCTTCGGCGCCGGCGCCTGGCCTGCTTCCTCGGTCCGCCAGTCGTATCTGGAGGGGTTGGTGGAGAGCGGGCTTCTCCGGCCCGTCACCTCGACGGAGAGGCCGGAGTGGATAGCTCCGCCACCGGACCACGCCGAGCCCAACCCGCCGGAGGGGTATGTGGTGTCGCTCGAGGCCTTCCACCGGGCAGGACTGGGGGTTCCACCCAGCCGCTTCCTGCGCGCGCTCCTCCACCATTATGAAGTGGAGCTCCAGCACCTCACTCCTAACGGCGTCAGCCAGGCGGCGGTCTTCGCCGCGGTGTGCGAGGGCTATCTGGGGATCGAGCCCCATTGGGATCTGTGGCTCCACATCTTCAAGGCCAACCTCTTCACCACCTCGGTCAGCAAGGGCGTCCGTCGGGAGGTCAAGGCCGGAGGCTGCAGCATCTACGCCAGGCGGCCTGAGCTCTGGCTCTCTGCGAACCCATCCTCGAGCCATTCCGGGTGGCATTCAGGATGGTTCTACCTGAGGAACGACGACGGTCTGCTCCCAGCGTACACCGGGAGGACACTCAACGCCGAGCCCGAGCGCTGGAGGTACGGCGTTCCGACGGACAAGCAAAAACACCTCAAGGGCTTGCTGGACGCGCTCAGGCGTCTGAAGGGGAAGGGCCTTACCGCGGAGATCGCTGCATCAGCGTTCCATCGACGGGGGGGTTTCTGCCGCTGATGGCTCGGCCCCTCCGTCTCGACGAGATGGGTCCGGGGGTCGATGTGTCGGGGTGCCGCTTCGTCAAGGAGGAGTTGACCCCAGACCGCGTGGCCAGCCGCGTCCGCCGCTTTTTCGCGGGGGGGTTCGCCCTCAAGGATGTCGCGAAGGTCCCCATGAAGCCGGACGAGGGCTTCTACGAGCTGGTAAGATCCTTCCTTTTACTTTAAGTCCTCGCGCCCGCCCCTCCCGTCCTTTCTGCTTGTTCTCTGACCACCTTGCGTCCCGCAGGGGAATGTGTCCTACAAGCGCTCGCTCTACCGCCGGTGCCGGAGGACCGGGCCACGAGGGATGCGAACCGCCTCCGCGCGGAGAAGCAGAAGGCCGACAAGGACAAGAAGAAGGAGAGGAAGACCAAGAAGGCTCTAGAGAAAGAGCAGAGGAAGCAGCGTCGGGCCCAACAGAGGCGGTTGGGCCTCGATGAGGAGCTGTCGCCCTCGGAGGAGGAGGACGAGGAGGAGGATGAGGAAGACAAAGAGGAGGAGGGCGAGGAGACGGCGCCTGAGCAGGCGGCCGCTGCTACCGGTGGGGAGGGGGGGTCGACCTCGAAGTCGGCCCCTCCTGTTGAAGTTGGGCCACGGGCGGAGCGCCCCGTGGCCTCGCAAGAAGTCGCGCCGCGGCGGACGCGGTCGCAGACGCCGCGGCCCTCGTCGGGGGTCGATCGAGCGAGCCCCCGACGCCCGCTGCGTCGACCGCCCGGGTGCCGGGCCCGCCGGCGCAGGCGGAGACCGGCGAGAGGGCGAGGGTGGCGTCGCCGTCGAGGAGTCGATCGAGCGAGCCCCCGAAGCCCACTGCGTCAAGCGCGCGGGCATCGGACCCGTCGGCGCGGTGGGGGGCCAGCAAGAAGCCGACGGTGGCGCCGCCGGCCCCTGCTTGGGAGAAGGTGGCAAGTACCGCCTCGACCCCTGCCCTCCAGGCAGTGGCATCCCAGAGCTCGACCAGCCCGGCGAGCGCCGAGCCGAAGCGTCGGGCTCCGAGAGGGTAAGTCGAGCTCGTAGTTGTCGTACGTTTTTTTCTTTTTTCGTCGGTGAGGACTCGTGCTTATTATCGCGCACGTGCTCCTTTTTCAGGTCGAAGCGCCGGCTGGGGGTTGCGCTCCCCTCCCCTGCTAAGAAGCTAAAGACGGGGCTGTGGTGCAAGCCGTCGTCGAGGTTGGTCCGGCAGCCCCGCCCCCTTCGACGGTCGCCCCTGAGGCGGCACCGGCAGCCACGACCCCGGAGGTGGCGGCGCGGGGGAGGCACAGGGGGCCTCGGCGCCTACCCAAACGGCGGAGGAGGCGGACCCGCCGGCGGTGGTAGCCGTCGAAGCGACGGTCGCGGAGCCTGCGCGGCCGTCGGAAGGGGTCGCGTCCGGCGCCCCGGGGGGCGTGGAGCTCCTACTGACGACGGGCGCGGCCCAGGAGGTGGAGGTGGTCGAGGCCCAGGTTCCTGCGGCCGAGCGGGAGGCCCCGGCTCACCCGACGCCGGGGCGCTGGCCCGAGGGTCTGGCGGCGTTGGAGGCTCGACTCCAGCTCGAGCGCGTCGAGGGCCCATCCGCGCCGGCTCAGGGTGGGATGCTCATGGAATCCACCCCCGCCCAAGTGGACGAGATGGTGGCCGAGTTGGTGGACCCGGCGGAACTGGCCATCATCGCGGCTCCTCGGGCGGAGCCGGAGGTGGCTCGACCTTCCCTCGAGGTTGGGGGGTTGATATCTCAAGGTAAGTCGCACTTTGATTCACTCGAGACGCGGTGGGTTTGTCTCGCTAGGTATTAACCTTTCGGAGCCCTTCATCGCGCAGGACCGTCGACGTCCTCGCGAGGTGGCGCCGAGGAGGAAGCCTCGCCCCTCTCCGATTACCAAGGAGGGGGGGACCTGCGCATTGGCGTCACCGGGCCGATGGAGCAGAGGATCGCCGCCCGCAGCGCGGCGTGGGGCCAGGAGGTTCTCGAGGTGGCGGACCCTCGAGACCTCGAGCGACTCTTCCTCACGCTCGACGACCAGTCCGAGCTTCGACGGTGGGAGAACGTCGAGGAGTACCGGGCTTTATTCGAACACTCGGTACGTCGCGCTGCGGAGGTCGCCGCCGCGGACCTACGCGAGGGAATGGAGGTAGGTTCCGTTCTACCTTAGATTGTACTTTGCACTGCATGGTTGCCATTTGTTGACCGTCTTCGTCTTTATCCCTGTCAGTCGCTGCGGGTGAGGTCGTACGAGAAGTCCCAGTACATTCTCCGGGTACAGGGGCAGCTCTCGACCCTCCACGCCTCTCTGGAGAAGGCGAGGGGTGAGGCCGCTCGTGCGAAGGTGGAGGCGGCGACTATCCAGAAGGATGCCGAGTCGAGGGTCGCCTACGCGAAGGCCGGCTACGAGGCTGTCCAGAAGGAAGCCCGGGAGGCCTTGTCGTCGGCGCAGGCGAAGCTCGATGATGCCCTTCGGTCGACCATCGCCGTTGGGCAGGAGCGGGATGCCGCCGTCGAGGCCCAGCGCAAGGCCACGGAGGAGGCCGCCCGGCTGAGGGGAGACCTTGACGTCCTTTCCCGCGAGCGCGACGCTCTGGCCGCCTCGGAGGAGAAGGCGCGGACCCGCGCGACCTCCTTGGGCATGGTGGCGATGAAGCAGAAGGAGGCCCTCGGGGAGGCATACAAGACCATCGAGGGTCTCGAGGCCCAAGTCAGGGACCAGTCCTCTGATTTTGACGCCGTCCGCCATCAGCTCGAGGAGGCCGAGCAGGCCTACTCCGCCTTGGATGTGCAGGCCCAAGGTGAGTGTTTCGGGTGTTTGCGGGGTCTGTCCTGTCTCGACCCTTTTTCTGCTTTCGGGTTTTGATCGTTATGTGCTTGTTTCGGCAGAGCTTGCGAAGGAGAACGCCCGCGCCCAAAAGGACCTGGACAATCTTCAGGGCCTGCTGAGCACCGAGGTGAACCTCAACGCGTCGCTCTCGGCCGCCATCAACACCTTCTGCGACGACCTCTCGGTCAAGCCGGAGCCGGAGCTCGAGGGGGACACTCGGGGGGAATCCCTGCTGCGTCGCTTCTACGCCATGACGCGGGGGGTGACGGAGAACGTCCGAGCCGCCCTGCATGTGGGGGTGAAGCGGGCCCTCGCGGTCGTCAACTCCTTCTACGACGTGGATCTCAACCTCGTTGTCGACGGGTTCGCCACCGACCCGGATCTGACCGAGGAGCAGAACGACGCGAGGTGTCAGGAGCTGATGGACCACGCGGAGGTGCCCGGAGGCCAGCTGGCGAAACTCTTCGAGCCCGACGTGATCCCCTCGGCGGATGAGTAGTCGTTGGGAGATGTCGACGGGTGGTCGCGGGCCTGCGAGCCATATCTGGACAAAAAGGTCCATGTAATAGTTAGGCCTCTGTACCGATACGATGCCAAGCCCCGAGGGCTTTTTTGTATATGATGCATTTTGATCGATGTGTACAGAGTTAATTTTATTCTTTCGAGCTTTCCCTGCTTTTCTTTGCCTGAGTCGACGCCTATGAACTAAGTGTTCGACGCACGCTCTTATCCTTGGAAGGGGGGTGGCGAGTAGGGATACCGTAGAGCCCTGGGGCGTAGGTGAGTCCCTGACTCGACGGCACTCTCGACCCTTAGGGAACTCGAGGCGTCTTTACTTAGTTCAGAAGCGTACTCGAGGGAAAGAACGAGAGGGAGAGTCGAGTTTCGAAAAAACGTTCCGAGTTTTTCGGAGACCTAGGAGGGGGGTGCCCCCCTGTTAGCCCCCGAGGGAGGCTCGACTTTGCTGAGGCAAAGTCGAGGCTACCTTAGTGCTGTGGGTGGGTTCGTCTCGTTATTTCTATTTCTCGGGCTCTCCCTGCTTTTCTTTGCCTGAGTCGACGCTCGTGAACTTAAGTATTAGACGCACGCTCTTATCCTAGGAAGGGGGGTGGCGAGTAGGGATACCGTAGCCCTGGGGCGTAGGTGAGTCCCTGACTCGACGACACCCTCGACCCCTAGGGGTTCGAGGCGCCTTTACCTAGTTACGAAGCGTGCCCGAGGCAAAGAAACGAGAGGGGGTCGAGTTTCGAGAGAAAGCGTACGGGTTTTTTCGGGGACTTAGGGGGGGGTGCCCTTCTTCCAGCCCCCGAGGGGAGCTCGACTTTGTCCGGGCAAAGTCGAGGCTACCTTCGGGCTACGAACGGACGTGAAAGTGTTTCGAGCACATTTTATTCATTCGAAAATTTGTACATAAATGCGAAAATGTACAAGGCCCTGGGGCCTCAGGGATAGAAGCGACGTAGCTGTTCGATGTTCCACGCGTTGGTGAAGAGCTCTCCCTTCTCGTTCTTCAGTTTGTAAGTGCCGGGCTTCAGCACCTCTGCCACGATGAAGGGTCCCTCCCAAGGTGGTGTCAGCTTGTGACGCCCCTTGCTGTTCTGTCGACGGCGCAGAACGAGGTCGCCGACGTTGAGGTCCCTTTTGCGCACGTTCTTATCGTGGTAGCGTCGTAGCGTCTGCTGGTACTGGGCCGACTTGAACAGGGCCATGTCACGAGCTTCCTCGAGCTGGTCGAGGGAGTCCTCTCGGGCTACTGTGTTGGCTTGCTCGCTGTAGGCTTTCAGTCGAGGGGACCCGTACTCGAGGTCGGTGGGGAGGACGGCCTCGGACCCATAGACCAAGAAGAACGGGGAGAACCCCGTAGCTCGACTCGGTGTCGTTCGGAGACTCCATAGCACAGCGGGCAGCTCTTCGACCCATCTCTTTCCATGTCTGTTCAGCCGGTCGAAGATCCTTGGCTTGAGGCCCTGCAAAACCATGCCGTTGGCACGCTCGACCTGACCGTTAGTTCGAGGGTGGGCAACTGCAGACCAATTCACCCTGATGTGGTGATCGTCACAGAAGTCCAGGAACTTTTGGCCGGTGAACTGCGTGCCATTGTCGGTAATGATGACGTTGGGGACCCCGAAGCGGTGGATGATATCGGTGAAGAATAGCACGGCTTGCCGAGACTGGATGTTGGCGATGGGCCGAGCCTCGATCCACTTCGAGAACTTGTCGACAGCCACGAGAAGGTGAGTGTGCCCGCCCTTGGTTCTTTTCAGGGGACCGACCATGTCGAGCCCCCATACTGCGAACGGCCAAGTTATGGGTATCATCTGAAGAGCTTGGGCGGGTAGGTGAGTCTGCCTGGCATAGAATTGGCATCCCCGACAGGATCGGACGAGTTTGGTGGTGTCGTTGACTGCCGTGGGCCAGTAGAAGCCCTGTCGAAAGGCACTTCCTACCAGGGTTCTCGGCGCCGCGTGGTGGCCGCAAGCCCCCGAGTGTAGGTCCCTCAGCAGTGCCCTCCCCTCCTCGAGGGTGAGGCAGCGTTGGAGTACACCCGACGGGCTGCGTCGATATAGCTCGCGGCTGTCCCCGTACAAGACGTAGGTTTTGGCACGCCGAGCTACTCGACGGGCTTCCGTGCGGTCTTCCGGGAGTTCGCCTCGCGTCAGGTACTCGAGGTAAGGCGTGCGCCAATCCGTCGGAGGGGTTGGCACTGCGACGGCCCCGTCGATCTCCATGACCTCTCCCCCGCCCGAGGGGGGATCGGTCGAGGGGGGTGGGTCGACCCCTTGCTCGAGGGCGGGAGCCCCCGAGCCTAGGTCGACGGACGGTGTGTGCAGATCCCTCGAGAAGATGTCGGGGGGGACCGTCCCTCGAGTAGACGCAATTTTGGCCAGCTCGTCGGCAGCCTCGTTGTACCGACGGGCTACGTGGTTGAGCTCGAGGCCATAGAACTTGTCCTCGAGCCTTCGAACCTCCTTGCAGTAGGCTTCCATCTTAGGATCGTGGCAGCTCGAGTCTTTCATCACTTGGTCGATTACCAACTGAGAGTCCCCTCGCACGTCGAGGCGTCGGACCCCGAGCTCGATGGCGATGCGCAGGCCGTTGACGAGGGCCTCGTACTCGGCGACGTTGTTGGAGGCGGGGAAGTGGAGGCGGATGACATATCGCATATGGACCCCTGAGGGTGATACGAATAGCAATCCTGCGCCTGCTCCCGCCTTCATCAGTGATCCGTCGAAGTACATGGCCCAGAGCTCGCTCTGCACCTGCGCCGGGGGTAGTTGGGTGTCGGTCCATTCGGCGACGAAATCTGCCAGTACCTGAGACTTGATAGCCTTCCGAGGGGCGTAGGAGAGGGTCTCCCCCATGAGCTCGGCGGACCACTTGGCGATCCTTCCCGACGCCTCCCGGTTCTGGATTATCTCTCCGAGGGGAAAGATGAAACCACAGTGACCGGATGGCCCAGGAAATAGTGTTTGAGCTTCCGCCGAGTGAGGACGACCGCGTATAGTAGCTTCTGGATGTGGGGATACCTTGTCTTGGTTTCGGAAAGGACCTCGCTCACGAAATAGACAGGCCTTTGAACCGGCAGGGCGTGTCCTTTTTCCTCCCTCTCGACTACTATGACCGCGCTGACTACCTGCGTAGTTGCCGCGACATAAAGCAGGAGGGGCTCGGCCGGGCTCGGGGGGACCAAGACCGGGGGCGAGGTGAGCAAGGCCTTGAGCCTCGAGAGGGATTCCTCAGCTTCGGTGGTCCACGCGAAGTGTTCTGTCTTCTTCAGGAGTCGATAAAGGGGCAGGGCCTTTTCTCCGAGCTTCGAGATGAAGCGACTGAGGGCGGCAAGGCACCCAGTAACCCTTTGCACATTCTTGAGGTCTTTGATCGGGCCCATCCTCGTGATGGCGGTTACCTTCTCGGGATTGGCCTCGATACCGCGTTGGGAAACTATGTACCCTAGGAGCATGCCTCGAGGGACCCCGAAGACACACTTCTCAGGGTTTAGTTTTATGCGGTTAGTCCTGAGACACCCAAACGCAATCTCGAGGTCTCCGACTAGGTTTCCGACGGTTCTGGACTTGACCACGATATCGTCGACGTAGGCCTCGACGATCGGCCCTATGTGTTTCCCGAAGACGCGGAGCATGCATCGCTGGTAGGTGGCCCCGGCGTTCCGCAAGCCGAAGGGCATGGTGAGGTAGCAAAACATGCCGAAAGGAGTGATGAAGGAGGTCGCGAGCTGATCGGACTCCTTCATCTTTATTTGGTGGTAGCCGGAATACGCATCAAGGAAGCAAAGGGTTTCACATCCCGAAGTGGAATCTACTATTTGGTCAATGCGAGGTAAAGGAAAAGGAACCTTAGGACATGCTTTATTCAAACTAGTGTAGTCTACACACATCCTATCCTTCCCATTCTTTTTCTTTACAAGCACGGAATTAGCTAACCACTCGGGGTGATGTACCTCCTTGATGAATCCGGCCTTTAAGAGCTTGTCGACCTCCTCCCCGATGGTCATGCGCTTCTCCTCGTCGAAGCGGCGCAGGCGTTGCTTCACCGGTTTGGACCCGGTTCGGATGTCCAAGGAGTGCTCGGCGACTTCCCTCGGGATGCCCGGCATGTCCGAGGGACTCCACGCGAACACGTCGGCGTTCGCTCGGAGAAAGTCGACGAGCACGCCTTCCTATTTGGGCTCGAGGGTGGCACTGATCGTCAGCACCTTCCCGTCCTTGAGGCCGGGGTCGAGCGGGATGGTCTTCGTGTCTTCCGCCGGCTTGAAGTTGCCAGCGTGGCGCTTGGGGTCGGGGATCTCTCCGGACAAGTCGTCGAGGGCCGCGAGGATAGCAGAATCCTCACGGGCTTCGGCTTTTTCAACGCACTCGACGTCGCAGTCGTATGCGTGCTCGTAGGAGGTGTCGACGGTGATGACTCCCGAGGGCCCCGGCATCTTGAGCTTGAGGTAGGTATAGTTCGGGACCGCCATGAACTTGGCGTACCCCGGTCTACCGATGATGGCGTGGTAGGTGCCTCGCCACGCGACCACCTCGAAGGTCAGCTCTTCCTTTTGGAAGTTTGAGGGGACGCCGAAACAGACCGGTAGCTTGACGCGGCCGATCGGGAGTGCCTTCTTCCCCGGGACGATTCCATGGAACCCCCCCGCGCTGGGCAGGAGCATGGTCCTCGGGATCCCCAGTAGGTCGAGGGTCTCGGCGTAGATGATGTTGAGGCTGCTCCCCCCGTCCATGAGCACCTTGCTGAGGCGGGTGTTGAGGATGATTGGGTCGACGACGAGCGGGTAAACCCCTGCGTTGGGGATGTGCTCGGGGTGGTCGTCCTGATCGAAGGTGATCGGTGTGTGGGACCAGTCGAGGTACCGTGGGGCCTGGGCCCGAACGGAAAAGACCTCTCGACGCTCCCTCTTGCGTTGGCGCGTGGTGAGGCGGGTCGAGGGTCCCCCGTAGATCATGTAGCAGTCGTGGATCTCGGGGAAGCCTCCCTTTTGAACATCGCCCCTGACTTGGACGTCACAGGGCGGGTCTTCCTTGCCGTCATCTCTCCTGGGACCAGGGAGGACGGAGTGCCTTCGAAGCATGCGGCAATCCTCGAGGCGGTGGTTGGCCGGCCCCGTATGGTAGGGGCAAGGCTCTTTCAGCATCTTGTCGAAGACGCCCCCGTCGGGAGGGGGCCCTCGAGGCTTCCGCTTGTCCGTTGCAGCGACAAGGTCGTCGGGGTCGTCGTCCTGCTCGACGTTGGGCTCGACGACGCGCCGGCCCCGTTGGTTTTTCTTCTTCTTCTTCTTCTGGCCGCCGTTGCCGTCGTTGTTCCTCCTGGGCCCCTTGTTTCTCTTGGGCCCATCGTCCGAGCCCCCGGGTTCGTCCGCGTTGCCCTCCTCCTTCGCTGGGGGAGTCTGGAAGAATGCGCCAACGGCCTCCTCGCCAGCCGCGTAGTTGGCGATGACGTCCATGAGCTCGTTGGCGGTCTTGGGGATGTTTCGCCCCAGCTCCCGCACCAACTCTTTGCAGGTCGTCCCGGCGATGAACGCCGTGATGACCTCGTGGTCGGAAATGTGAGTCAGTGCGGTACGTTGCTTCGAGAATCGGCGGGTGAAGGCGCGAAGGGTCTCTCCTGGTTTCTGCTTGCAGCTGCGAAGGTCCCAGGAGTTGCCCGGCCGCTCGTAGGTGCCCTTGAAGTTGCCCTCGAAGATCCGAACCAGGTCGGACCAGTCCTGGATCAAGTCCGGGGGTAGCTCCTCGAGCCACCTTCGAGCGGTGTCGGAGAGGAATAGCGGGAGTTGCCGGATGATGACGAGGTCATCTTTGGCTCCACCCAGCTGGCATGCCAGCCTGAAGTCGGCAAGCCAGAGCTCTGGCTTGGTTTCGCTGTTGTATTTGATCAGGCTGGTGGGTGGACGGAAACGCACGGGCAGGGAGGCCCGTCGGATAGTTCTTCCGAAGACTCGAGGCCCCGGTGGCTCCGGAGACCGACATCGGTCTTCGTCACTGTCGTAGCGCCCGCCTCGGTGAGCGCTGTAGCCTCGAGCCTCGGCATCGCCGCATCGACGTCGATTGTTCACTCGAGGGGGGAGGTCGTCGACGAGGCGTTCCCGAACCGGTCGTGGCTCGACCCGGCCCTGGGGCGCCTTGTTCTGGTGGACAGAGGCCTCCCGATTTTGTCGAGGGGGCACTGCTTGCCGCTCAGAGGCAGCCCCTCGACGCCTCGAGGCCGAGCTCTCCGCCTGCTGGACGGCCGCAGTTTGGAGTAGCCCCTGGATTTCTTCCCTAATACGTTGTGCCTGGGGGGTCGATGGCGCCGGCATGTCGCGGAGCAGCATCGCGGCTGCTACAACATTCTGGCTGGCGCGGTTGAAGACTCGGGGTTCAACGTTACCTTCCTCGACGATCTGCCGGTGGACCTCCTGGGCCCGCTCGCGAGCTCCTCCACCCTGAGGACGCCCTTGATCCCGCTCGAGGGCATGTTCAAGCTGCTGAAGACGCAGGCGCTCTTCCTCGAGCTTGCCGAGGAGCTCTCGGACCTGCGTAATCTGGACGTCGGGGGGTGGATCGGCTCTATCGGGATTTGGGGGGATGGCGTCTCGAGGTGGCGTGGCGTTGGCCCCCCTCCCTTCTTCGGTGTCCGCTGTGTCGTCGACGTCGTCCTGAAGGACGGTTTGCTCGTCGAGATGGAAGCACTCCCGAGTGGAGTCGTAACTCTCGTCGGGAGAGTCCGAGTCGAAGTCGGCGTGGTAGAAGTGGGGGAAGAGCCTGCCTATTTCCTCCTCCTCCAGGCGCCGCCGTAACGTTCCCCACGTATGGGGCAGCTCTGGCTCGCCCAGTGAAGGGGTAGTGACGGGATCGATCGTCGCCCATGACGGCGTCCATGGGGACTCGTCGTAGGTATGTACTCGCTGCCCTGCGAAGGCAGAGTAGAGCCCGGCGCTGTTGCGGAGCCCATATGGGAACCGGCCGCGCGGTGGTGATGGGGTCGTAGGTGTCCGAGAAGCCACGGGAGCCTCCGGGGATGATGATGCAGAAGAGTCAAAGTCCCACTCGGGGAGACGCCTGCCCTCGGCCCACAAGCGTGGGTCAAGCGGACCCCTAGGAGAGGGGGCCGTGTCGCCAGCTGGGACCGAGGGAACGGTATCCGGCACCCCAGAGCTCGCACGACGGCGAGCGCGTCGAAGTCGCTCGCGCCTCCTCCTGATCGCAGGCCAGAGTCGCAAGCGGAGGGGCCGTCGTCTGATCCTAGCTGGCTCCGGTGCAGCGGAACTGCTGACGTCTAGGCCACGGGCGGAGGGGAAGACTATGAAGTCGCCCTGGTCCGTAGGAACGAACCCTAGACTGCCAAACCAGATGACGGTGTTGAACGGGAACGGTGGGATGGTGGAATCCATCTGAGAGAGTAGTTCGGAGTTGATCGGCACGCGAATCCCCCTACCTGGCGCGCCAACTGTCGGTGTTATGACCCGGGGGTCAAGACCACCAACGAGTAAATTTGTATATCGCGTGCTCCCTCTCTCAGACGTGATGCAAGATGGACACAAGATTTATCCTGGTTCGGGCGAAGAAGGCCCTACGTCCAGCGGGGGAGGATGACTTGTATTATCTCGCACCCAAAGCGTGCTCGTACAGGGGGGGTACAAGCAGTGTTACACGGAGTCGGCCTCCCGAGGGGTCGATCGAGCGTATGTGTGTGTGGTGTGGTCTAGGGTCCTTGAGAACCAAGGTCGGATTGGAGTCCTCAAAGAGAAACCTGGAAAAAGAAGTCTCTGACGAGAGCCCCCCCTTTCATCTACCTCGGCGTCCCCCTTTTATAGACCAAGGGGGAGACTCGAGGGTACAGGGCCCTAATAGTAGAAGTATGGGCGGCGCATCCACGGCACAGTGTCGGCGAAGAGACATCGAGCACTGTGGCGGCGTGGTCTTCCCGTCCTTCAGGCGTCCCCGGTCGTGGCATCAGTAGAAGTCGTCGCAGTACAGTATTCGCAGGCGGGCACGAGTCCCATGGCCGAAGTGGGATGGGGCGGATGGGACGTCTTCCGTACCGGAGTTGTTGAAGAGGAGGGGGTCGAGCCCTCGGTCGAGGGGGGGGTCGAGCCCCGTATGACTCTGTCACGTTCCCGAAGCCGTCGTCGAGGGTCGCACTATTCACTTTCCGAGGGTACTGTAGAAGTCCGTACTTGCGTAGTGGCGGCAGTGGCGGCACAGTCGACGGGAGTCGGGGACTGGACGGGGAGTTGGCGGATTTGACAGCGGACGCAGGCGCCCATGTCGTCAGGTGGGTTTACTTTTACCCATGACGGAGTGGTTGGGTTACTCGAGCCCTCGTCCGCCGACGGTGCCTGGAAGGTCGAGGCGTCGACGGGTTGAGGGGGTCGATGTCGAGGTAGAGGCCGGGGGGTCGTTCGTCCGACCCCTCGTCCGTCGTCGAGGTAGAGCCGGGGGGTCGTTCGTCCGACCCCTCGTCCGTCGTCGAGGTAGAGCCGGGGGGTCGTTCGTCCGACCCCTCGTCCGTCGTCGAGGTGAAGCCGGGGGGTCGTTCGTCCAACCCCTCGTCCGTCGTCGAGGTAGAGCCGGGGCAGTGGCTGGTTTCCGCAGTCGGTGTAGCGGGGGCCCTCGATTGATGGGCCACGTCTCACCGAACAATAGGCTGATCCTTGCCTTAAAAATGGTTGCTATGTTTAGCGTTAATTTATTGAAGGGTTTAGGGTACCCCTTACCTTCGTACCCGACAGTGGCCCTTTGTGAACTCCATTCCAATGGCTAGATGGTTCTTCTCATTCTTTAACCTCTTGTTCTCTTCTCTAAGAATATCAACTTCAAGTGCCACATCATAGTCTTCATCTTGTGACTCAATCACAATTGACTTGGTTGACTTGAGCTTAATGAGATCTTGCTTGAGCTTTTCATTCTCATTCTTGATCTTCATATAGTCATTGTAGTTATCCGCCACAACAACTTGCTTGCCTTTACACTTAGGCTCTTGCTCAATGGGCCCATCAATCAAGTCATCACAAGAAGTGTCAATGTCTATCTTGACAATGGGGTTAGCAACAATAGGCAAAGCATCTTCAAGACATTCATTAGCTACAAGGAGAGTATCATAGTTCATTTTTACTTCGGTGTACTCTTCCCTAAGCTTGTTGCATCTTTCTCTAAGCTCTTGTGATGTCCTCTCTAGCTTATCATGTTTCTCTTTTAGCTCATTGAGAGAGGATTTGAGCTCCTTAGCATGTGAGGATACGGATTTGTTTTCACTTATTAGCTCATCACTAGCATTGGATGTTATTTCAAGTTTGTCTTGCAAGTCATCATTTTCTTTTTCAAGATTTTCATTTTTAGCTTGCTCCTTATTCACAATTTTAGTATACTTAGTGAGCAATTTTATGAGTTCATCATAAGAAGGAGCTTGGTATTATTTTTTACTTTCACTACCACTATCATCACTATCCTCTACTTTGGATTGTACCTTCCGGTCACCCTTGGCCATAAGGCATAGGTGTGTAGAGGATGTAGTGGAGGAAGATGGTGGTGGAGGAGGAGGCAATGAAGTTCCAATGACTAGTGCGGCCACCTTCTCATCATCACTATCATCGTCGGATGAATCACTTGAATCTTCAATGTCGGTTAACCAATCACCAACTATGTATGCCTTGCCATCTTTCTTCTTTTGGTGTTGGAACCTCTTCTTCTTGAAGCCATCTCTCTTCTTGTGTGGCTTCTCATCTTTCTTCTCATCATCACTTGACTCATCTTTACTCATCTTTTTGCTCTTTGCCATTCTTGTACTTCTTCTTGTACTTGTCCTTCTTGGGCTTGGTGCACTGGTGAGCTAGATGGCCAAGATCACCACAATTGAAACAATCCATCTTCGACAATGGCTTCCTCTTGTTGCTAGTGAAGAACTTCTTCTTTCTTGAATCAAACTTGACACCGCTCTTGTTTAGCTTCTTTAGCATCTTGGTGGTCTTCACCATTAGAGCGATGTTTGAGCCATCATCATCTTCACTTGAGGTATCATACACCATATTTGACTTGCTCATGTCATGGCTAGCTTTGAAGGCCAAGTCTTTCTTCTTGGTGGATGATGAAGCTTCATCTTCTTTGTGGAAGTGCATGTACATCTCATGTGCATTGATATTTCCCAAGACTTGAGTTGGTGTATAGTTGGAAAGATCACCTTGATGCAACACAGTCACAATGTTGGCATACTTGGCAATTGGAAGCACACAAAGAATCTTCCTCACAACATCGGCTTCATCCATTTGCTTTAGCCCAAGAGCATTCAATTCTTCTACAAGAACATTTAGGCGTGAGTACATTTCATTAGCATTCTCATGAGCAAGCATGGTAAAAGCATTCATCATATTCATGACTAAGTGATATCGCTCTTCCCGCTCGCTCTTTGTGCCCTCATGAAGAGCACAAATGTTCTTCCACAATTCATGTGCGTTCTTTGAGGTTAGCACATGGTTGAACACATCCTTGCCAATGCCCCTAAAAAGGGTGTTGCGGGCTTTGACATTCCACTTCTCATAGTGGACCTCATCACCGAATGGTTCTCCATCATATGAAGGAAATCCATTGGTGGCGGCTTTGAGCACACCAACATCTAAGGCTTTGAGATAAGCCTCCATACAGACTTTCCAATATGGAAAGTCATCCCCATCAAACATGGGCGGCGGTCCATCCCCATAGGACATCTTGCTCTAGGCGGTGAAGCCTAATTTAGAGCAACATGGCTCTGATACCAATTGAAAGGATCAAGATGCCCAAGAAAGGGGGTGAATTGGGCTCTTTTAAATTTCTAAGCAATAATTAAAACCTATTAAGAGTCAATTAACCCCCTAGTGCTTTCCCAAGTGTGTCCTAGCTAAACAAGGCAATGAAAGCGGTAAAGCCCTATGCAATTCTACTCAAGCAACAAGAATATAATGTGGAATGTAATGCTTAAGAGTAAATGCAATAAGTAAGGAGTAGGGGCAAAGGAAATTGACACGACGACATTTTGTTGAGGTATCGAGAAGTCGACACTCCCCCCTATTCCTCGTTGGAGCACCCGCGCAAGGGTATCGCTCCCCCTTAGTCCGCGCAAGGACTAAGTGCTCTCTATGGGCGATTCTTCGCCACTCCGGCTCGGTGAATCGCCGACAACCTATCACAATGAAACTTGGGTCATCCACAATGAACTTCACCGGATGATCACCAAGCGAACCTTCGCGAAGCCGTCTAGGTGATGTCGATCACCAAGAGTAACAAGCACTAACTCTCACTTGACCAAGTCTAGTCTAGTGATTGAATGGATGCACACTTGCTAACTCTAAGCAACTAGTGAGAATCAACACATGGAATTGCAATTCATACTCTCACTAGGGCTCTTGCACAACTTGCTCTCTCACAAGTATTTCTCAGCAATTGGAATGGGCAAGAGAGTTTCCATGGGGCTGATGGGGAAGTATAAATACCCCCCAAGCAAGCCCCTAGCCATTAGAGGCAAAACAGACCTCTCTGCGTCACTCCAGACGCTAGCAATAGTGAGGGAACCGGACCATGTCTCATGCATCCGGACCCCCTTCTCTCTCTGTTCTCAGTACTGCAAAGCAGTGAGTCCGGACACATCCTTTAATCCGGACGCAAGCATCCAGACTGCGTCCGGATTGAAATCCGCTCTCTGGAACTCTATGTGGAGTCCGGACGCAGCCAATGGTCCGGACTCCCCAAACCGGACAGCGTCTAGATCAAAAGATCCTTACTGGACCTCACTGTGTAGGGTCCGGACGCAACCAATGGTCCGGACCCTGCACTGTTCATAGCGTCCGAACGCTCTGGCAAGATAGAGCTAACCCTAGTGATCCGGACGCATATTCAATGGTCCGGACCCTGGGTTCAACTAGCATCTGAATCACTTTTCTTCACCTGATCAGCACACTTCCAACATGGAAGTTGCTCTATTTGGTTCAAGGACTTTTTCTAAAGCTTCCTAGTGCTAGTTTGACAAGTGTGCATCACACCTAAACACATAGCCTCTCCTAGGTCAAGCTACTAGATAGAACCCCTCTTAATAGTACGGCCAAAGGAAAAATAAATGTGCTAAACTACTATAAGTGTCTCTCAGCTCCAATGACACTTAGACCTAGTCTAATCTTCAACCTTGTCGCCAATCCTTTGAAAACCGAAATGATTCCAATAACGGGGCACATATATCATGATTGTCCAGTCAACCATCCATTACCATGACCTAACTTTCTTATTGCCTCTTCAAAACACATGTTAGTCATAGTAATCTTGCATTGTCGTTAATCACCGAAACTCTAGGGCCTAGATGCTTTCAATGTGCCACTAGGTTTGCATTGCATCCATATAAAATGAACCTAAGTGACACAAACAAAACTAAATCCAAGAACTATCTTGTAAAAGCTAACACAAGTGGACAAAGGCATGGATCACAAGGTGTTAGCACATGGAAGCTTGGAGAAGAAGAAGTGGCTTGGTTTGCCACTCAGAGAGGCTCCGGACGCAAGGTCCGGACGCAGGGCAGAGGCTGACCAGACCAATGGACATGCGTCCGCTTGCATACCCTAGCCCCGGCCTCTCTGGATAGCAGGTCCGGACGCTAAAGATGGTATGGATGCTGACTCCGGTTGCATGTCTGGAGTCTTGCGCTCACTGGACTTCTCTGTTCAAATGATCCGGACGCAAAGCATGGCCCGTACCATGGACACCGGACGCGGGTCCGGAGAGAGGGTGCTCTCTGGACTCTCTCTCTCTGGAGGAGGATCCGGACGCAGAAGAAGCAGGGTTCGGACGCCACTGTTGCACGCGTCTGGATGAGACACGTCAACCATAGTGAAGGCGCCAACGGCCGAATTTAAATGGAAGGAGGGTCCGGACGCACATGCAATGGTCCGGACCCCCCAAAAACAGCGTCCGGATGCCTATAGAAAAGCGTGGAAGAGGAGCAAAATGGCTAGTTGATTTTGGGTTGCTATATAAGTGTTGTGGTCGGCTCCTAGAGCTCACTCTTGCACCTCCCATTCATTTTACATACTTGTGCTTGCTTGAGATAGCCCCCAACTCACTCTCTTCACTCTTGTTGCATATTTGTGAGAGTTTGAGTGATCCAAGTGCTTTGATCATTGCATTGCATCTTAGTGGCACTTGGTCATCTTCATCGCCGCGTGGTTTCTTGTTATTCTTGGTGTTTGCCAACACCTAGACGGTTTGACGATTGTGGAGAAGCTTCGGCGCAATTGGTGATTGTTTGCGACCGACTTCGATGATTGTGAGAGGGCTTGTACCCACCTCGGCGGAGAGCCAAAGGGTAACTCTAGTGGATTGCTCATGTCTTTGAGTTACTCTCATTTGGGTGGTTTCTTGTGGTGCCCGAGTTAGTGGTCTTGGCTTGTGAATTGCCAGTTAGCCACCGAAACACCATTTGAGTAGTCGACACAACGGGGACTAGCTTGGTGGCAACCAAGTGAACCTCGGGAGAAAAATTGATTGTCATCTTGTCTCCCGGCTACTATTTGGTATTCATTGTGATTGGTTCTTCCTATTGACATCCATACATCACAAGGCATCGGTATAGCAATCACCTCCTCTCTTGTATTTACTCTTTCATATCTTGTCTAGTTAGCTTGCTAGTTAGCTTCTTTCGTAGTTGTTCTTGCTAGCTTGTGTTAAGTGCTTTAGGTTCTTGCTATTGATTGACAAGCACTTAGTTAACTAGAATTGCATTGGATAGGTGGCTTTGCACCCCAGGTAGAGCTAGAGCAAAAAGCTTCTCTTAAGTATTATCTAACTTTTGCTCTAGTGATTTGTAGAATTTTTATTATGCTATTCACCCCCCCCCCCTCTAGCCATCTAGGACCTTTCAAGTGGTATCAGAGTTGTGGTCACCGCTATTATCAAGGCTTAACAACCTTCGGTGTTAGTGATGGCTCAAATATCATTTAACCATGTGGGAAGAAAACCACCAATGTTTGATGGCACATCATTTGATTATTGGAAGAGGAAGATGAGGATGCATCTAGGCTCAATACATGAGAAGGTGTAGAGTGTGACCGAAAGTGACTTTGTCATTCTTGATGAAGCCGCCCCCACACCTAAAGATCAAGAAAACCGGCAATGCAACACAATGGCTCTCAATGTGATCTACAATGGCATTGACTCAAAAGTGTTTGAGAAAATCAAAGATCTTGAGAAGGCAAGTGAAGTGTGGAAGAGACTTGAAGATACTTATGAAGGCACTTCAACGGTAAAGAATGCTAAGTTGTACATGCTCAAGGACAAGCTATCTCACTTCAAGATGAAGGATGATGAGTCCATCCCGAAGATGTTCCATAGGCTCCAAGTGATCATCAATGATCTCAAGAGCTTGGGTGAGAAGATCAAGAATGAAGACTTCTCAAACCGGTTTCTTGGTTGTAAAGATGGCAACGGGTAAAATCCGCGCGGATATATGTGTCACAAACCCGCGCCCGCGAGACTATTTTTGTGCTCGTGCCCGCGCCCGCTACCCGCCACGGGCAGAAATATCCGCCCGCGCCCGCTATCCGTGGGCAAAACATGCCCGCGGGCATGCCCGCGTACCCGACAGATCACATATCTCAGTTCAGTAGTTCATCTCACATACACAAATACACAATCTCAATAGTTCAGTAGTTCAGTACATACAGGCCTACCATACAAGAACACATTGTTCAATAGCAAAGTCTTCCGAGTGGGGCAAATTAAATAAACAAGACATCCATCCAAGCAGTTGCATGGGAGGTTTGCACTTGGGAGCTGCCAGGGGCCTCCATTGTAACTGCACATCATAATATATATAAAAAGAAGTAGACTAGGCGGATCTAGAACTGGAATACGAAGACAACAAGTAAAAGCACAAGATCTGCTAGGAGGCATCAACAACAAGTAAAATAGTGAACTTGCCTTTGCGTCAGGGACGACGTACTGCTTGGCCGGAGACGGTGGCCTGCGTTGTGGGGGAGACGACTGGAACGACGTACTGTGTGGTGGTCCGTACTCCGGAGATGGCAGCCTATGCGACAGGCCGGAGAGCGGAGATAGCGGCCTCCGCTGCGGGGAAATCAATAGGGACGGCATACTGCACTGTGGGGAAGACGGCGGGGTCGGAGCAGCGAGTAGCCGCGGCCGGCATCGCGCACTCGCGCGTGCGGGGAGGCGTGGATGCTGATGCGAGGTGACAGGGTCCCGAGCTGACGGCGGCGCTGGTGGGGATTGGGGAATCAGGGATTGGGAAGCTGGGAGAAAACCCTAGAATGTGAAGCATATATATCCCTTCTCTGATGACCCCACATGTCAGTGCGGGTTTAGTGGGTTTGCGGGTGCAGGCATGTTATTTTCTTACCCATGTAGCTTTGCCCGTTGGGCACAACACTGTACCCGCGCCCGTGCCCGCGGGCACATGTTCATGCCCGTATCCACGCCCACCGGGTCGGGTGCCCGTGGGTACGCGGTTTTTTTGTGCCCGTTGCCATCTTTACTTGGTTGTTTGCCAAAGAAATACAAAACCTTAAGGCAAATAATTAGGAGAGATGGTTTGGACAAGATCACTCTCAATGAAGTCCTTGGTGAGATCATGACCGAAGAACAATACAATGAGGAAAGTGAAGAAGAAGAGGTCAAGGAAGAAAAGAAAGAGAAGAAGAGCCTAGCATTCAAGGCTTCATCATCCAAGAGCAAGGGCAAAGCTAAGAAGAAAGAGTCAAGTGATGATGAAGAATCTAGTGACCTTGAGGATGAGATGATGGCCCTCTTCGTGCGCAAGTTTGGCAAGTTCATGAAGAAGAAGGGCTATGGTGCTAGAAAGAGAAGAGATAACTTCAAGAGCAAAGAATATGAGAAGAGATGCTACAAATGCAAGCAAACCGGTCACATGATTGCGGATTGTCCCAATCATAGTGATGATGATGAGAAGAAGAAAAGCAAGTATGATAAGAAGGAGAAGAAGCTATCATTCACCAAGAAGAAGAAGGGTGAATCATACATGGTGACTTGGGATAGTAGTGATTCCTCTGATGATGAATCTAGTGATGATGAGAGGAAGAAGACCAAGAAGAAGGCATTAGCAAGCATTACTATCAACAACAAGCCATCCATCTTCGACACTCTATCATGCTTCATGGCTAAGACAACTAAGGTACAATCTCATAATGATAGTAATAGTGATGATGATAGTAGTGATGATGAGTACTCCAAGGAGGAACTTGTTGATATGATGAAGCAAACTTATGATTGCTTTGAGACAAAGAGGAAGGAGTGAAAAGAATTGAACAAGAAGCTTAAGTCTCTTGAACAATCCTTTGATGAGCTCAATGGCTCTCATGAGAGTCTAATGGAAGCCCATGAGAAGCTTGAGAGGACTCACCACAAGCTTGAAAAGGCTCACTCCTCTCTCCTTGATCAAAACAAGGATAAGGTTATTGCTTCATGTAGCATTGGAGTAACTTGTGATATTCTAGATGAATCATTTTTCACTCCTATCATTGTTGCACCAACCGAGACACAATGTAGCACCTCCACTTGCACATCTACTAGTGATAGCTCAAAGGATGATGCTACACTAGTGATTGAAAATGAAAAAATGAAAAATGATGTTAATGAACTCACTTATGCTTTGGGTAAGGCATATGGTGGAGATGCTCGCTTGCTAAAGTGCTTGGGTAGCCAAAGATTCTCCCACTACAAAGAGGGATTGGGTTATACCCCCAAGAAGGGCAAGTCGGCCTTTGTAACTCCTAAGCCTAGCTTTGTGAGAAGCAATGGCCGGTATTGCACAAAATTCAAGCAAGTGGGGCATGTTGACCAATATTGCAAACTTAACATAAGCCAAACCAAGTTTGCTAAAGCTACCTCTATGCACTTTGATTCATGTTATATGCTTACCAAAAGTGATAAAGGTATCATGGCTAAGTATGTTGGCACATCCATTGTTAGCCCAAAGAAGAAGGCTATTTGGGTGTCAAAATCCTTGGTCACTAACTTTGGACGACCCAAACAAGTATGCCTAACTTTGGAGGACCCAAACAAGTATGGGTACCTAAGAGGAACTAATTTGTTTTGTAGGTAAATTATAAAGCTGGAGGAAGGCATTGGGTTCTTGATAGTGGGTGCACTCCACACATGACCGGGGATTCTAGAATATTCAAATCAATCAAATCCAACTCCAATGATGGCATTGATAGTATCACATTTGGGGATAATGGAAAAGGCAAGGTCAAGGGTCTTGGTAAGATTGCAATATCCAATGATTTGAGTATATCCAATGTTTTGCTAGTTGAGAGCTTGAACTTCAATTTGCTATCGGTAGCTCAATTGTATCTTGGATTCAAGTGCATATTTGGAATAGATGATGTTGAGATCATTAGTGTAGATGGTTCAAACTTGATCTTCAAAGGTTTTAGATATGATAACCTCTACCTAGTTGATTTCAATACTAGTGAATCACAATTGTCTACATGTTTGCTCTCTAAGTCAAGTATGGGTTGGTTATGGCATAGAAGGCTTGGTTATGTTGGGATGAAGCAATTGAATAGATTGATCAAACATGACTTAGTAAGAGGCTTGAAATATGTTGTGTTTGAGAAGGATAAACTTTGTAGCTCTTGTCAAGCCGGCAAGCAAGTTGGAAACACCCATCCTAAGAAAAGCATGATGAGTACTAGTAGAGCATTTGAGTTGTTGCACATGGATCTATTTGGACCAACAACATACACTAGTATTGGTGGCAACAAGTATGGATTTGTCATAGTGGATGATCTTACAAGATATACTTGGGTATTCTTTCTCAATGACAAGAGTGATATATTTGCTACTTTCAAATCTTTTGTCAAGAGATGTCACAATGAGTTTGAAACTACAATCAAGAAAGTGAGAAGTGACAATGGAAGTGAATTCAAGAATACAAGAGTTGAGGAGCTATGTGATGAATTGGGAATCAAACATCAACTCTCGGCCAAGTACACTCCACAATCAAATGGCCTTGTTGAGAGAAAGAATAGAACATTGATTGATATGGCAAGATCTATGCTTAATGAGTATAATGTGAGTCAATCCTTTTGGGCCGAAGCTATCAACACTGCTTGCTACTCTAGCAACCGGTTATATTGTCATCTATTGATGGAGAAGACTCCATATGAGCTATTAAATGGAAGAAAGCCCAACATGCTCCACCGCTTGTGCGGGCCCCCGTCAATTCCTTTGAGTTTCATTCTTGCGAACATACTCCCCAGGCGGGATACTTAACGCGTTAGCTATAGCACTGCACGGGTCGAGTTGCATACTTTAGAGTCTTTGGGTGCAAATGCTACATCTTGAAGTAAGGCACAATACTTGGGAAGTTTGACAAGAAGTGTGATGAAGGGTTCTTACTTGGTTACTCAACCACAAGCAAAGCCTATAAAGTATGGAATTCGGCTAGTGGTATACTTGAGGAGGTTCATGATGTTGAGTTTGATGAAACCAATGGCTCCCAAGATGATAATGAGAACTTAGAAGATGTGAGTGGATCTCAATTGGCCAATGTTATGAAGAGCATGGATATTGGTGATATTCGGCCTAGGCAAGTGATTTACATTGAAGATGACAAAGATCAAGTGTTCAACTCACCTCAAATGCAAGCTAGTAGCTCTCAAGTGCAAGATCAACAAGTTGCTAGATCATCTCAACCTAGCTCAAGCAATCAAGTCCCTATCCTCCAACCGACCAACATAGTAAGAGATCATCCCATTGATCAAATAGTTGGTGACATTACAAGTGGTGTTCAAACAAGATCAAGATTGACATCCTTTTGTGAGCACTACTCCTTTGTGTCATCCATAGAGCCAACAAAGATTGATGAAGCCCTAGAAGATGTTGATTGGGTCAATGTTATACATGAAGAGCTCAACAATTTCACTAGGAACCAAGTTTGGGAACTAGTTGAAAGACCCAAGAACTACAATGTGATTGGCACAAGATGGGTATTTAGAAACAAACAAGACCAAGATGGTATAGTTGTGAGGAACAAAGCAAGATTGTTAGCTCAAGGATACACTCAAGTTGAGGGTCTTGACTTTGGAGAAACTTATGCACCGGTTGCAAGATTAGAGGCAATTAGAATTCTATTGACATATACATGTGCACACAACATCAAGCTATATCAAAAATCGTGGTAGACTGAACCGTCGAAGTTCAGCTTGAACCAGCCACGGGGCGACGGTGTCCACTGCAACAGAACTACGCGCCGCGACTGGTACGGGCGCGCCGACGGGGAGAGCTCACAACCGAGCAAGCCATTTCTGCGGGACACTCTACCAAAGAACTGTGAATGCCTCGACACTCTACGGAAGAACTGTAAAGGGCAGAGTCAAAATGCCTCGCGGAAGAAATCTGGCACGGTGAGAATGCCTCGTGGCTTGGTCATGCCTCGTGACCCCGGCAACTCGGTCACTGTGTTGTTTCATACTAGGATACGAATACTCCCCGGTGGTGTTTCCGACCAGGATTAGAATTCCGTATCCGACACCGACAGTATCCTAGAACGGAAGACATATATCCACGAAGATTCATGGTCAACCTCCCATATTCGTGCTCTTGTCGTATTGTGTCCGATGTTCGTGTTCCCGCGTGGCCGTGCCGCCGCGTGCTTTCTGTTGGTGCTACTAGGCGTCCTCTCGTGCCTCCACGCAGCCGCCTCGCGGCCCGTGCCGGCCGCAGGGCCGCACCGGCATCGGGACGGCGTCTCGTGGCGCTCGTTCGAGCACCTGCATGACGCGCGGCGGGGCAGCCGCGTCGCGGGCCTCGCCGACCTGAAGAGGTACCTGGCGAGGTTCGGGTACATGCAGCCTCGGCCGGCGGCGCACGAGCACGACGACGTGTTCGACGAGCACATGGAGGCCGCCGTGAGGCGGTACCAATCCAGCCTCAGCCTGCCGGTCACCGGCCGGCTCGACTCCTCGACGCTCGGTCGGATCATCACCAAGCGCTGCGGCGTCGCCGACGGTGCCGGCATGTCCGTGTCCCTCTCGGCGGCGGCTGGCACTGGCAGCCGGTTCACGTTCCTCCACAACCAGCCGTCGTGGGCGCGGTCTCACCGGCGGGTCCTCACGTACGCGGTCTCGCCTACGGCCACCCTCGGCTACCTGCCGCCCGAGGCCATGCGCGCCGCGTTCCGGAGCGCGTTCGCGCGGTGGGCGAGGGTCAT